>CM064505.1:4490334-4568936 GCA_032716605.1 Paralithodes platypus | reverse complement strand
CCACACTACAGTAGTTGGTAAGAGAGAGAGAGAGAGAGAAAGAGAGAGAGAGGAAGAGAGTTGGAGAGAGATACAGTAGGAGAGGAGAGTGAGAGAGACGGAAGAGAGGGAGAGGAGAGAGAGTGAGAGAGCGAGGAGAGGAGAGAGAGAGAAGAGGAGATAATGATAGTCAACACCATTACCATCACCACAGACACCACACTAAAGTATAGTTGTTAAGAGAGAGAGAGAGAGTAAGAGAGAGAGAGAGAGAGGTATATGATAGCTCAACACACCATTACCATCACACAGACACACCACACTACAGTAGTTGATAATAGGAGAGGAGACGAGAGAGAGAGAGTAGGGAGAGAGGAGGTATATGATAGCTCACCACACCATTACCATCACCACAGACACCACACTACAGTAGGTGGTAAGAGAGAGAGAGAGAGAGAGAGAGAGAGGTATATGATATTAAGCTCAACACCATATTACCATCACCACAGACACCACACTACAGTATTTGTTAAGAGGAGAGAGAGAGAGAGAGGAGAGACGAGGAGAGAGAGAGACGCAGAGACGAGGAGATAGAGAGAGAGAGAGAGAGGAGAGGGTAATATAGCTAAACACCTTACCATCACCACAGATACCACAACAATAGTTGTTAGAAGAGAAGCAGGAGAGAGAGAGGGGTAATGATAGCTCAACACCATTACCATCCACCCACAGACACACCACTACAGGTAGTTTTAAGAGAGGAGAGAGAGAGGAGAGAGGGATATGATTAAGACTCAACACCATTACCATCACCACAGACACCCACATACAGTAGTGTTAAGAGAGAGAGAGAAGAGAGAGAGAGGTATATGGATAGCTCAACCCAACCATTACCATCACCACAGACACCACACTACAGTAGTTGTTAAGAGAAAGAGAGAGAGAGGAGAGGAGAGAGGATGAGGGAGAGGCGACGGAGAGAGAGAGGTAGAGGAAGAGAGGAGGGGAGGGGAGGCGAGAGAGATGGAGCGAAGGAGAGGTATATGCTAGCTCAACACCATTACCATCACCACAGACACCACACTACAGTTAGTTGTTAAAGATGAGAGAGAGATGAGGAGAGGGAGAGGAGAGATGAGAGAGATTTTTTTGGAGACGGAGAGAGGTAGGAGAGGTATATTGTAGCTCTACACTGTACCAACACAGACACCACACTACGTAGTTGTTAAGGAGAGAGAGAGAGAGAGAGAGGAGAGAGAGAGAGAGGAGAGAGAGAGAGAGATATATGAGGCTCAACACCCCATTTACCATCACCACAGACACCACACTATAGTAGTTTGTTAGAGAGAGAGGACGAGAGAGGGGAGGCGAGACGAGGGAGACCAGACGGAGAGGGAGAGAGAGAGAGATGAGATGAGAGAGAGAGGTATATGATAGCTCAAACACCATTACCATCACCACAGACACCACACGTACAATAGTTGCTTAGAGAGAGAGAGAGGAGGAAGAGAGAGGAGCGTAGACGACAGGAGAGACGGAGGAAGGGGAGGGAGGGAAGAGAGAGAGAGAGCGAGAGGTATATGATAGCTCAACACCATTACCATCACCACAGACACCACACTACAGTAGTTGTTAAGAGAGAGAGAGAGAGAGAGAGAGAGAGAGAGAGAGAGAGAGGTATATGATAGCTCAACACCATTACCATCACCACAGACACCACACTACAGTAGTTGTTAAGAGAGAGAGAGAGAGAGAGAGAGAGAGAGAGAGAGAGAGAGAGGTATATGATAGCTCAACACCATTACCATCACCACAGACACCACACTACAGTAGTTGTTAAGAGAGAGAGAGAGAGAGAGAGGTATATGATAGCTCAACACCATTACCATCACCACAGACACCACACTACAGTAGTTGTTAAGAGAGAGAGAGAGAGAGAGAGAGAGAGAGAGAGAGAGAGAGAGAGAGAGAGAGAGAGAGAGAGAGAGAGAGAGAGAGAGAGAGGTATATGATAGCTCAACACCATTACCATCACCACAGACACCACACTACAGTAGTTGTTAAGAGAGAGAGAGAGAGAGAGAGAGAGAGAGAGAGGTATATGATAGCTCAACACCATTACCATCACCACAGACACCACACTAGTTGTTAAGAGAGAGAGAGAGAGAGAGAGAGAGAGAGAGAGAGAGAGAGAGAGAGAGAGAGAGAGAGGTATATGATAGCTCAACACCATTACCACCACCACAAACACCACACTAGTTGTCAAGAGAGGCAGCCGAGTGTAGAAAATCGGAGCTTTTTGGGGGGAACTATTTCGTTGTTTCATTATCAGGTGTTTTGTAAATCCTTCGACCAATGGATAAGAGAATACAACCCTGGCCGCAATTTCCTGTCAGGTAACACTGTCTGGTTCGTCGTCTTGTGGGTTAAGGGGAGGCTGGCCGTTTGTTTGGTCTATTAATTCATGTATTAATATATTGTTTTAGTTTCCTCCCTAGACCTCCATCAAGCTTAGAAAAACACCCCCTAGACCCCCCTTCAAGATAAAGTTGTACATTTTTCGGTAGAAAAATGTCACGGCTGAAGGCCGCTTCCTCTTAAAATTGCAGGCTCGCTATCGCTCGCCAGGAAAAACTCGACACCTAAATGGCACAAAAGGTCTTAAAATTGACAACGAAATGGGGCGAAAGGTGTTAACATCGTCAAACTAATGGGCCGAACGTCTTATAATCTCAAAACTAGTGGGGCTAAACATTAGGGAGAAGGGAGTCTAGAAAAACGGTCTGCCTCCCCTTAAGCTGGTATCACACGAGCGCTTTTCCCCTCAATATTTATCCACAACACTGGTCTGGCAGCATATGAGATTAGCATTTATAATATTTTAGTCCCCTAAATTCATCTATCACCAGTCTAGTTCCCGATACCAGGGCAAAATATTCCAAAAATGTTGCCAGAAAAATTTTGACAATAGAATGTTGACTATAAAAGCTCTCGTGTGATACCGGCTTTATAGTTGAAATGTTCAAATAACTCGCGCCACCGGTATCACACGAGAGCTTTTATAGTCAACATTCGATGATCAAAAATTTTCTGGCAACATTTCTGGAATATTTAGCACTGGTATCGGACACTAGACTGATGGTAGATGAATAAAGGTAACCGAAATATATTAAATGATAACCTAATAAGCTGCCAGACCAGTGTTGAGGATAAATGTTGAGAGAAAAAGTGTTAGTGTGATATCGGCTTAACACGGATTCGGAGGACTTCATTCCCCTGACCCATCGGAATGAGTAGGAATGATCGGTGATGATTTCGACATGGGCACCAGTGATGTAAGGGCAGAATGACTTTAACCCCTTCACCACCATGACTTAAATATCATCTTATTCTGGTTACCATTAGACGAATTTCTTTAGTTTATAAACTACCTCTAGGACTCAAAGGGGTAAATATGGTCTCAATAAACCCTCTAAATAACACAGGTCCTTCTTAACCCTGTACCATAGGGTACTACCATAAATGTACCCCCCCCCCCCCCCAGTACCAAGCAATGTGGCCAAAATGGCTTCAGAGGCAAGATATAACAACCTCCCACCTTAAAAGATGGAGGAATACTGCCTCTTCCAGCATGTGGGGGATTGAATATTAGCTGAGAAGTGTTGCCAAGGTCTTAGAGCAGTGCTCAAACCTCGTAGCACCAGATACTGGCAGTTACAATGATCGCATATTACTGACGGCTGGCAGCCGTCGTTGGGACTGGGGAGTGATTTATCTACTGATGGCTCTCTGCCGTCGCTGGTGCTGAACGGGTTAAACTGCGTACAATCGTCTAATTTTAGCCAGAATCAAAGGTATAAAGGCGTCATGGTGTTGAAGGGGTTAATCCGATGATCATGCCTAGGTACTCGAGGTTGGGCACCGTGTATTTTTTCTCTGATTCAGTGAGCATACGACTGGCGTAAATATATCAGGTTTTCACTGGTGCCATTAAATGGGGTGACCTGCTTCTTTCTCTTTCTTGGTTGTATCCATTCGGTCCCATTCAGCCTACTGTTTTAAGACATTTATCCCCATCCAGGTATCGATTTATACTTGGCGAGCGATAATGAGACGCCATATTATCTTGGATAGTGAGTTAGGCAGCTGGCTAAATTTGTACAGTTTTCGATAGAAATATTTCTCCGGCAAAGCCGGATATCTCCATTAAATGCTGGCTCGCTATCGCTCGCCAGGGAAAAATCGACGATCGTCTCAACTGCAAATCCCTCCCTATTCTCTCATATGCTGATGACTCTGCATTACACTACTTAACTAGCTTTCCACAAAATCCTTCCCAGCAATCACTTCAAAACTCATGTGAGTAGGCCATAGCACACCTATCCTCTGATCTTCCTGCTATCTCTGAATGGGGTAGAGATTACTTTGTTACTTTCAATGCCTCCAAAACTAAATTTGTCCATTTGTCTACTCGTCACAACCTTCCACAGCACTATCCCTTACTTTTCACCGCCATACAAATTATTCCGTAATTTTCTCTTAATATTGTAGGTGTTTCTTGTTCTGCTGATCTATCTTGGAAAGACCATATTATTATTCTTGCTGAAACAGCTTTCAAGAAGCTGGGTGTGCTCAACTGCCTCCGAGGGTCCTTTACCTCTGCACAGATTTTTGCTCTGTAGAGGGACACAGTCAGTCCATGTATTGAGTATTGTGTGCATGTTCGGGGAGGATCCTCTCACACAGCACTTCTAGACAAAGTAGAAAAGAAAGCCTTTCGCATCATTAACTCACGTCCATTCACTGACTCTCTGCAGTCTCTCTCTCTTCGCCGCAATGTTGTATCCCTCTCACTATTCTACCGCTATTACAATAATCAGTGTTCCTCAGAGCTCTCTCAATGTATACCACCTCCTCTACATAGAGCACGTAGCACCCGTCTTGCAACACAATCCCAGCCTTACTCTGTGCAACTCTCCAACTCAAGAGTGAACTGATATTCCCAGTCATTCTTCTATTCAACAGCTGAGCATTGGAACTCTCTTCCCATCTTTTCCCTCATCCTAAAATTGCTTCTAACTATATGTGTCCAGGCATTTTGGCTCGAACGTTTCTTGATTTTGGCCAGGTCACTCTTTCAACTCTGGGGAAGGCACTCGGCATGGGTAGTTCTGCCTTTTGTCTACCTCATCCACTTAGAAAAAAAAAAAAAAAAAAAAAATATATATATTTATCTATCTATCTATTTCCAGACGTTATGCCACGAATAAATCGCCCCTATACACCTCTGTCCCCAGTCAGTTGAAGCCCCTCCTCCCATCCAACACCGCTTTCACGCACATATTTCTTAAGGGGGGATGGGACGGTTTTCTGGACCACTTTCTCCCTCATGTTTAGCCCCTTTAGTTTTCAGATGCTAAGATGTTTGCCCCATTAGTTAGTCGATTTTAAGACCTTTCGCCTCATTTCTACATCAATATTTAGACCTTTCGTGGTATTTAGGTGTCGATTTTTTTCCCTGGCGAACGATAGTGAGCCTGTAATGTTGGAAGAACCGGCCTTCGGCCGGGAGATTTTTCTACCGAAAAATGTACAAATTAATCTAGAAGGGGGATCTAATGGATGTTTTTTTGTTTTTTTAATTTGATGGAGGTCTAGGTAGGAAACTAGAAAAATAATGAATACATGCAAAAATCGGCCAAAAAGTGAACCATCCCCCCTTAACTCCATCCTTCCACCCTCTCTTGGTCTACCTATCCTTCTCTGTCCTTTCACTTCACTCTCGTACACTCTCTCTGTCATTCTCTTGCTTCCCATACTTTACACATGGCCAAACCATCTTAAGGGGTTCCTTTTCACACTTTGACAACACATTTACATCCACACCACACCGCTCTCGTACTTTCTCATTCGTCTGTCTATCCCTTCATGTAACTCCGCACGCACTTCTCAAGTAACTCATTTCCACTTCTCTCACTCTTGGTTTGCATCTCTCCAACAACGTCCATGTTTCACTCCCGTATGTCAATGACGGGATTACCACACTATCATGCAACGACTTCTTTACTTCCATACTGACCACCCTATTTCTTGTTACTGCTTTCAGCGTCCCTACAACCCTCTTCCCCTGTTGCACCCTCTCCCTCACTTCTTCATCCATACTCCCATCGTAACTCAACACACTGCCCAAATAATTAAGGGGGGTCACTGGCTTTTTTTATCGTTCTCTCTTTCCCTGGCTTGTATCCATTCGGCCCCATTCAGCCAACTGTTTTAAGACGTTTTTCCCCATCCAGGTGTCAATTTCTTCCTGGTGAGCGATAGCGAGCCAACATTGTATGGAGGAATCCGGTTTCGCCGGAGACATTTTTCTATCGAAAAATTTACAAACTTAACTTGCTGTCAAAACAAAACTATATATATGCTGGCTCGCTACCGCTCGCCAGGAAAATATTAACACCTGGATGGGGGTAAACATCTTAAAACAGTAGGCTGAATGGGGCCGAAGGAATACAAGCCAGAAAAAGAGAGAAATAGGACGGAAAAAAGCGGGGAAAAAGGAGCTGGCTGTTTCCTCAACCTGACCAATCAACCTCACCCCACACTCTGTGGCTTAGAACCAGGGATTCTTAAACTCGCAAGTGGCAATTGGCCACTTGCGAGTTTCGGGCTATAAGGAAGTTGGAGCTAAAAGTATCGGCATTTGATCGAATTACCGGCTACAATACGGACGTAATAATAATATTACCGGCTACAGTACGGACGTAATAATAATATTACCGGCTACAATACGGACGTAATAATAATATTACCGGCTACAATACGGACGTAATAATAATATTACCGGCTACAGTACGGACGTAATAATAATATTACCGGCTACAGTACGGACGTAATAATAATATTACCGGCTACAATACGGACGTAATAATAATATTACCGGCTACAATACGGACGTAATAATAATATTACCGGCTACAGTACGGACGTAATAATAATATTACCGGCTACAATACGGACGTAATAATAATATTTATAATAATACTATTTATTCAGTTAGCATTTTACAATGTTCGTACCACATAATATTATACAAATATGCCATGTACCAGCTTTGCATAATTCCAACTAAGGATAGCCCAATAAGGACGTTAGGCGTATGTAAAAACACACATTTTATCCATCAAAAGTTCACACACGTTTGGTAATTTCTCCTAATATCGTTCTCTACAGCTCCAACTTCCTTATAGCTTGAAACTCACAACTTATCAAATTGACCAATTGCAAGTTTCAGGCTATAAGGAAAGTGGAGCTGTAGACATCGATAGGAATTACCAGGCTTGTGTCTGGTGATAGTAGTCCCCCTGGTATCTGAAAGGGGTGTTTCCGGGTGGATGGGACTCGATAGCCTTGGCAGGCAACCCATCTAGGGGAATAAACTCTAAATAAATTACCGACGGGCGATACACTAATCGGTGTCACTTACAGGTGGCGATCTCTATAACAGAAGACAGTTAACAGATGGGGAGATTGCAGGCACCAATCGAACAAGGCAATACCCCGGGGAGGTCTATAGGCATATGATAAGGAGTTGCTGGAACTCCTGTTTCATTTGTCTGGCTTCCCTTACTGTTTCTGTTTGTACCTCACCTACACAGAGTGATCCAGCTGGCCCACACAAACACCTCCTCCTGCTGTCTACTTCACTACGCTAAACAAGCACACCACACTGCTTGCCACAAAAACACAAATCTTACTTTTGCCTCAGGGGTAGGCACTTGTCACAAACAGCTCTGCCTTTTGTCTCCCTCATCCAGATAGAAACAAAAATATATAAAAATATAAATGCCTTACTGTAAATTAGATAAAGAGAGGGCGTGTTATTTTGTTGTTTGTTTATATATATATATATATATATATATATATATATATATATATATATATATATAATTTTATATATACAGTATATATATATATATATATATATCTATCTATATATATATATATATATATATATATGTTAGTAAAGCCAGGTAATACATTTTCTTTAATACATACGAGGTTGAAAGAAATGGCAATTTCTGCGTTGGAAATTTTATTATTCAAAGTTTCCAGGTCTCTGATGAGTTTTCGCTGGGTGGCGGGAAGTAGATGAATGAGATGAGCAAAATTCATGGTGGTACAGGGTTACATAATTGTACATGATGACACAGGATATACGACGCGTTTCACTGGACAACCAGCATTATCAAGTAAGGGTAGAATGATATAAAAGGTAAACAGGAAGGGTATATATAGAGGGTGGAGGATCAGAGGAGGCGAAAATCAGGGGGCAAAAGTCTCCTATTGGTGGAGGGGTATTCTAGGAGTGCAAAAGGGGGGAACCGCTTCACGCAGGCGCACTGGATGCGGGATGGTGTTGGTCCGGTGGCGGGGTCAAAGCTGATTGGCTGCGTGTGAGGGGCGTGGCCTAAGTTGTGAGGTCCGTGTGGCGCCGGCAGAAGACCACAGTCAGCCACTCAACGAGGAGGAGCACACATCTCTCTCTCCAGCAGTCTTGGAAATCACCCCTGCAGCTGTAGCCTCCTGCTTATGCCCCTGCAGCTTCCAGAACACTTCAAGGTCCTTTAAGACCTTCAGCACCTTCAGGAGAAAGATGGAATAATCAGGATTTTCGGAATAATCTTCAATCTACATCTACAAAGGTCCTATTGAGATCTCAGCCAATCAGAGTTAAGGAGCTGGGGGTCTGGTTAGTAGTTGGATGGGTGACCGCTGCCTCTACCACCCACTACCCACCATCCAGTCATGGTAGAACCATCGAATCCAAGGAGAGGGACCAGCGACAGTGAATCAGAGGATGAAGCATCCCAAAACGTGAAGGGAGCCCCCTGGAATGCAACCGACCAAAAGAAGAAGGACAAAAAGGAGAGGCGCAGACTGAAGAGAACTGGGGTGAGAATTGGAGAAGCCACCCAGAATGAACATGAGGAAGTACACATCCAAGGAAAGGCCAGGAAATTCAGAGTTCAACCGAGCGAGGATTTCCCAACAGGAATGCACGTTGTACAAGAGCTGGAAATCAGACACCTAGATCTGAACATATTAGTGAAGCCAAATGACAAGAAAGAGGTCATAATCATCGCCAAGGATGAAGAAGCAGCTAAAGTTATGGAAAAACCTCAACAGCTTCGGAGCAAAAAGCCATCAACATAAGCGAAATACTACCTGAAGACAGACTGTGGAAGGCAGTAGTGATGAAATATTCAATTCAGTTTGAACCAGAGTTGCTATGCAGGCACCCACAAGTTACAAGAGCCGAAAGATGCACCATCACCAACAAAAACGAGGAAGGTGAGAGAGTAAAGATACCTACCAGACAAGTCATCATCACAGTAAGAGGACCCCTGCAAGAAGACCACATTGAACTACGCACTTACGGTATATTCAGCATCAGACCTTACGCCCCTGAACCAATACGCTGTTTTAGGTGCCAGAAGTATGGCCATCACCAAAAAACTCATGCCACAGGCCTTTATTTGTGGCATTTGTTCAGGGCCACACAAGACAGAAACATGCCTAGAAAAATTCAAGAATCATCAGGAAAACGACAGCAAAATGCCCCAACTGCAGTAACTCGCACCACGCATGGAGTCACAGATGTAAGGTGAGGAAAGAGAGCGTAAAACAATGTCTCCAACAACATGAGCTCCGCAGAGACAAGCAAATACTGACTGCACCCCCAACAAGGAACGCCTGGAGAATAAGAGAGGAGTCAAAGAAGGCAGATGCTATACCAACCCAGGAGGACTTCCCCGAGCTTAACAGATATGGACCAACACAAGAAGATACGCTGGCGCACCAAGCACCATTACACAACAACGAAGATATCAACAGGGTCTCACCTCAACCTGATGTACAAAAGACAATAACAATGACAACAACCATGCTCAAGGAGCTCCTGCTGGGGCTTGCTGGCATCCTTCGTAGCAATATGGACACACAAACCCTGGAAGACCACGTTGACAGGCTAATCGATACGGTGGTGCCAGGCCAAGTTCACGCAACAGACAAACCGAGCGTCAACTCACACACTGAGCACTACACCACAAGCAAAACTGTGAAGCAGGGAAACGCAGTTAGCACACCAGCAATAAAAACACGAAGCAAGACAAAAAACCTCCGCACGGAAAACCACCGACAGCAGAGAAATTAGTACAACAACCAATGAAGAAACAGAGGACTCCAATCACTTCAGGGAAGAACATTCCTTGGAAGGACAGCAGAAGTCTACAACAGGCAACAATAATCAACATCATGGATATTGACAACTCTCTAAAAATACTACAGTGGAACGTCCGAGGGATCCGAGCGCAAGCACACAACTTAAGAGCAGCAGCTGGTACAGAACACATCGACATCTTCATACTACAGGAAACACTACTCCCTGCTACAAAAAACTTCAACATATCAGGGTACACTCTCTACACATTACCCAAAGATGACGACCATAGGGGCCTCGCTACGCTGGTCTCCAACAAATTATCATCCAGGAAAATCCCGAACCCAATTTTCTGCGGCGACAAAGTCGAATCTCTCGGGGTCGAGGTGCAAATTGGGAATGTGCAAATTACAGCATACAATATCTACAGACAGCATGAGGGAGAGCTAGAAATAGGAGAACTTCTGAACCTCGCTGCCTATGAACAAATCATAGTAGGGGGTGACTTCAACGCTCACCATCCCCTCCTAAACCCACAACGTGCTACGAGAAATGTACATGGAACCCACATAATCGACACCCTAAGCCTCAACCCTGAGATAACAATCCTTAACAATTCAGAACCCACACACATACAAGGAGGAGTTCTTGACCTTACCTTTGTATCAACGGACCTGCTTCCCAACACCCACTGGGAGATACACCCCACAATCACAAGCGACCACTTCGCAATACTCACAATCATCAACAGACTACAACCACCACAGCCACCTCCTCCCAAATGGAACATGAAAATGACTGACTGGAAGAGTTCCAAAGAGTGATGGACGAGTGGAGCATCAACTACAACCCTTCACCCAATGCCAGCCTCGAAGTCCTTGAACTAGACCTGGTCAATGCCATACATAGAGCAGCGGACAAGGCTTGCCCACAAATGAGGAATGGCAACAGAACATACAAGGATCACTGGTATTACGACAAGGATATTCGAAAGCTGTATGCAAGGATCAACGCTGCAAGAAAGCTCTACAGGAGGAACAGGACCAACGACAACAGGGAACTACTACAAGCAGTTGTGAGCATCACAAATAATCAACTTCGAGCAATCATGAGGAGGAAATGGCTCGAATGGTGCTCGGCCCTGAATGCTCACACCAACCTAACCGATCTCTGGGGACAAATCCGCACCGCCTCAGGGAAAAGAACAAGAAAGCAGCCAACACACCCGGAGCCACAGCAAGAGGCAGAAAGACTAGTGGGCCTGTTTGCTGGTCGGGCTGCCACAATCCAGCTCCCACCTGCCGTGCAGCAGCAGCAGCTGATACTCCTACCCCAACGAGAAGCTATCATCGAGGAGGCCGGCCGTACCGACTCTGAATTCGACCACCCTTTCACCATTGAGGAATTGACCTCCATCTGCAAGTCAGGAAAGGACACAGCTCCAGGGTCGGACGGCATCACTTACACGATGATCACCAAAAGCAGGTTGGGGAGCCAGAGAATGCTGCTGAACTTAATAAACAAGTCATGGGAGCAGGGCCGGCTGCCCACGACCTGGAAGGAGGCAGACATACAACCAATACCCAAACCAAATGACCCAGGGTCCCTACGCCCAATAACCCTACTCAGCTGCCTCAACAAAACCGCAGAGAAGATGGTTAAAAAGAGGCTGCAACACTGCATCGGACCGCTGCACAACCACCTGTTCGCCTACACTGACAGGGTGGGTACAGCTGACAACCTTGCATCCATCCTTGGAACAATCGACGGACAGCAGTCAGTGGTGGTCTTTCTCGACCTGGAAAAAGCCTTCGAACTCGCCAGCCCTGCGGCCATACTGGAAGCTCTCGTCAACAAAGGGGTTCGAGGGCAACTCATCAAATGGATCAGAGACTACCTCAGTGGTCGCTATGTCAGAGTCAAATTCCAGGGGAAGAAGTCTCTATACAAGCTTCTTGAAAATGGGACCCCCCAGGGCGGCATCCTGAGTACCCTGCTCTTCAACCTGCTCATGGAGATACTCGTCACACTCGTAAACCTCGAGTTTGGCCGCGGCGTACATCTCTTTGGCTATGCTGATGATCTTCAGCTCATCGCACGGGGACCAAACAAACTCAGAAATGCACAAAGGGCACTGCGCCTGATAGAGGAGACCTGTGCTGCCCTCGGGTTGAAAATCAACGGACGGAAGACCAAGGCCATGGCCATCAAACACCAACATCCAGATCGGAGGCTCCAGGTGCAGGGAGAAAACATAGAATGGGTGAGGGAGCATAAATGCCTCGGAGTATGGTTCGACACAGGCCTAAACTTCAACAGGCAAGTGGACTACCTCCGAACCAGGACTATCGGCAGAGTACGTATCATGAGATCACTTACGGGTCTCCACGCAGGAGCTGATCAAGAGGTCCTGAGACTCTACTACACCCATGCTGTACGGACTCTGGTCGACTATGCAACGCCTGCCCTGGTAGCGCTCAACAAGGACCAGATACAGAAACTACAAGTTCCTCAGAACCAAGCACTTAGGCTAATGTTAGGTGCTACTGGTTGGACACGCATTGCCAACATGCAGATGGAGACTGGGATAGCACCCATCGAGACGCGCATCCGCAAGAATGTTGCGTGCCTGGTGGCTAGGACCTACATGAGACCAAGATATAGCATCATCAAGGACAAGATCACGACAGCCCTTCGGCAGAGGCCAGATCTCTTCCAGGACAGAAGGTGGAGTCGCAGGGTAGCCGAAATATTAAAAATGTTTGGAATGCAGCACATCGCACATCTTGGTGAGGACCTTCCCCACCCAGACTATATCCCAACACAGCCCTGGGCAAGAAAGAACTCATCATACACACTTGCCAAGATCACAGTGAAGAAACACGAAGAACCGCTAGTCGCAAGGATTGAGGCGGAGCTCAGTATTGCGAGGATAGAAGGAGAAGGAGCAACCGTCTACTATACAGATGGATCCGTCAACCAGGAGACTGGACGATGCGGGGCTGCCTTCGACCACGAAGAACAATCCTACTGCTGGAGACCAACAGACGGATGCTCCACCCTCCAAACAGAACTCTGCGCAATATTTCAAGCCTGCAAGCATGCACTCCACAACCAAGCTGATCGAGTGGTTATACACACGGACTCAAGATCTGCTATGGAAAACCTCCAAAGCAACAGGCTCAAAGACAACATCCGCCTCACAACATCCATACTGGCGGTCCTTAGCCAACTTGACAATCTTGGGAAAACTGTAGATTTCAGTTGGATTCCGAGCCATGTGGGTATTGCTGGAAACGAGGAAGCCGACAAAGCAGCCAAGTCAGCCACCCAAATAGCCCAAATTACCTATACAGTCAGACCATCCCTCTCCCTGGTAAAGCGAAAATCAGGAACAAGGAAGACCAGCTCCGCAAGGAGTATCACAGAGGGCTAACAAGCAGAGGATCCTTCTCATGCAACTGGTACAGAAATGCAACAAATTACCAGCAGCTCAGCCTTCCCAGTAACACACCCAGGGCAGTAAGAGTCAACATCCATAGACTCAGACTCGGCTACAAATGCAACTGGCAATTAAAGAGGCCGGAAGCAAGGGACTGCAAACACTGTCAGACAAACACAACCCTACCGCTCCTTCACTGGCTGCTGGAGTGCGAAGACACCGAACCCCTAAGAGCAGGAAACAACATACCTACGACTGATCCAGCAGATGCCAGTGCAATCCAGGTTGCAACACAGCTCATCAGAAAGTCCTGGACTGACAACCCAGACCTACTCATCCAGACAGTACAAGACACCCCCCCACCACGATGATATTAGCTCAGCTTTTTTTTTTTTTTTTTATTTTTTTCTATATTCCAACTTACTTCCTCTCGGGCATAGGCTGAGAGCCTTAACATTCACCGCTTTACAATGAACAGTGAAGCCCGTGAGGTCTTGTTCCAGTCTAGGGAGTGAGACATGTGAAGCACGTAGAGTACAACGAGCACCTGCCATCTTGCCTTTACATGAGGCACGGTGCTCACTCATGGCCCGAAACGACCCCATCTCTGAAGCCACCTCGTTCCCGTGCTTCACTGTCTCATCCCCTACACTCGGACTCTCACACTTACACACACACACTACGCCACCTGTTGAGCAGATAACTCACCAGGCATTGCACCCCTATAGCATATTTTGAATATGGGAATATTCATACAGTGCTATTTAATCAGGGAACAATGAGGGTATTTTATTGACGTTTCGGTGGGCTTGTGGTAATGCACTGATACCAGGTACAGCACAAATTCCATCCCAATAATATCTTCCCATTGATACATCGGGATTTGAACCCGGGACCTTTGGATTACCAGGCCAGTGGCAAGACCACTCCACCACACCTCCCCTAGCTTGAGCAGGTCAGCCTAGTTCGAACTGTTACACAGAGCTCAAAATGTCAAATAGCTTAGCAGGTTAGTTTTTGAGTTGTGGGCCGTCTAATGACAAAGGCCCGGTTTTGGACATATCACCATGTCTGAATAAATCTTAAAAAAAAAAAAAAAAAAAAAAAAAAAAAAAAAAAGGCAGAAGACGAAGCTGAAGGAGGTAGCGCGGGGGGCTGCGTCAAGGGCACGGGGGGGGGGGGGGGGGGGGGCGAGGAGGGGCGTTAGGTCCTGTAGGGTAGTGCCTTTTGGCAGAAGGAAGGATCTGAAGGTCCAGAGTTTGGTTGTTGATGTTAGGATGTAAGGCTTGGATATATAACGCTTCGAGTATAGGTAATCTCCTTGGGTCACTTTCTTTATCGAGTATGGTGGTGTGTTTCTCTAACTCGTTGCGTGTGAGGTGGGGGTGGTTGGGGGTGAGAGAGTGGTCTTTAATGGCTCCAGCCTGCAGGTGAAGAGTTAACCGACGTGAAAGACGAGTCTGCGTCATGCCAATATAGGAATGAGGTCCACAGTCCTCATAATTACAGGTATGTTGGTAAATGACGTGATCGTCGGTCATCGGGCTCTTTATCTTGGTGGAAGCTGGTTTGTTGCGGAGAACGAGGTTGGAGGTCTTGGGGGATTTGTAATAAATTATTAATTTGATTTTGTTTTCCGGGTTGGTTGGGTGGACAACTGGACATGCTTGGTGATTATTTCTTTTAAGACGGCCTCGTCATTTTTGTGTTCAAGGAGGCTCCCTTCCTTTGCCCCTGGGGCAACATGTACAAGCAGATAGACGGTGTGGCGATGGGCAACCCCCTAGGAGTTCTTTTTGCGAACTTTTTCATGGGTACCATCGAGGAAGAGCTCCTAGCTGCCCAACGACCCGCCGTCTACTGTAGATACGTGGATGACATCTTCGTGCAAATCAAGGACCTCCACGAACTACAGGAACTCCAGCGTCGCTTCATGACCTCCTCCGGACTTCACTTCACCTTTGAAAAATCTAACAATGGACAACTCCCCTTCCTCGACATCCTCGTAGCTATGAACGACCATGGGTTCAAAACCACCGTCTACACTAAACCAACTAACACAGGACAATGCCTCAACGGCGATAGTGAATGCCCCGCCGTTATCTTCTATCCTCCATCTCCGCCTATGTAAGGAGAGCCCTCACGCACTGCTCTACCTGGGCCGACACCCACCAGGAACTAGAAAGACTATCCCAAGTTTTAGTGAATAATGGATACTCCAACTCCGACATCTCCAGCACCATCAACCACCATCTTGAAAAATGGTACACCCAAAGCCCTCCTAACATTGACCCCCCCAATGAAATTAAGATCTTCTACCGCAATTACATGTCCTCTGAACACAAAAATGACGAGGCCGTCTTAAAAGAAATAATCACCAAGCATGTCCAGTTGTCCACCCAACCAACCCGGAAAACAAAATCAAATTAATAATTTATTACAAATCCCCCAAGACCTCCAACCTCGTTCTCCGCAACAAACCAGCTTCCACCAAGATAAAGAGCCCGATGACCGACGATCACGTCATTTACCAACATACCTGTAATTATGAGGACTGTGGACCTCATTCCTATATTGGCATGACGCAGACTCGTCTTTCACGTCGATTAACTCTTCACCTGCAGGCTGGAGCCATCAAAGACCACTCTCTCACCCCCAACCACCCCCACCTCACACGCAACGAGTTAGAGAAACACACCACCATACTCGATAAAGAAAGTGACCCAAGGAGATTACCTATACTCGAAGCGTTATATATCCAAGCCTTACATCCTAACATCAACAACCAAACTCTAGACCTTCAGATCCTTCCTTCTGCCAAAAGGCACTACCCTACAGGACCTAACGCCCCTCCTCGCCCCCCGGTGCCCTTGACGCAGCCCCCCGCGCTACCTCCTTCAGCTTCGTCTTCTGCCGGCGCCACACGGACCTCACAACTTAGGCCACGCCCCTCGACACGCAGCCATCAGCTTTGACCCCGCCACCCGACCAACACCATCCCGCATCCAGTGCGTCTGCGTGAAGCGGTTCCCCCTTTTGCACTCCTAGATTTATGTAACCCTGTACCACCATGAATTTTGCTCATCTCATTCATCTACTTCCTGCCACCCAGCGAAAACTCATCAGAGACCTGGAAACTTTGAATAATAAAATTTCCAACGCAGAAATTGCCATTTCTTTCAACCTCGTATGTATTAAAGAAAATATATAATTATATACATATATATATATATATAATTATATACCGGTATATATATATTGAGTATATATCACAATTACACGTGAGCCACTGAATGTTTCTAATCTCTCAGTGGGGTTCGAACCCCACTGAGAGATTAGAAACATATATATATATATATATATTTCTTTGTAGATATTTTAGTTTCCTCCCTAGGCCTCCATCAAGCTATAAAAAACCATCCTCATCATCCGCATTCGAGATTAATATTTAAATTTTTCGGCAGAAAAATGTCCCGGCCGAAGGGCAGTTCCACAAAAATACAGGCTCGCTATCGCTCACCAGGAACATGAATAGACACCAATATGGCATGAAAGGAAGAACCGACGTTCAGTCTTAATTTTGCCAAAGAAATGAGGCAAAAGGTCTGAAAATCGACAAACTAATGGAGCAAACGTCTTAAAATCTCAAAACTAATGTGGCTAAACGTGAGGGAGAAGGGGGTCTACAAAAAAAACCTACATACTGTACTTCCCTTAACGTCGGAGTGAAATGGACCACCTTATCTTGAGAAATAACAGCTGAAATAACTGATATTAATAACTGATAATAATTACCAGGTTGGTCGAGTGTTTGTTTGCATACTTTTTATTATTTTTTCGAGTTTCCTCAATCAAATTAAAAACAACAACAAAAATCACAGGACCCCTTTTAAGATACATTTTTTGTTTCTATTTGAATGAGGGAGACAAAAGGCATAACTGCCTGCAGCGAGTGCCTCCCCCAGATTTCAAAGAGTGACAGGGCCGAAATCAAGGGACTTTCGAGCTAAAATGCCTGGACACACGGAGTTTGAAGCAATTTAAGTCATAGGAAGAGGGAAAGACTGATTCTGGGAGAGAGTTCCAGAGCTCAGCAGTTGAATAGAAGAAAGTCTGAGAATAACGTTTCACTCTTGGGTTGGAGAGTTGCACAGAGTAGGGGGTTAAGATATATTGCCAGTTCCTCCTAAATTGCAGGTATGCTATCGCTCGCTTGAATAAAATAGTCACCTAAATGGCACAAAAGGTCTAATAAGCGCAAAGCTAATTGAGCGAACATCTTTAAAATCTTCAAACTAATGGGGCTAAACATAAGGAAGAAGGAGGCCCAGAAAAAACAACCCCTCCCCTTTAACCCGTCCAGTACCAGAGACGTCCTTTTCATCACATTCTGGACATTATTAGACGATTTTAATCAGCTTAGGAAGGACCTCTAGCAATAAACAGGCTTCAAACTATCTCAACCCAACCCTTTTAACTACCACACTTACATACTATGTATGTATGTATGTATGTACTGTATGTATGTATGTATGTATGTACTGTATGTATGTACTGTATGTATGTATGTACTGTATGTATATACTGTATGTATGTATGTATGTACTGTATGTATGTATGTATGTATGTACTGTATGTATGTATGTACTGTATGTATGTATGTATGTATGTATGTACTGTATGTATGTATGTATGTACTGTATGTATGTATGTATGTATGTATGTATGTATGTATGTACTGTATGTATGTACTGTATGTATGCATGTATGTATGTATGTATGTATGTATGTATGTATGTATGTATGTATATGCTCAGGCCCAATCCCCACTTTTCCTATTTATAATTTGATTGTCTATTTTACTCTATTTTATTATTCATGTGTTTTTATTTTCTTGGGGTTACTTCCTAAGCTGCATAATATCGTCTAAATATAGCTAGAATAAAATATAACCCCTGTCGCTGGTACTCAAAGGGTTAAGGCACTTGATAATAATTGTGATGCGACTGTCAATGTTCCCAGGTATAGCATGGGTTGCAACACAGATGACCTTCATTCTATTTTAAGGGGGCTCACCTGCTATTTTTATCTCTCTCTCCTTTTCTCTCTTTCCCTGGCTTGTATCCATTCGGCCCCAATCAGCCAACTGTTTTAAGACGTTTATCCCCATCTAGGTGTCGATTTCTTCCTGGCGAGCGTTAGCGAGCCAGCATTGTATGGAGAAATCCGGCTTCGCCGAAGACATTTTTCTATCGGAAAATTTACAAATTTAGCTTGCTGTCAAAACAAATATATATATATATATATGCTGGCTCGCTACCGCTCGCCAGGAAAATATTGACACCTGGAAGGGGGTAAACGTCTTGAAACAGTAGGCTGAATGGGGCCGAATGGATACAAGCCAAAGAGAGAGGGAGAGAAAGAGAAGAAAAGCGAGGAGGGCCCAATAGAAGATAAAGCATTGACAATATTAGATAAGACTTATATAAATTATGAAGCCACCAACTGGTTCTTCCCTGGAAGGACATCATTACTCGATATAAGGGGGGATGGCCCGATTATATTTGCTGTTAGGACATCATTACTCGATATAAGGGGGGATGGCCTGATTATATTTGCTGTTAGGACATCATTACTCGATATAAGGGGGGATGGCCCGATTATATTTGCTGTTAGGACATCATTACTCGATATAAGGGGGGATGGCCTGATTATATTTGCTGTTAGGACATCATTACTCGATATAAGGGGGGATGGCCTGATTATATTTGCTGTTAGGACATCATTACTCGATATAAGGGGGGATGGCCTGATTATATTTGCTGTTAGGACATCATTACTCTATATAAGGGTGGATGGCCCGATTATATTTGCTGTTAGGACATCATTACTCTATATAAGGGTGGATGGCCCGATTATATTTGCTGTTAGGACATCATTACTCTATATAAGGGTGGATGGCCCGATTATATTTGCTGTTAGGACATCATTACTCTATATAAGGGTGGATGGCCCGATTATATTTGCTGTTAGGACATCATTACTCGATATAAGGGGGGATGGCCCGATTATATTTGCTGTTAGGACATCATTACTCGATATAAGGGGGGATGGCCCGATTATATTTGCTGTTAGGACATCATTACTCGATATAAGGGGGATGGCCCGATTATATTTGCTGTTAGGACTCATTACTCGATATAAGGGGGGATGGCCCGATTATATTTGCTGTTAGGACATCATTACTCGATATAAGGGGGGATGGCCCGATTATATTTGCTGTTAGGACATCATTACTCGATATAAGGGGGGATGGCCTGATTGTATTTGCTCTTTATGTATTTATTTGAGAAGGCCGTGTTCTTTCGAATTACAGGCTCGCTTTCGCTCGCCAGGAAAATATCGACACCTGAATGACCACACATCTTAATATTGACAAAGAAATGTTGCGAAAGGTCTTAAAATCGCCAAACTAATGGGCCGAACGTATTATATTCTGAAAACTATTGGGGCTAAACATGAGGAAGAAGGGGGGCCAAAAAAAACCCGGCCCATCTCCCCTTAATCCTCTTTTCACGAAAGTTAGTACTAAATAATATGATTATTTACATTGTGTATTTGGACAAGGTCGGCATTAATTCCTTGAAACAAATATTGAATATCTTAGCATAGCATAATATAACGGTTAACCCTTTTAGTACCGAGTTGTCCTCGTCATTATAACCTGGATATTATTAGACGATATTATCCAGCTTAGGGAGGACGTGTAGCAATTAAAAGGTTTCAGACTATCTCGATTATCCATGTTAAATACCACGATGTCCTCCTAAGCTGCATAAAAGCGTCTAAATGTAGCCGGAAAAACACAAAATACATCCTCGTTAAGGAAGGGGTTAAAGTCAATGTTAAAACCGGTATCACACGAGAGCTTTTATAGTCAACATCGTCACATTTTTCCTTTGCCCCTCAACTTTCTCTTCATAATTGCTGAGGGGCACAGGGCCCTGGGTGGGACTTTGGTTTCCCGGGCGTTTCCGCACCCTCCTCAGCTCCCCGCCATGGAGTGGCTTCGGTCACCCAGGCTTTATTGTGGTGGGCAGAGAGGGTTCTGTGGGGGCTCTCAGTTATGGCCTTGGCCTTGCTCGGGGCCTTGGGGTTGTTCGGCCAGGCAGCTTGGGGAACAACAACAACAACAACAACATTCATTGATCAAAAACATTCTGGCAACATTTCTGGTTTATTTTGCTCTGGTATCGGAAACTAGACTTATGATTGATGAACTGAGGTGACAAAAATATTTTAAATGTTGATCTCATAAGCTGCCAGACCAGTGTTGAGGATAACTGTTAATGGAAAAAGCGCTCGTGTGATACCGGCTTAAGGGGAGACTGACCGTTTGTTTGGTCTATTGCTTCATTTATTCATATTTTGTTTTTAGTTTCCTCCCTAGACCTCCATCAAGCTTAGAAAAACACCCCCTAGACCCCCCTTCAAGATAAAATTGTACATTTTCCGGTAGAAAAATGCCCCGTCCGAAGGCTGGTTCCTCTTAAAATTGCAGGCTCGCTATCGCTCGCCAGGAAATAATCGACACCTAAATGGCACGAAAGGGCTTAAAATTGACAACGAAATGGGGCGAAAGGTGTTAAAATCGCCAAACTAATAGGCGTTCGGCGAATATAATCTCAAAACTAGTGGGGCTAAACATTATGGAGAATGGGGTCCAGAAAATCGGTCTTCCTCCCCTTAACTGACATAGTCAACCCTCTGAGTCCAGCAACGTGTGTTATATTTTATTTAGGTGATATTATGCAGCCGAACGTTTTAAAATTTCAAAAATAATGAGGCTAAATACGAGGGAGAAAGTGGTCCAGAAAACCGTCCCATCTCCCCTTAACACTATATAAGGCTGATAGTCAATGATAACACTTCATTGCCTGCACAACCATCACTACCTTCTCTTCTTCGCTATACCCTGTTCCAAATAAGTAGTCCACAACTCTTGACCATTAACCTCTGTAGCTCATAAACGACTAGACTAATCGAGCTAATATTTCTACCAGTCGGGAAGGATCAACCGGGGAAGAGGTGTGGCGAGTTACAGCCCATTTGCTCTAGCCCTTTTTGAGTAGCAGAGGTTAGGGTTGAGGGTTTGTGGCCCAGGTATTTGGAAGAGGGTATAAGATCATCAACCTTCACCTCCACCACCATGATACTCCAAGTGCTTCTTGCTTTGGGGCTGGTGGTGTCCGGTCAGTAGAAATGTTTTTGTTTCTTATTGTGTTGGTTTTTCTATTTGAGTGAGGGAGACAAAAGGCAGAACTGCCTGTGACGAGTGCCTCCCCCAGAGCTGAAAGAATGACGGACAACATCAAGGGACGTTTGAGCCAAAATGCCTGGACACAGGGAATTTGAAGCAATTTAAGTCATAGGATGAGGAAAGGACTGATTCTGGGAGAGAGTTCCAGAGCTTAGCTGTTGGATAGAAGGAAGATTGAGATTAACGTTTCACTCTTGGGTTGGAGAGTTGCACAGAGTAGTGGTGGGATTGTGTTTCAAGACGGGTGCTACGTGCTCTACGAAGAGGGGTGGTATACACTGAGAGAGCTCTGAGGAACACTGATTATTGTAATAGCGGTAGAATAGTGAGAGAGATGCAACCTCGCGGCGAAGAGAGAGAGACTGCAGAGAATTGGTGAGTGGACGTGAGTTAATGAAACGGACTGCTTTATTTTCTACTTTTTCTAGAAGTGCTGTGTGAGAGGATCCTCCCCACATGTGTGAACAATACTCAATACATGGACGCACTGTGCCCCTGTACAGAGCAAGAAGCTGTGCAGGGGTTAATAACCCACGGAGGCGGTTGAGCATACCCAGCTTCTGGGAAGATGTTTCTAGTAAGAGTGGTAATAAGATCTTTCCAAGTGAGATCAGAAGAAAAAAAAACACCGAGAATATTATGAGAGGACAAAGAGAAAATTTGAATGTTGTTGAAGAGTAAGTCATTGTTTTCTGGAAGGGGGAGACGAGTAGACAGATGGAAAAATTTAGTTTTAAAAGCTTTGAAATAAACAAGGTTTTCTCTGCCCCAATTAGAGATAGTAGAGAGATCAGAAGATAGGTTCTCTATGGCCTCCTTATGTGAGTATTGGAGTTCCTGCTGTGAGTGATGTTGTGGAAGGTTAGTTGAATAGTGTAATGTAGAGTCGTCAACATATGAGTGAATTGAGATTGCACTGGAGGTGCAATTGAGATGGTCGTTAATGAATAATAGAAAGAGAACTGGAGATAGGACAGAACCCTGAGGAACATCAGAGTTGATAGGTTGAGGAAGTGAACGCACAACCGCAGCTATGGAATGGCCGGAAAGGAAATTAGAGGCAAAGGCACAGATGAAGGGATAGAAACCGAAGGAGGGTAGTTTGGAAACGAGGGCGGACATATCAAAGGCCTTTGATATGTCTAGCTCAACAGAAAAAGTCTCACCGACGTGATGAATGGAGGATGACCAAGAGTTAGTAAGATAAGAAAGAAGACCACCAGTAGAGCGACCTTTAAGGAAGTTATACTGGCTGTATGAGAGTAGGTTATGGAAAGAGTAAGAATAATTTAAACAAACTTTAGAGAGGCAAGAAATGAGAGTAATTGGATGATAGTTGGAGGGTTGAGAGCAGTCACCCTTCTTTGGGAAAGGTTGAATGACAGCGAACTTCCAGCAAGAAGGGAAGATGTTAGAGAAGAGACAGAGACGGAGGAGTTTGTGTAGGCAGGGAGTCAGCCTTTAAATTCAAGTTATCTGTCAATATCAAGTATAAATATACAAACAGTGTGTATTTTTGTATATTTATACTTGATATTGACAGATTACATGAATTTTAAGGCGATAATAGGATTGGGTGGTGGCTGATAACTACCGTGTTTGATGGAGGAGCAATAATGGTTTGGTGGTTCTCACAGGTAAGCCACGGTAGCCTTGTCCATTTCTTCGTCATTAATGTGTGACTTTAACCTCATGACACAGGGACAAGTGGCTTATTTCTACACTTTTGGTAATGCACTATATTGACAAAAATTAGGGGACGGTGTGAAACAAGCTCTGGCAAAATATCATACTGATCCAACTGATTGTTAATAAGTTATTCCCGAAAAAGGATGCCAAACGGCCTCTCAACCCATTGTAGGTGTCGATTAATTTCCTGGCAAACCTCTAATTTTGGAGTCTTTTTTAACACCTTGGCTGCGGCTTTATTTGCGCTATTTAGGGCATATTCAGGCACTCCTGAATGATTAATCAAGCATCTGCATTAAATGAACTGTATTCTGCCGAAAACTAGGTGAAAATAGCTTCAAAATGAGACCAGAACGAGCTTCGTAGGTGGCGGGGTTCACCCGCAGCGTTGCCATAAACATGCGGGAAAACCTCTAATTATTAGCTCTCGCTCGCTCGGCAACACTGTTGTGAGACACCCGCGCAAGATACCGTCTCCCTCAGTGAGCCGCTCGATGCTCTGAGGGTCGGAGATGGGTCCCTCAAGCTCCCGCCCACTGACACTCGATTTCTACGGCTTTTACAGGCTTTTAAAGCCTCGAAATTACTGTAGATTGCCAGAACATTCAGGAACGTCACCCACAGCCATTGGGTTAATACTTATTAATTTTGTTTATGTTTTTATTATTTTTGTTTTAAGCTTGATGGAGGCCTAGAGAGAACACTAAAATAATAATCAATACATAAATACATATAAATAAAATACACCTAACCCCTTAAGCTATTTACAAAAATACACATGAGAAATGCAAAAGGTGGAAATTAACAAAATAGCAGGTAGGTTGAGTTTGTATAAGTTATTTGTCATTACTATCCTTTCTTACTCTATAATAGCATATATACAAAGACAGAAATTAACTAACAACTAAAACTAACGGGTTGGTTAAGTCTGTATATTTCATTTGTCATTCCTCTACTTTATTAAGCTATAATAACATAAATACAAAGACAGAAATTAACCAACTAACGGGTAGGTTAAGCCTGTATATTTTGTTTGTCATTACTCAACTTTATTAACCCGTCCAATCCCAGCGACGGCTATAGCCGTCAGTAGCTAAGTAACTCCCCAATCCCAGCGACGGTTATAGGTTGTTGTTGTTGTTGTTGTTGTTCCCCAAGCTGCCTGGCCGAACAGCCCCAAGGCCCCGAGCAATTCCAAGGCCATAACCGAGCGCCCCCACAGAACCCTCCCTGCCGACCACAATAAAGCCTGGGTGACCGAAGTCACTCCATGGCGGGTAGCTGAGGAGGGTGCAGAAACGCCCGGGAAACCAAAGCCCCACCCAGGGCCCTGTGCCCCTCAGCAATTATGAAGAGAAAGTTGAGGGGCAAGGGAAATATGTGACGCTTTGGCTTCCAATCTGGTAGATTGGGAGGTCAATCCACGGAAAAGACGACGTCACTTGAGATCTAGAAAATATATAAGTTAAAGGAACAGTCAGAGTAAGCTATGGGTATGGCAGAGATCGCTCAGTTCTCACTCTGATAGACCAGCCCACCACCAGACGGTTATAGGTTATAGCCGTCAGTAATGTACAGTCAGAAACCGCAGTTTCTGAGACACCTGGATAAGGCCCGGACATTGTGAGCGTATTGTTTCTGGACGACAGCCCACTTTAACTATCATAAGGCCGTACACGTGCGAACACACGTTTTGAACCAATAGATGCTTCACTCCGTCTGCCATGTAAAATTATGGTACTGTTGTTATGCTACGTTACGATCATACTACAGAATCTGATATATAAATTACAAAAATACCATTGTTTGTTATTCCCTCCAGTATCTACATTAAACACTGATACCTATTAAAGAATTAAGAATGTAAAGAAACACTACCATACTGCAATGCATGGACAGGCTTTCGTTGTGTGTGTGTGAGAGAGAGAGAGAGAGATTAATCAGACGTCATTCATAGTAGTTACTATTAAACACATACCGGTACTCACATATAATTCATCCATTTTATATCATGCTATTAACCTTGTTGCACAGTGTAAACATTGTAATATATCAGATACTATAATATTAACATCGAAAAAGTATCTATAGCCATTGCTAAGCGTAATATCATGATACGAGGCATTATAGCCTTTACCTTTTAGAGTGTTACATAAATTGTTAACTAAATTAATACCGAATATATAAACCTATCAGCGTCCGAAGCTTAACTGTATGTGATATTACATAATACCCCCCATATATCACTACTGATAACTCATTGCCATTTCACACCTGAATTTCGTAACCAGATGATAACATGTAATATTACATTGCATTGTTCGTTGTGTTGTATGTCATGAAGCAGACACTTCTGTTTTCAGTGTTTGACACCTACTGTAGAGCATTATGTCCATTACAACACACAACACACATCAGTTCACTTATACACACACACACACACACACACATTCGAATAATCGTATCTAGCAATTCACGTCATAATTGCCATCGTTACTTTACACAACAACTGTTTATTACACACCAATGCAAGGTAAACATTTACACTGGAATACTGAACATTCTCCTCTTCAAAATTAATACAAGTATGCATAACGTGGTCACTGGGAACATGGCAATGAAGACAGCTCTCTGGGGGGTGGGGGACGAGAGAGCGAACCTAAACTACAACATTTTCTAACAGCCAATGAAACTTTTAAGGTTGGAACCCAAGCCATTCTCGTGGGGCAGCAATTTGGAAGTATTTATTTTCATTTTTATTTTCTTAAAACCTATGGTCATATTCGTGTCCGTATTTACTGTAGATACGTAAGGGAATGCAATGAAGTAATTTTTGTCATGTGTATATCCATAAATATATGAATGCAGATCATATCATAGCAGCAGCATTATAATTTTACATGGCAGACTGAGTGAAGCATCTATTAAACGTGTGTTCATAGTATAGGTAGCCTATGCGGCCTTGTGATAGTTAAAGTGGTCAGTCGTCCAGAAACGATGCGCTCCATAAGTCCGGGCCCTATCAAAGTGTCTCAGAAATGGCGGTTTCTGACTGTACTTGTCATGTAACTGCCTGTACAAGGTTAATTTTTTGTTTTAAAGTCTTGTGAAAAAAAAAAATTATACATCCATTCTTGCCTCATCTCTTAAGGTGAAAAGGTGGTCTCTCCTGTCATTTTGGCCACAGTGCTTGGGACTGCTGGGGACTTTTATTACTGTATCCTACGGTACTGTACGGGTTAATCTATAATAGCATAAATAAAATAAGTCCTGGCCCAGCGGGAATATTGGCTGACTGTACAGTTGCCTACATAAGTTATTTTCCTCGTCGTGATCTTATGTATGAAAACAAAACAGTATTAATGAATTGCGAGTGTGGTTGCTTTTGATAATCAGTTGACTAATCAGATGAGTTAACCACTGTATAAGACACTAGACTTGTTACTCAATCAGTTGACTAATCAGATGAGTTAACCACTGCATAAGACACTAGACTTGTTACTCAATCAGTTGACTAATCAGATGAGTTAACCACTGCATAAGACACTAGACTTGTTACTCAATCAAGCGCATTATACTTCCATGTATAAGATCCCGCAGAAGAACAGAACTAAAGTGGACAACTGTACATACATATGGTGGAGAGATCTCTGAGTTACTTTGTGTTCTTGTTTATTTCAGGATGTTCAGCGACACCCACCTCATCTTTGGTTGAAGGTATGCACCTAGTCGTTAAACAACTCTTTGATTAACCCTCTCCCTATCCTGTGGACACGGGGGCTGCCGATTACCATTCAGAAATAAAGTGATCTCAATCTCATAATTACCTCTCAAACATTAGTTTTCTGGCCACAGCTCACCCAAAGACAACTGCAGAGGTTGAAGTTACTAAACTAAAGGTTTCTAAACACCCCTGACGGTCACAAAGGTTTTTAAGTATCCCAGAATAGGCTCAAATCGCGTCCTTTATGTGAAAGGGTTAATATGCTCCTTGTCCTTCTATCCATGTCGTGAAGCTCTTTTCTGGCGACTGAAATTCACGAGACCCCTCCCCCCCCCCCCTCAACTTATTTAGAGGAGATATTCTGCGTGTGTATATAAATATAGTAAAGTCAGAATCAGAAGACCCTATACCTTCCTTATTTAGAGAACATATAGTGTGTGTGAATATATCAAAAGCTAAGTCAGATTTAGATAACCCCAACGTCCCCCCTTGGTGAGTTCTGCCTTGTACTTTTAGTCACCTCTTCCCACATGTTCTAGTCAATAGTACCTCTCATCCCAGGAGAAAGCTGACCGAGTTAGAGACAACACCTTGATGCCTCACGTACCCAAGTAAGTCATATACACTCCGATGTTGCCCAATTACAACCGTAATTACCTGTGTAACTAAACCCCTTTGGCAGTGATGCTGGGTGTTTATAACCTGAGTTAATAGTAGAAGAAATATACAAAATGCTTCCGTCGAAGTGGTCCGTTGCATGTATGTGTGCAGATATATGTAAAGTCATAATTCAGAGTCAGATATGAATACTGTATAGTGTGTACATATTAAGCAAACTTAGAAGCGTGAGCGAGAGTAATAGCGTGCCTAAGATAATAATTAATGTGCATAGTGGCTCCTGAGAAATTAAGTAGAATATAATCCAATTTAATCAGCCGTCCTTATTCCACGTGGATGGAGTGACTGCGCCTTGAGACAATGAGTTTACCGTAGAGTCCATCTGTACCTATTTCCCTTTTGCATATTAAAAATAATTGTGATCTTAACCCATTGAGCACCAGCTAATTATAAATAAAAGTACATCGAGAGACCGGCCGATTTGACAATTTTTTTTTTTTTTTTTTTTTTCTTAAATGGCAGAAAAAGGTGAGAAATTTAAAAAAAAAATCACCTCGGTCCTTTGCGGGTTGTATGGGGGGGAGCCTCAGACATCAGCTGAGGCCGGGCGGCCTTCAAAGTTCCCGCCCGGCCAGCCACAGCTGAGCGCGGCAGCATGGCAGATGTACTATGCGTCCAGTTTTCGAGTGACGGTTATTTACACCACCCAGAGCATCATGTGTGCCTTCATAGTTCATATACTGCCAACATGTATCACATACTGTCATTATAAGTGAAGTAATAGTGTGATAAGTGCTTAGATATAAGTTTTATAAGTGATCACGAGTGGCAAGACCAGAGCGCGTCCCCGTTGCCATGGAGACTGGCGGCCATCATGGTCTCAGACAATAACAGAACGCACGTACGTACACACACCCAGCTGACTGACACGTGCCCCCAACACTTCCCCTTTCATTGTCTGTCTCTGTCACTCCCCCTCTTTATTCAGTTTATACTGTCACTCCCCCTCTTTATTCAGTTTATACTTTATCATATGTTTTATAGTTATAATATGGGTTTCACACATTATTTTACGCACTTTTGACTTAGAAATATGCTATATTTACACTTATTGGTGTCCGTCATTGTTTTACGTATATTTGAGTGTCAATCTCACTTACATATTGTGTTCGGCACTTTGTATATATTTATTATTTACACTAGGTTTATATACACACACACTTCACATTTCATAGCATCTTTTATCGCAGTCTTTGAGTACACCCTTTTAGAAATGCTCAAGGGTGTGATACTCCCTGAAGCAGTCCGGGAAACACAGTCCAACATCACATTCTCGGCAGATATACCTGGTATCTGATCTCGAAGGGTCCCTCTGTGTCGTGTTCCGGCACGCATGACACCGTCTTCGGGGTTTTTCATTGTGTTCTGTAGGCGGCACATATTCAGGGAAGTGGCGTTGTGTCAGCCTGGCAATCCCTTCTGCTGCTGGCCGTCGATGGGCAGGGGGTTGCTGGACGTGGGGGGCAGTCATGTATTCCCTCAACATCTCCCTGGACAACTCGATGCAGAAGTTCTCCATCGTTTCCTGCTTGCCGGTGATTGTTGCGTGGAGGATGTGGCTGTTATAGAGGGTGATATCGAGGAGGTGGAAGAATAACTTCTTATACCACCTCATCGTCTTCCTCGCACACTCAACTGACGAGATGACAGCATCTGATTTGTCCACCAGCCGCATGTTGATGTTATAATCACAGATGGCCAAAGGTTTCTTGATAATTTCGCCAGTTGCTCTGTCACGACGTCTGCTGTCTTGGAAGATGGGACGGTGGACTGTTGTCAAGACGTTCACATCCCGGTTATCCATCCAGGACAACATGAGGACATTGTTAGCCTGCTTGTGGATGATGGAGCCTTTTTCCCGCCTGGTTGGTAGTTCGGGCATGAAGATCCGATTCCTCCTGACGGTGCCACAGACTCCTGTAGTGCGGCTATGCAGGAACTTGGCAAGGGAGGGGCTGGTGTACCAGTTGTCCAGGTACAGTATGTGGCTCCTGTCCAAGTAGCCCTGCATCATGGTGATGACGACGGCCCCAGAAATTCCGTATGTCCTCGTATCCACCAATTCTGTTTTCTTGCCCATATACAGAATTAGGTCCTGGATGTAACCGGTTTGACAGTCACACATCACGAAGGTCTTCAGGCCATATCGATGTCGTTTGCTGGGCATGTACTGCCGGATGCCAATATTCCCCCTCCACAGCAGCAAACTCTCATCAATAATGAGCTTCTGATGGGGGTTTGAAGGCGGCAGCAAACTTCACCTTCACGTACTCGAAGATGGGTCTTATCCTCTCCATGGGGTCCTTCATTGCTCTTGGTTGACTTTGATTTATGGTGTGGGTTGCCAGGCTGTCAATGAAATGTAGGTTCCCCATTATGGCCGTGAACCTATTTCTGCTCATTATTTGGCCAAAAATAGGGGTTCGGACGAGGGCATCCCGGGACCAGTACTTTTTTATGGAGGATTTCTTTGTGACCCCCATCAGGATGACAATACCCATGAATGTGTAAAACTCTGGGACATCTAGGGCGGACCATGACAGCCTTGAAGAGAATTTGAGCTGCACCTTCCCAATTAGAGCCACGAGATTTGTAGTAAAAAACTGCTTGAAGATTTCAAGTCTCGTGGTCTGGCGACCCTGGTTTGGGAGCGTAGGGCCGGGAATCCCAGCATCCACAAAGTTGTAGTCGGTGGGCACAAAGTTTTCTCCATCAACCCAATCCCACACGTCGGGTTGAGCGGCACCTTCGTCGCCAGAGTCGTCAGGAGGGGAGTCACCATCAGGGCGGCGGAAGGGCATTGCCCTGCCTCTTGCCCCTGACCTCAACCTCGGCCTTGGTCGAGCCGACCCAGCCCTTGCTCTCGCACTGCCAGGGGTGGGGCGTCGTATTAGGGTCACCTTAGAACCCCTTCGGCCATGCCCACGCACAGAACCACGGGCACGCCCACGTATGCTGATAGGGCGTTGTGCACGATCAGGACGTTGTGGCGACGCAGGCACTGATGGTGTCTGAGTGTCGTGTCTGTGGGACGTCCCAGGCTGAGGAGAAGATACAGGTGAGTATGGTAGTGGTCCGGGAGGTGATGGTGGGGGCGAGTCAATCCGGGCTGATAAGGGAAACAGGCGGTGTGCGGTGCGGCGTGGGTGGCGTGGTGGAGATGATTCTAGGGCAGGCATATCCTCATCTGTTTCTTCTGAAGAAGAAGTCAATGGCTGTGCTGCTAAGATGGCTGCACCCCTGCGCAACCCATAGAAAGTGTTAGGGGATGCCGCTTTTAGTGGAGAGGCAATGCGGGGTGGTGGGGAAGGCAAACGCGGGGGAGCACCACGGCGAGGCACGTGTGGTGTCGAACCTTGATCCACCTCATCCTCCTCATCCTCACCTCTTCTCTTCTCAGCCCTACGATGAGGAGGTGGAATGTTGAGGAAGGCCATGGGGTCTGGGTCATCTGCCTCATCCTCATTATGCTCTTCCCCACTTGCTGGGGAGTCCACTATGTTATGGGGAGCGATGGGGGAGCGATAGCTACTCTCCTCCCTTTCTTGTAACATGGCGTACTGATGAGAGATGGGGACATAGGGTTCCTCCTCATGCATGTCGTCTATCTCAGCCAAAGTGGGACTACTTTCGTCCTCTGAATCGTAATTTGACGATCCAGTGTCACTATCAGGCACATCACTCTCTTCATGTATGGCCATGGCATCGTCAAGGGATATTCCCCTGCGTGGGTAACGACGTGGTAAATCCGACATGGTGTTGCACTCGCGAGATGTATGGGTAAACTGACTTTCCTTTGTCACGCACGTCCCTTGTCCCAACAAACCTAGATTTGGGGGTTGCCATACATTGCCTACATCCTAAGGAATATCCCATACAAATATCAAGCCTATAGCTACCATAGGACAAGAGTAAATAAGGTCGAAAGCCGTTGGGAGATAAGTGGGTACAGTGTTTTTCATCACCTCCCCCGCATGACCACCCGCCCGGCAGGACTTGGGGAATAGTTGAGTATGGTCAAGTAATGTGTACATCCTAAAGTGTATCTCACACAAATTTCAAGCCTATAGCTCCCATACGACAGGAGTAAATAAGGTCGAAAGTCGCGGTGAAGTAAGTGGGTAAAGTGGCGCCACTAATCCGCCCACCACCACCCGCGCGGCCTGCCTGAGCGGTTGCCGCATACCGCCACTGTTCGGCAACAATCTACGGTATAACCCCTACCATTCTCAAGCTATTTCCTACCATACGAGCCGAATAATAGAGGTTTTAGTGGCCGACGCAATGTTCGCGTCGCTGGGGTTCACCGTTACATACATTGCCGACGCAAACAGTGCGTCGCTGGGGCTCAGTGGTAAAAGTGTGTCCGATTACGCTCAGGGTTTCATTAATTTAATTGAATAATACATAAAATTATCAGTGATCAAGGAGATATACCAGTCATAGAGTGATCATAATTCTTGTAGGACTTACTCAGTCGGTGTCTACAGTAACACAATAACAATAGAAGATTAAAGTTGCAAGCAACGTTGTTCGGGGTTCGTGCAATGTTGCAAGCAGGGTATTATGTTGGATACAAGGGCTGTGTCACATAATATTATATCAAAATATCGTATAGGGCATGGAGAAGTACAGAAGGAAGTGTAGCCATTTTGGCTGTGGCCACTTAGGCCATAAAGGAATGTGGCCATTTTGGTTAAAGCTACTAACCCCGTACGAGTAGGCATAATTGCCCGAAATTACCTTCATTCCCTGCTCATTTTCATGCATAAGCAAAAGCCAAAGCGTAATACAATTATATATTCGTGAAAGTATGGTAATAGCTTTCAAATGACATCTGAATCATCCCTGTACGACGTCTGGTTTTCTTGCAATGATCTTACAAAGAAAGGGCAACATTGCTAAAAATTACCAAAAACAATAGGCTAAATCACTAAAAATTACCAATTATTCATGTTTTCACTATGTGTGATGCTGCACATCTGTGAGTGAGCTCTATAACCAACCTCAGTGTCGTGGCGGAGCCTGTAGGCTCCGGTTGACGCCCGCCCGCGCTGCTTGCAACAGCTGGCCTGGCTCACAGGCTACTTAATAGCCGGAAAATCGTCTCCGTCATATGAGGGCCCCGCGGGAATTGGGTTAAGGAGTGTGGTTGTTTTGATTATGGCCTTTAAGGAGTGTCCCCATAAGGGTTATGGAGTGTGGCCATTTTTTCTGTACAGAAGTTTGGTCATTTTGGTTGGGGCTTTTATGAATGTGACCTTTTTTGTTAGCCATGGAGCAACCTCATGTTCAAAATATCTTTTATATTTTTGTTTAGCGTTCCTTGGCATTCCTCTTCCTCTATGTATCTAGCAATTTAACCCCCTCGAACTCCTTATGACGCGATGGTGTGGTAATTGCCCCGGGCCAAAAAGCTCTAAAACGCGATCGTGTGATAACTCAGGGGCGCTTGAAATACGCAGGCGTTTCGTTCGTGGCCACCCCTTCGTGGATCAATGTGTCTGGCAATAGATAGATAGAGAAATTAATCTCTTGGGCTACTTCTTCCATTTTATTTATCCTGTTAGAGTGCTCGATTGATTTTTGTGCTAATGTAGTTGGTGTTTGAATTTAATTTTACATACAGTAAACCCCCACCATCTCGGACTCATTTTACTCGGAAACCCGTACTTCTCGGAATGGCATGTTATGTCGGACATGTCCCTGTAGATCTCGGCAAATATCCGAGTTGGACGGGATTTGTGTTCAATTTACAATGTTCTCTCACTCGGTTTTAAGTGGCGAGCGATAGCGAGCCTGAAATTTTGAGAAGAATTGGCCTTCAGCCGGGACATTTTTCTACTGAAAAATGTACAATTTATCTTGAAGGGGGTCTATGGATGTTTTTATAAGCTTGATGGAGGTCTAGCGAGGGAACTAAGAAATAAAGGAATACGTGAATTAATAGACCAAAGATTATGGCCCATCTCCCCTTAAAACTGTAGGAGTGTTTATATAAGTGCTAAGTTGCAGAAGTTCCGGAGTGTTCGCCACCGCTCGGCACTCTCAGCGGTTGGTGTATCTAAAGCCAATATCTCACGAGCGTTTTTTCCTTCAACATTTATCCTCAACACTGGTCTGGCAGCTTATGAGGTCAACATTTAAAATATTTCTGTTGCCTAAATTCATATATCACCAGTCTAGTTTCCGATACCAGTGCAAAATATTCCAGAAATGTTGCCAGACAAATTTTGATCATTAAATGTTGACTATAAAAGCTCTTGTGTGGGGTAGAGGTTATTTTTTGGTCTATTAATGCATTTATTCCATTATGTTTTAGTTGCGTCGCTAGACCTCCATCAAGCTGAAAAATACACCCCCTAGGTCCCCCTTAAAGATAAATTTGTACATTTTTCGGTAGAAAAATGTCCTGGCCGATGGTCGATTCCTATTAAATCTTCAAGCTGACTATCGCTCGCCAGGAAAAAATCGACACCTAAATGGCACAAAAGGTCTTAAAATTTACAACAAAATGGGTCGAAAGGTGTTAAAATCGCCAATCAAATGGGTTGAACGTCTTAAACTATCAAAACTAATGTGGCGCAACACGAAGGCCTCCCTTTAACCCACTGAGCACCAGCTAATTAAAAATAAATGTACACCCCAGGACCAGTAGGTTGTAAAAAAAAAATTGTTTTCCAGAGAAACACCAGTAATGGGTTAGAAATGAAGGAAAAAACAAAATAACTCGATTCCCTAGATCATCCTACGGGGTGCCCGAAAGTCGGAATTACAAGATGGGAAATGGGTAGGCAAAAACATGCAAAAACACTTTTTTGCGCGCTCATGCGCACGCAGTTGGACTTTGAGGGCATTGTTGCATGGGATACTTACGCAATTCCCATACAAATCTGAGCCCTCTAGGTGCCCTAGTACCGGAGTAATTAACCGCAACGCACCCTATGCGGCGCTGGGGTTTAGCGTTCCATACATTACCAACTGTGCGTCGCTGGTCCTCAATGGGTTAAAACTGTAAGAGTGTTTATAAAAGTGCTATGTTGCAGAATTTCCAGAGTGCTCGCCACCGTTCAGCTCTCTCAGTGGTTGGTGTATCTTCGTGGACCCTGTTACAACTGGTACTTGGCCTGACATGCGCACCCTCTGCCAGGACCTTGGAGGCGATCTGGTTGTTCTACACGATGCTAACCTCTTCGCTGACCTCATATTTTACATCGAAGGTCAAGGTAATATATTCATTTATTATAATCGTTCTTGGTTGATTCCTATTTGATAGAGATTCCTACCTAATTTGGTTGTAAGATATAATAGTTCCTAAGAAAAAATACTAGTAATTCGGATGCTAGAGCTTTCATGTGCTTGAACTGTCCCCAAAGGTATGTATGTATGTATGTATGTATGCATGTATATACTCAGGCACATACCCTCTTGCTGTATGGTGGCCGACTTGAGGCAGAACCCGAACAGAACCAACATTTAAAGTTCCAATTCATAGGGTCCGGGACCACTTTCGCGTTCCCTCGCCTTGGTCTCGTTGAGTAGGAGAATTTTTACAAGAGGAGGAGGATTCCTAGCCCCCTTCGTCGATTCCTATTTGATAGAGAGTCCAACCTAATTTAGTTGTAAGATAAAAAAGTTAGTTTCTAATAAAACATATTAGTAATTCGGATTCTAGATTTCCCATGGATGTAGATTAAACTTTAACGCCTTACGAGTGGGCCCGTAGGTAACTTCTACTACCCGCCAAGCGGGTGGTTTTACCCTAAACGACCTTGTTTCCGTGCTCTTTTTCATGCATAAACAAGAGCCAGAGCGTAATACAATTATGTATCCCTGAAAGGGTGTTAATTGAGCTTTCCAATGACACCTGAACTATCCTTCTACGATCACTGGTTGTCTTGCAACGATCGTGCAACCGAAGGGAAAAATCGCTAAAATACGGTAATTTCCTTACATAGTTCCCTGTGTAGCGAGGTAGTGAGTGTGGGTGTGTGTGGAGTAGACGTCAGTAGGCGCGCGGGACCCATGCCGAGCGGTGATGAGCCGACCTACGCTCTTCCCGCCGCTCGTCTCTCTCTCAGAGCCAAATATTGCTCAAAATTGCACACAGAATTAAGTCGGTCCCCGCCACATAGTCCTTTCTTCTCTAGCCCGACTTAAGTCCACCCCCACCAGACAAGGGCTAAGTTAAAGTAAGCACAACTAGATTAAAAAAATAGTAAATTTAGTTTTCCATTTCTGCCATTAAATGCACTAATAGTTGATAACTATGAGCAGTATTGTTTTACAATCACTTAATTTTCAAGAAAAAGTTCTTAAGCCACCAATACGACTCTATCATCTTGTAAAAATTATCAAAATGTAAAATGAATACATATTCTAAGGTGAGCAAGCAGTGTATATTACTATAGCGATTGGCGAGTGTAAAGAGTATAAGAACAAACGAATAGTTATATTAGCTAATAAAAAAGGATGTTGGGCCCGAGAGTTCCACCTCCAGAATTAACTCCCACTGAAGGATCAGCAAGACTCAGAGCTGGGCCGTTTGCCTGCAAAATACCCAGTTCTGACTGATCCTCCCCACCCCTTTAACCCACACCCTTCTCTGAGCCTGAAGCTACACTGACTTACTCACTCACACTCTCAGACACTCTACACCCTCTCTAGCAACATGAGCACGGCTTATACCGGTTTGGAGATATTGGCATGATAAAAACACCAATAAATATGGGAATAAGAGGACAAATAGGTGATAATTGAAGGGGGGGTAAGGGGGGAAGGAGGGGATATTGACACATGTGGAGGAGTGATATGAGGTATGGAGGGGAATTATCTAACTTAAACACATTTTTTTTTTAAGTGCTACTGGGGCCTTTTAAAAGTTGTTTTTGTTTAGGCCTTGGCTCATATGAGGACGCTCGCCTAAACCCAGTACGGACTCATATGAGCACGCTCGCCTTTGCCCAGTATGGACTCATGAGGACGTTCGCCTGAACCCCAAGCGATATAATAAATAAGTACACTCCAGGACCAGCCACTTTTCAAATTTTATTTTTCCTGAAAACACAGGGGATGGGTTAGTAATGAAGGAAAAACAACATAAAACCGCTCACCTAGGTCATTTGGGGGTCTTGAGGGATGGGGAGGAAGTCTCCAATATCATTGGGCGATGGGTATGCAGTATACTGGCCTATCACTCCCGCACACGCTCACAGCTGAACTTTAGGAGTTGCCAATCATCATATTGTTTCGTGAGATCCTAAGGTAGTTCCCATACAAATCTGAACCCTCTAGGAGCCATAGGACAAGAGTAATTAAGGCGGAAGCATATGTTGCGTCGATGGTACTTTGGGTTACATACATAGGCGACGCATAACGTGCGTCCCTGGGGTCGGATGGGTTAAGGGAAAAAGGGTTTGGCTACTGATTGACTGACTGAAAAAAGGGAAAAGTCAATCAGTAGCCGAACCTGCACTCCATTAACACCTTACGAGCGGCCTATGCGGTTTATTTATATGTACCGCCCAGCGGGGTGTTTTTAGCCAAAATAGGGCTGTTTACGTGATCATTTTCATGCCTAAATAAGACCCAGAACGTAAAACAAGTACCTATCCCTGAAAGGGCATAAACAGAGCTTTCGAATGACACCATAACGATCCTTTTATGATGGCTAGTTTTCTTGCAATAACCGTGCAACGCGAGTGCAAAAAGCATGTAATTAGCCACTTTCCCGATACAATTCCTTATATAGCGAGTGAGAGAGGGAGGAGGGAGCTGGGATTCGTGTCAGTATGTTCGCCGCGGTGGTCTGGAGCAGTCATACGCTCGCTACTCTCCTGCCACCACTTGTCTCTCTCTCTCAGCAACATTACGTGCTGAAATTGCCACTCGACCTATGTCGAGCGCCGCCACATAGTCCAGCTTTATTAAATACGACTTATGTGGTGAGCCGCTAATTAAGGGTTAAAGGGCTAAGGAGGATCAGCAAGAAAGAAAGGCATGCTTATCCCTGAGTGAGAGTAAATTCTGGAGGTGGGATTCCCAGTCCCAACCTCATAGGGCTGTCTGTGCAACAAAGTGACAGGCGATGGGGTTGGGACATCTTTAACTATAAATGCATAAATAGACAATCAATGAATATATATAACTAACATCGCATTTACAGTAAATATTATACAGAGCATGTGTATCCTGTTCATTGTCTTCTGTATACATATTAGTGTGAACGTATCGCAATATTATACAGAGCATGTGTATCCTGTTCATGGTCTTCTGTATACATATGTGAACGTATCGCATTAGAGTAAACAATCAATCTAAGGATTATCGAGATGGCAAATTCACGTCACTTAGAATATATGTTAGGACTCTAGGTAACTTACAGTCTCAATAGACCCTCTGATAGGTCCTTCTTAGACTGCATAAAATAGTCCACTTTTAGCCAGAGTCCAAGGTAAAAAGGCATCATGGTGCTGAAGGGGTTAAACGAAAAGTTGACTGCCTTTACAAACACTTCCTTTGTGCCCATAGACGACAATACAAAAATCAACCCTTCATCTTCTCTCAATATTCTTGGTGTCTCTTTTTCTTCTGCTCTCATTTGGAAGGACCATATTACCAGTCTTGCTAAGGCAGCCTCCCAGAAGTTGGGTGTCCTCAACCGCCTTAGGGGGTTCTTTACCCCTGCACAGCTTCTTGCTCTGTACAGGGGCACGATGCGTCCTTGTATTGAGTATTGTTCATATGTGTGGGGAGGATCCTCTCACACCCCACTCCTAGACAAAGTAGAAAGGAAGGCCTTTCATATCATTAACTCCCATCCACTCACCAACTCTCTGCAATCTATCTCTCTCCGCCGCAATGTTGCATCTCTCTCGCTATTCTATCTCTACTATAATAATCAGTGTTCCTCAAAGCTCTCCCAGTGTATACCACCTCCTCTACGTAGGGCACGTGGTACCCGTCTTGCAACTCAATCCTACCCCTACTCTGTGCAACTCTCTAACCCAAGAGTGAAACGTTACTCTCAAACTTTCTTCTACTCAACAGCTGAGCTGTTGAGCTGTTGACAATTTTAACACCTTTTGCCCCATTTCTTTGTTAATTTTAAGATCTGTCGTGCCATTTAAGTGTTGATTTTATCCTGGCAAGCGATAGCGAGCCTGTAATTTTAAGAGGAACCGACCTTCAGCCTGGACATTTTCTACCGAAAAATGAACACATTTATCTTGCAGGGGGTCTAGGGGTTGTTTTTTTAAGCTTTATGGAGGTCTATAGAGGAAACTAAACATTATATGAATAACTGAATTTAAGGGGAGGTTTCTAGTTTGTTTCCTACTCCTCCAGCAATCTTAACATTTCACCCCCTTGAACCCCTTTCGAGATAAATTTGTACATTTTTCGGTAGAAAAATGTCACGGCTGAAAGCCGGTTCCTTTTAAATTACAGGCTCGCTATCGCTCGCCAGGATAAAATCGACACGTAAATGGCACGAAAGGTCTTAAAATTGACGGAAATGGGTCGAAAGTTCTTAAAATCGTCAAAATAATGGGGCGAACGTCTTAAAATTAGAAAAGCAATGGGGCTAAACATGAAGGAGAAAGGAGTCAAGAAAAGAAAAAACTCAAGTGGAAATCTCCCCTTAAGACCATAAAAACAGCCACTATCCTTTAAGGGGAGATTTCCATTTGAGGGATTTTTTTAATTACCCCTTTCTCCCTCATGTTTAGCCCCATTGCTTTTGAGATTTTAAGACGTCCGCCCCATTAGTTAGGCGATTTTAAGAACTTTCGCCCTATTTATGTCACTTTTAAGACCTTTCGTGCCATTTAGGTGTCGATTTTTTACTGGCGAGCGATAGCGAGCCTGTAATTTAAGAGGAACCGGCCTCCGGCCTGGACATTTTTCTACCGAAAAATGTACAAATTTATCTTGAAAGGGGGTCAAGGGGGTCTAATTTCAAGCTTGATGGAGGTCTAGCGAGGAAACTAGAAACATAATAAATAAATACAAAAATTGACAAAAAGTGTGAAGGATCTCCCCTTAAAGTGTGAAGGATCTCCCCTTAAAGTGTGAAGGATCTCCCCTTAAAGTGTGAAGGATCTCCCCTTAAAGTGTGAAGGATCTCCCCTTAAAGTGTGAAGGATCTCCCCTTAAAGTGTGAAGGATCTCCCCTTAAACATTACAATTACTTATTAATTTGATGTATTCTTTGTTGTGAAGGATGGGAGGACAAGGAGTTCTGGGTGGGAGGGAGTGACGCCGACCATGAAGGCGTGTGGACCTGGGTGGATGGATCGCCGATGAGGATGGGCTCTCCTTACTGGGCCTATAAGGACGATGTTCAACTACCAGACCAGTCCAGTTATGAAAACTATGCTGTTATGGATGATGCGTTTTTTCACTACCTGAATGATGCCAATAACAGCTATGCTGGTGGACATCCAGTTTGTGAACTATTTTAGTGGCTACACATACAAACTTTGAAAAATGGGATATCTATATATATATATGTATACATATATTATGAAATAAATGCCAATCAACACGACATGATTTAATATAATTATATTCTTCAATCGTCCTCAACATCTAACCACTTACACAATGTAATTGTAATGTGTAGAGTTAAAAAATAATGAATGATTGCAACTGCCGAGAATCGAACTCGGGACCCACAAACAGGACGACAGTGACTCTACCACTGTACCGTCACTGAGTGTTACACTAAGTGCATATTCCTATATATCAACAAAGGTATATATGTACGAAGAGTGTGTGATAAACGTTTAACCTTCCTGATGGTACAGTGGTAGAGCACTGTACCGTCACTGAGTGTTACACTAAGTGCATATTCCTATATATCAACAAAGGTATATGTACGAAGAGTGTGTGATAAACGTTTAACCTTCCTGATGGTACAGTGGTAGAGCACTGTCGCCCTGTTTGTTGGTCACAAGTTCGATGCTCGGCAGTTGCAATCATTCATTATTTATTAACCCTACACATCACATTGTGTAAGTGGTTATATGTTATGTATGTTTGAAGAATATAATGATATTAAATAATGTCGTGTTAGTTGGCATTTCTTTCATAATACTATATACTGTATACTGTACAATGTACAATGTGTACATGTTTCAGTACTTACATTTGACTATCATAGTGAGGTTGGGTTTAGTGTAACACTCAGTACATGTTCCTATATATCGACAAGGTATATGTACGAAGAGTGTGTGCCAAACATTGAACCTTAATGATGGTACAGTGGTAGAGCACTGTCGTCTTGGTTGTGGGTCACGAGTTCGATGCTCGGCAGTTGAAATCATTAGTTATTTTTGTTTTAACCCTACACATTACATTGTGTAAGTATTTAGATGTTAAGGACGTTTTCAGAATATATATATATATATAATTCAAATGACCTAGGGAATCCTACTGGTTAGTTGTGATGTATAATCAGTGTTTGCTAATGTATCTTTACATGATACTTTATATATGTTTTGGATAATTTTGACTCTACAACATAACATTGGAATAAGTTATGGAGTGGTCACAAAAAGGTTCAAGTTTCCAACACAAGAATATTGTTATATATTCAATAAAGTTTTCTATGTGAAGGTTGATGGGATAACTATGGGATAACACATTGATCAGGGTTTTGCTGGAGCTTTCTTGTCAAATAAACAAGTGCAATGGTTACAGAATTGTCGACTTAATTTTATGCCTTACTACTATCAATGTTATGTGGACGACACTTGTTTATTTTATTTTTTAAGATGAGTCTGACAACAAACGTTTCTTTGAGTATGTCAACAGTCAACATGCAAGAAATGAAAGCAATTGAACGATAGTTGGGGGTTGAGAGTGGTCACCCTTCTTTGGCACAGGTTGAATGAGAGCAAACTTCCAGCAAGAAGGGAAGAAGTTAAATGAGAGATTGAGACGAAAGAGTTTGCCTAGGCAGGGAGTCAGCACGGAATAATAGTTTAGAGTACAACACGAGAAACACCATCCAGACCGTACGCCTTCTTAGTATGAAACCCAAAGAAGGCAGAAAATACATCCTTAGAAGAGATTATGATATCAGGCATAAGTAAGAGAGAGGGAGGAATAGCACCAGAATCATCCAAGATGGAGTTTTTAGCGAAAGTTTTAGCTAAGAGTTCAGCTTTGTCATCTAAGACGTGACGTCACGGTGGTGCCGTCAGAGTGAAAAAGAGGAGGGCAATACAAGGAAGTAATTTTATTGGAGAGGCTTTTGGCTAGATTCCAGAAAGCTTGGGAAGAGCTAGAGTTAGAAAATTCAGAACATTTAATATTGATGAAAGAGTATTGCCAAGTCAAAGAACAGATTTGGCTTGAGTCCAGCAGGAACATAAAAAGTACAAGATTCTTGAGGTTGAAGGTGACGGTACTGTTTGACTGCGGACAGCAGTAGAACAAGCGTGAGTAAACCAAGATTGTTTTGCATTAGACTGAGATAAAGAAAATGGAATGTATGCCTCCATACCTGAGATGGTTACCTAGGTAATTCGTTCAGCACGCTCCGAGGACCCCCGGCTACGGAAGCAAGAATCATTCCATGATTCCACGGGAAATCAAAGAAGTACTGCTGAAGAGCATCGCAGTCAGCAGCGCCAAAGTGCCACAAGCGCCGCCGGCTGGGACAAATGAATGGTCGTACTGGAGAGATAGCACAGGTAAAAGAGATAAGGCTGTGATTGGAGAAACCTAACGGAGAGAAAAAGCTTACAGTGTAAGCAGAAGGGATAGAGGTAAGAAATATGTCAAGGATGTTGGCCGATCTCCAAGGCGGTCAGGCAAATGAGTATGGTGCTGAGCTAAATGCTCTAGGACACTTAGGATAGAACAGATTTAGGCTTGTTCACCAGATTGGTCAGTGAAATGAGAGGAGAGCCATTGGCGGTGGTGAACATTGACATTTCCTAAGATGGAGATTTCAGAGAAAGGGGATATTAATAGGATTTGTTTGACTTTTTAGCTTGCATAGTCAAAGAATTTAGTAAAGTCAGTAGAGTTCGGAGGTTAGATAGACAGCTAAGAAATATTTAGTTTGAGAGTGACAAGAAAGTTTAAGCAACAGAGTTGACAAGTCCGAAGAGTCAAAGTCGGGGAACACAAGAGCAATTGAGTTAGTTGTGCACATACATACAAAATCCACCTTTGGCGGCTTGGAAACTAGGATAGAGAAAGCAGGAGAATACAGAGGAGGGACTGTTGGTAGTTGTTTCAGACACCTGAGTCTCGATGATGAAAAGAAGCTCAGGTTTGTTGGAGGAGAGGTGGTATTGGAAAGTTAGAGGAAAGGCCGCGAATGTCAGTGTTACTTGCCCAGAACACGGAACACTTGTTAGTCGAGGAGGTAGAGAATATTCATACACCTGTCAAAGTGGATCCTTTGCCGAGACCACCGCCAGCCCAACAGAACAAGTCTGAGAAGAAGGTGTCCCAAAGACCACCTACCTGTATAAAACAGAGAAGAGAGGACGAAATAAGAGGCAGAAAAGCTAGTCTTATATTGCCCAAGACTCCTGGAAAAACTATCTCTATAAAATAAGGAGAAATGTATAATGCAGCCATTTGTTGTTGTATATTTATGAGATCCCTTTTCACTTTATATCTCAACATCGAGTCACCAATGTACATATTATTCCATGTTTGAGAATCCTAAGAATATTTATGTGTTTGTATTATAGAATTCTCTGTCTGTAATGTTAAATAATATAGTTCTTACTTAAAGTCACGATAACAACACCCAATAACAAATACTTAGTCACCCCTGCTACCTCTCCCTTAGTCACCCCTGCTACCTCTCCCTTAGTCACCCCTGCTACCTCTCCCTTAGTCACCCCTGCTACCTCTCCCTTAGTCACCCATGCTACCTCTCCCTTAGTCACCCCTGCTACCTCTCCCTTAGTCACCCCTGCTACCTCTCCCTTAGTCACCCCTGCTACCTCTCCCTTAGTCACCCCTGCTACCTCTCCCTTAGTCACCCCTGCTACCTCTCCCTTAGTCACCCCTGCTACCTCTCCCTTAGTCACCCCTGCTACCTCTCCCTTAGTCACCCCTGCTACCTCTCCTTAGTCCACCCTGCTACCTCTCCCTTAGTCACCCCTGCTACCTCTCCCTTAGTCACCCCTGCTACCTCTCCCTTAGTCACCCCTGCTACCTCTCCCTTAGTCACCCCTGCTACCTCTCCCTTAGTCACCCATGCTACCTCTCCCTTAGTCACCCCTGCTACCTCTCCCTTAGTCACCCCTGCTACCTCTCCCTTAGTCACCCCTGCTACCTCTCCCTTAGTCACCCCTGCTACCTCTCCCTTAGTCACCCCTGCTACCTCTCCCTTAGTCACCCCTGCTACCTCTCCCTTAGTCACCCCTGCTACCTCTCCCTTAGTCACCCCTGCTACCTCTCCCTTAGTCACCCCTGCTACCTCTCCCTTAGTCACCCCTGCTACCTCTCCCTTAGTCACCCCTGCTACCTCTCCCTTAGTCACCCCTGCTACCTCTCCCTTAGTCACCCATGCTACCTCTCCCTTAGTCACCCCTGCTACCTCTCCCTTAGTCACCCCTGCTACCTCTCCCTTAGTCACCCCTGCTACCTCTCCCTTAGTCACCCATGCTACCTCTCCCTTAGTCACCCCTGCTACCTCTCCCTTAGTCACCCCTGCTACCTCTCCCTTAGTCACCCCTGCTACCTCTCCCTTAGTCACCCCTGCTACCTCTCCCTTAGTCACCCATGCTACCTCTCCCTTAGTCACCCCTGCTACCTCTCCCTTAGTCACCCCTGCTACCTCTCCCTTAGTCACCCATGCTACCTCTCCCTTAGTCACCCATGCTACCTCTCCCTTAGTCACCCCCTGCTACCTCTCCCTTAGTCACCCATGCTACCTCTCCCTTAGTCACCCCTGCTACCTCTCCCTTAGTCACCCCTGCTACCTCTCCCTTAGTCACCCCTGCTACCTCTCCCTTAGTCACCCCTGCTACCTCTCCCTTAGTCACCCCTGCTACCTCTCCCTTAGTCACCCCTGCTACCTCTCCCTTAGTCACCCATGCTACCTCTCCCTTAGTCACCCGTGCTACCTCTCCCTTAGTCACCCCTGCTACCTCTCCCTTAGTCACCCATGCTACCTCTCCCTTAGTCACCCATGCTACCTCTCCCTTAGTCACCCATGCTACCTCTCCCTTAGTCACCCCTGCTACCTCTCCCTTAGTCACCCCTGCTACCTCTCCCTTAGTCACCCATGCTACCTCTCCCTTAGTCACCCCTGCTACCTCTCCCTTAGTCACCCCTGCTACCTCTCCCTTAGTCACCCATGCTACCTCTCCCTTAGTCACCCCTGCTACCTCTCCCTTAGTCACCCCTGCTACCTCTCCCTTAGTCACCCATGCTACCTCTCCCTTAGTCACCCATGCTACCTCTCCCTTAGTCACCCCTGCTACCTCTCCCTTAGTCACCCCTGCTACCTCTCCCTTAGTCACCCATGCTACCTCTCCCTTAGTCACCCATGCTACCTCTCCCTTAGTCACCCCTGCTACCTCTCCCTTAGTCACCCATGCTACCTCTCCCTTCTATTGCACGTCATGTTCTCTTGCAGATTTCACCATACCTAAACTTTGTACATACAGTATATGTTAAATCATTGAATAAGTTAGGATCCTATATGCTCTATTCTGTTATTTTATTTAACTCTTAGTTGTAACTGTAAATATAACCTTAAACACCGTGGCCGAGTACTCTGTTATAGCCTTCGTTGTCTAAATAACCCGTACTGGTGACGTATCATTTAATTGATATTAGCGACATTTATACGGGTTTATGAAGCTTAGGACAGATATATGGTTGCTAAAATATTTAACTGAGATGCTCTGTAGCCATTTGATAGACGTCCATTCTAAGCTGAATACATTCGTCATATAATTACTAGAGTATAATAATTAATGGAAACCACGTCACTGGTATCACACGAGCGTTTTTCACTCAAAATTTATCCTCAACACTGGTCTGGCAGCTTATGAGATCAACATTTATAATATTTCGGTGACCTACTGTACATTCATCTACCAACAGTCTAGTTTCCGATACCAGTGCAAAATAGTCCAGAAATGTTGCCAGAAAAATGTTGATCACTGAATGTTGGCTATAAAAGCTCTCGTGTGATACCGGTTTAAATAGGTTAATACAAGACACATTATCTATGGATCCCATATAAATAACAGAATGACCTTAAGGAGGGTGACCTGTTTGTTTTATTTTTCTCCTTTTCTCTCTTTCTCTGGCTTGTATCCATTCGGCCCCATTCAGCCAACTATTTTAAGACGTCTATCCCCATCTAGGTGTCGATTTCTTCCTGGCGAGCGATAGCGAGCCAGCATTATATGAAGAAATCCGGCTTCGCCGGAGAAATCTTTCTACCGAAAAATTTACAAATTTAGCCTGCTGTCAAATTTGTTTTTAAAATATGCTGGCTCGCTACCGCTCACCAGTAAACAATTGATACCTGAATGGGGATAAGCGTCTTAAAACAGTAGGCTAATGGGGCCGAATGGATACAAGCCAGAGAAAGACAGAAAAGGAGAGAACAAAAAGCAGGTCACCCCCCTTAACCCTTTCAAGCTCCAAAACGCATTTATTGTTTTGTTTTCTGGCTAAAATTAGACGTTTTTATGCAGATTAGGAAGGGTATATGGAAGTCAGAGGGTTGATTGAGATAGCATTTTACGCTTTTAATACCCACAGAGCCTTCCTAAGCTGCATAAAACCGTCTAAGGACAGCCCAAATAAACTGCTAAAACGCGTCAGAGCTTCAAAGGGTTAACAGTCTAGATACTTTGGAGGCTCGAAATAATGAAAATAAAAATAACTATAATATATACAATTAGTGACTGCCTATTTGGTGTTAAGTAAACAACCACCACCTACTTACTTAAGCCGGTATCACACGAGCGCTTTTTCCCTCAACATTTATACTTAACACTGGTCTGGCAGCTTATGAGGTTAACATTTCTTATATTTCTGCTACCTAAATTTATCTATTACCAGTCTAGTTTCAGATACCAGTGCGAAAGAGTCCAGAAATGTTGCCAGAAAAATGTTGATTATCGAATGCTGACTATAAAAGCTCTCGTGTGATACCTGCTTTAATGACCCAGGCAGACGCAGCGACAGGGAAACTCGGCCTATTTTCCCACGATGGTTAAGGGGAGATGGGTCGTTTCTATTTGATCATTTATGTATCTTTTTATTGTTGTATTAGTTTCCTCCCTAGACTTCCATCAAGCTAAAAAATAACACCCGCCCAGGACCCTCCTACAAGATAAAGTTGTACATTTTTCGAAAGAAAAATTTCCCGGCCGAAGACCGGTTTCTCTTAAGTTACAGGCTCGCTATCGCTCGCCAGGAAAAAATTAACACCTAAATGACACGAAAAGTCTTGATATTGATACAAAAATGGGGCGGAAGGTCTTAAGATCCCCAAAGTATTGAGATGAACGTCTTATAATATGAAAACCAATGGGGCTAAACATGAGGAAGAAGGGGGACCAGAAAAACGGCCCATCTCCCCACCGAATTTCCCCGCAAAGTTGATGGATCGGTGGCAATTGAGGCGCGCGGACAGAGGCGGGAAAATCAGTCAGAACATGCTTGATTTTGTGACGGAAATTCTCAATGCTACGAATACTTGGGCACAGGCATAATACGTGGCCGGAAGTGTATTTGTTAAGGGAGCCCACATAGTTTTGTTTATCTTTCTCTCCCTCTCTCTTTGGCCTGTATCCATTCGGCCTCATTCAGCCTACTGTTTTAACCCCTACAAATCGGGGATCGGCGGTCGAGTGGTGAGCACGCTCACGTTTGAATCTGCAAGACCCTGGATCGATTCCCTGCCACGGCGGACATTTAGTGGGTGTGATAGTACGTCCTAGCATGTTTCACATGCTCGCACCCAGTCAGGGGACATCCTGACGACGTATACAGACTAAAGACACATAACAAAACCACTCCAACACCTTCCTCTCTCTCTACACTCTTCAGAAATATAGGAAAAGTAGAAAGTAGCTACGAGGTGCCGTTGTAAAGGCTTATCCCTCAATACCTTCACCTGACCTGACTACCTGCCAAGCGGGCATAATTATTTACCCTAAACGAGCTTCATTCCATGCTCTTTTTCATGCATAAAGAAGAGCCAGAGCGTAATACAATTATGTATCCGTGAAAGGGCGATAATAGAGCTTTCCAATGACAGAATCATCCTTGTATGACCACGGGTTCGCTTGCAACGATGGTGCCATACGAGTGCAAAAACTCTAAAATACAGTAAAATCCTGAGATATTATCTTGCCTTGCGAGGCAAGGCATGTGTTGGGATGTGGTAGTGATGGCAGTTACCTCGCTACTCGCTAGGCCCAGGCCAAGCGGTCAGAGCCCGCCTGCGGTCGTCCTACTGCGTGGACTATCTCTCAGAGTCGAAAATGTGCTCAACATCTCTTGCTACTTAAGTCGGGACCCGCTGTTTAGGCTATTGTTCTCTAACCCGACTTAAGCCGAGAGCCGCTACTAGAGGGCCAAGATATTTACCCCCGTCGTCCAGGTGACAATATTTTCCTGGCGAGCGGTAACGAGCCAGCATATATATATTTTTGTTTTGACAGCAAGCTAAATTTGTACATGTTTTGATAGAAAAAAAAATCCTGCAAAGCCGGATTTCTCCATACAATGATGGCTCGCTTTCGCTCGCCAGAAAGAAATCGACACCTGGATGGGGATAAACGTCTTAAAACAGTTGGCTGAATGGGGCCGATCGGATAAAAGTCATGGAAAGAGAGAAAAGGAGAGAAAGAAAAAAAAAAGGCCGGTGAACCCCCTTAACCCGCTGAGTGCCAGCCAATTTTGACGGTGTGCTTCTGCCAGTGCCAGAGGTTTTTTGGTTTTTGGTTTTTGTGGCTAAATCTATCAAGTTGGGAGAGAAAGGAAGGATAATGGTAAACAAACCGCTCCCCTTGTCCATTTTCGACAGAAATCAGGTCCCCGATGGTCCCGAAAGTAGCTGAAAAGACACTATAGACTACAGAGACTTTTATGGTATCGGAATGTATGGGTAGGAGGGTGGTGGGAGGGTGGTTTGGGGGATGGTGTGGGGAAGGTAGAAGCGTAATTGACTCATGTTACAAATATGAAGCCGATTGGTAAGGTAGTTTCGCCACCACGGATTTTCCTTTTTTTCCTTATCTTCCTACGGATACGCTGGAAGTGGGTGGGGGGAGGCAGTTGTGGGTGTGGTGGGGGGAAGGCAGAAGGGTAAGGAACTTGTCACACAAATATGGAACCGATTAGTGCAGTCGTTTCGCCGCCACAGATTTTCCTTGTTTTTCCTTCTGACGGGACCGCCAGTCAGCGAGTGGGCGGGAGGAGGAATTTGGGATTTTTTTTGTGGGTAGCCAAAAGGGTAAGGTACATGTGGTAAAAATATGAAAGCCATAGGTGCAGTCGTTTCGCTGCTACGATTTTTTTTCGGCGAGGACGTATATATACGTCCCTGTCACTCAGCGGGTTAAATAGAAAAAAATACAACAGTTTAGAATAATGAGAATATTGTGTAGCCCTTGCATTTCTTGAGAGATGATCTTACGGTAATATTTTTAGAGGAACTTTGCGTCAATTCTCCTAAGCAAGGTTTCATGCCGTCCTTCCTATTTTCTTGTTCGGGGACGGACGTGACGTTAATTCGTGCATGTGTGAACCAAGCTTAAGGAAAGGTCTTTATATTGACAAAGAAATGGGGAGAAAGGTCTTAAAATCGCCAAAATAATGGAATGAACGTCTTAAAATCACAAAACTATCATGCTAAACATGAGGGAGAAGGGTGTCCACGAAGGGTGCCACGATGGCAACTAGGGCCATTCCAACGGTTTTTTGCCGCCGTTCTCATCCCGTTAGTCGTCGTCTAGACGCCGCCAGGCTGCGTCTAGACGACGACTGCTCCCATGTGTGTCCGTATGTGTCCCGTGGGTGTCCCGAAATACCACGTTTTCTGGCAGTTGCCCCGACCCACACAGACCAATTTATGCATGCACAAAAAGAACGGCGCCGAGGCACGGCGAATTAAGGGGTCGGGGACGGACGGGACGTTAATTCGTGCATGTGTGAACCGAGCTTAAGCATAGGAACAAATAATTTATCCTCAGCTTAGGAAAAAACTATTGTAACTGTCTAACCAGGGTGACCAGGATTTGTTGTTCTCTTTTTCTCTTTCTATGGCTTGTATCTACTCGGCCCCATTCAGCCTACTGTTTTAAGACGTTCATCCCCATCTAGGTGTCAATTATGTCCTGGTTAGCGATAGCGAACCAGCATTGTATGAAGAAATCCGGCTTTGCCGGAGACATTTGTTACGACCGGCACTACGAAGTAAACAAGGGCACTTAACCCGGGAACTGCGGGGAGACTCTTAAGAGTTCCCCCGGCGGACTGCGGGAAGACTCTTAAGAGTAAGGGCAAATAAAAATCCATTTAAAACACCCAAAAAAAAAAAAAAAAAAAAAAAAAAAAAATTTGTATTTTTGTTTTGCCCCTGGGCCATGCCAAATATCACTCCTCCACCTCCCCTCCTTCCCCACTTTCCTCCCCTCCTTCAGTTATCACCTATTTTCCCTGTTAATCCCTTATTCTGTGGTCTATTTTCGTGCTAACATTAGCGAGTTGGTAGCAGGGCGTTGTCATAACTGTTACCAAGCGTGGGAAAGAGCGAGAGAGAGACTATTGCGTAACAGTGTCTCTCCAGACAAGGGGAGGGGACGAGGGCAGGGAGGTTGCCTCAGCCATACATTATGTAACTCCCGGCCTGTATCGCCGATTTTGACCATCCAAACACTGTTTCCACTTGTTTTATTGTTGTAACAGGTTAATACCTTTATAATCAACCTATAATAGGCGCATATGGATAAGTATTAATGCTATTTATGGTAAAATAACGATGTTAGTGATGGGAACAGCTCAAATACGTCAGCACAGGAGTGTGGTGTCTCATACCCCCCATGCGCACTTCTTAGGTTAATGATGGACTAGATGATAGGCTATATCTGCAACAACGGCCATTTGTTATATCTACTACAACGGTACGCTAATTCCAAACCCTCGAACTATTACGCTGGTGAACAAAACACTTAAAACCCTCCAGAGTTAATCTACTGGATAACGGGGTATCAATTAACTGGGTTTTTAGTGCACTTCTACAAAGGCTTTCCGGTGACGGCAAAGCCAACTCACAACAGGAGTACTTACGTTACGAAAATGCTCTAAAGTAATAACAATGCTTGAATAAACTATCATATAATTTAATAAAGGAAATATGCTTACGTTAACTTTAGTGTGAGTCTGTACTCAACACTAAACTCTTCAATGCTCTATGAAAACACTGGAAGTCTAGTCCTACAGCAAACAGATATGGAAACACTGGAAGTCTAGTCCTACAGCAAACAGATATGGAAACACTGGAAGTCTAGTCCTACAGCAAACAGATATGGAAACACTGGAAGTCTAGTCCTACAGCAAACAGATATGGAAACACTGGAAGTCTAGTCCTACAGCAAACAGATATGGAAACACTGGAAGTCTAGTCCTACAGCAAACAGATATGGAAACACTGGAAGTCTAGTCCTACAGCAAACAGATATGGAATCTTCTGAAAAGGTCTGATGCTCTAAGATGCTCGTTAATATAGAACAGAAATAATGCAGGGGCAGGACACCAAAGAGTGTATCTTAAATACACCAATAAGTAGGATACATATATATAACAAGGGAGTGCAACAACTCTGTGACAGCACTAATAATAACCACTCAAAAACAGTACTTCCTTAGCCAACGTAACAGCCAAACTGGGTTGTGCACTATGCATCAACCTAGGCTAAAATAAGGCGTGAATAATTCCTAAAGCATACACAATGAAAGTTAATAAACACAATGCTGTCTTTCTCACTAATAAAGTCTAGCAGTGGCATAAAAGGTATCAGGAAACTAGGCAGAGCGCAAGCATGCTCATAGCCTACTGTCTCCCCTTGAACAGATTTCTCTTATGTTACGTTAAGTGACTTGGAGGCTCTCTTGGTAAGTCCAGATCACAAGTATCTGGTCTTACCCTGGCACTCCACAAAGGTCAACAAAATGAGGTAGCAAGCATACAGGTAAGAGTAGGCAAAAGCCCTTCACCTGTATACTGCTACACTCGCAAAGGAAAAATATGCACAAGGGTTACAGGCTACCTAGCTTCGTCGATGTCGTACAGGCTCTGACTTGCCACATACATAACTCAGACAACGACCAAAGATACCCTCCACTGTCTAGCATTAAATAGTAGGAAAGAACAACTCAATAATTAGAAGCACCCCAATACTATGATACATGTGACTATGACTCTAATAATCCCTAAAGCTAGTGCAAACATATATAGAGAACTGGTGCTGGTAATACGACTGGCCGACTATGGAAGTCGTATGCAGAACCAGAAGGGATAAGTAATTGAATAAAGATGAGAAGTATGAAAAAGAAGAAGTTAAGAGAGAGAAATAGTAGTACAGGGGGTTAGATGGGGGGACATATTGCAAAGGACATGTAGGACCAAGCACGCTGTGCCAAGCTCTGCAGGAGAAACGCGGGCAGGAGCCCCCCAGTACTAACAAAGAAAGCAGCACCCAATCACAGACGACTACGTCATGAGGAGCAGACGACGCGTCAGGCCCGCCGGCCAATCACGAGCGTGGGAAACTCCACCGGGCGAGGGAGGCACACGTACATACACACGCACATATTACCACCACGCTGCTCGCTCTCTTTCTCCTTAGAACTTCACACAATGCATCTTATATTCTATCAATGATATAAAACACTTCCAAGTGTCACAGACAAGAATAAAGACCACCACTGATCTGTCTGTGACAACACGAACTCTATGAAAGAACGAACATCGTTCTACGATTATTGTAGCCCATTTCACTGCCCTGGCAAGCGCTAGTGAGTTACGAGTGCATTCTGGCAAGCTGGCCAGCGTAGCACATTTTTCAATCAAAAAATGTACAAATTTAGCCTGCTGTCATAAACTTTAAACAAAATATGCTAGCTCGCTACCGCTCGCCAGGAAGAAACAATAGACACCTGGATGGGAGTAAACGTCTTAAAACAGTAGGCTGAATGGGGCCGAATAGATACAAGCCAGAGAAAGAGAGAAAAGGAGAGAAAAAAAGCCTGTGACCCCCCTTAACCGATACGATGGTGCCTTTCTGTTCTGTTTTCTGGCTATTGTTAGACGATGTTATGCAGATTAGGATGAGTTTATGGAAGCCAGAGGGTTTAAGGGGGGAAGGTTCACTTGTGGGGCAATTCATTATTTTTTCTAGTTTCCTCCCTAGACCTCCATCAAATAAGAAAAAAACATCCATTAGATCCCCCTTCAAGATTAATTTGTACGTTTTTCGGTAAACAAAAATCCCGGCCGAAGGCCGGTTCTTCCAACAGCAAAGGCTCATTATCGTTCGCCAGGGAAAAAATCGACATCTAAATAGCACGAAAGGTATAAATAATGACGAAGAAATTGGGCGAAAGGTCTTAAAATTGACTAACAAATGGGGCAAACATCTTAACATCTGAAAACTAATGGGGCTAAACGCGAGGGAAAAAGTGGTCCAGAAAACCGGCCCATCCCCCTTAAATAGTCTTCACCCTTATAATTACCACAGGTCCTTCCTAAACTGCATAATAGTCTTCACCCTTATAATTACCACAGGTCCTTCCTAAACTGCATCTTCACCCTTATAATTACCACAGGTCCTTCCTAAACTGCATAATAGTCTTCACCCTTATAATTACCACAGGTCCTTCCTAAACTGCATAATAGTCTTCACCCTTATAATTACCACAGGTCCTTCCTAAACTGCATAATAGTCTTCACCCTTATAATTACCACAGGTCCTTCCTAAACTGCATAATAGTCTTCACCCTTATAATTACCACAGGTCCTTCCTAAACTGCATAATAGTCTTCACCCTTATAATTACCACAGGTCCTTCCTAAACTGCATAATAGTCTTCACCCTTATAATTACCACAGGTCCTTCCTAAACTGCATAATAGTCTTCACCCTTATAATTACCACAGGTCCTTCCTAAACTGCATAATAGTCTTCACCCTTATAATTACCACAGGTCCTTCCTAAACTGCATAATAGTCTTCACCCTTATAATTACCACAGGTCCTTCCTAAACTGCATAATAGTCTTCACCCTTATAATTACCACAGGTCCTTCCTAAACTGCATAATAGTCTTCACCCTTATAATTACCACAGGTCCTTCCTAAACTGCATAATAGTCTTCACCCTTATAATTACCACAGGTCCTTCCTAAACTGCATAATAGTCTTCACCCTTATAATTACCACAGGTCCTTCCTAAACTGCATAATAGTCTTCACCCTTATAATTACCACAGGTCCTTCCTAAACTGCATAATAGTCTTCACCCTTATAATTACCACAGGTCCTTCCTAAACTGCATAATAGTCTTCACCCTTATAATTACCACAGGTCCTTCCTAAACTGCATAATAGTCTTCACCCTTATAATTACCACAGGTCCTTCCTAAACTGCATAATAGTCTTCACCCTTATAATTACCACAGGTCCTTCCTAAACTGCATAATAGTCTTCACCCTTATAATTACCACAGGTCCTTCCTAAACTGCATAATAGTCTTCACCCTTATAATTACCACAGGTCCTTCCTAAACTGCATAATAGTCTTCACCCTTATAATTACCACAGGTCCTTCCTAAACTGCATAATAGTCTTCACCCTTATAATTACCACAGGTCCTTCCTAAACTGCATAATAGTCTTCACCCTTATAATTACCACAGGTCCTTCCTAAACTGCATAATAGTCTTCACCCTTATAATTACCACAGGTCCTTCCTAAACTGCATAATAGTCTTCACCCTTATAATTACCACAGGTCCTTCCTAAACTGCATAATAGTCTTCACCCTTATAATTACCACAGGTCCTTCCTAAACTGCATAATAGTCTTCACCCTTATAATTACCACAGGTCCTTCCTAAACTGCATAATAGTCTTCACCCTTATAATTACCACAGGTCCTTCCTAAACTGCATAACATCGTCTAATGATAGCCAGAAAAAACTGTGGAAACGCGACATAACCTTCAAAGGGTTAAGAGGGGTTACCTGCTTTTTTTTCTTTCTCTCCTTTTCTCTCTTTCTCTGGCTTGTATCCATTCGGCCCCATTCAGCCAACTGTTTTAAGACGTTTATCCCCATCCAGGTTTCGATTTCTTCCTGGCGAGCGATAGCGAGCTAGCATTTTATGGTGAAATCCGGCTTCGCCGGAGACATTTTTCTATCGAAAAATGTACAAATTTAGCTTGCTGTCAAAACAAAAATATATATATGCTGACTCGCTATCGCTCGCCAGGACAATATTGACACCTGGATGGGGGTAAACGTCTTAAAACAGTATGCTGAATGGGGCCGAATGGATACAAGCCAAAGAGAGAGAGGAGAGAGAGAGAAAAAAAGCGAGGTGGGTTAACCCCTTCTGTACCGGTGATGTACTTTTCACTATATTATGGCAACTATTAGACAATTTTCCTGAACTTAGGGAGGACGTCTACCCATTAAAAGACTATCTCAATTAATCCTTTTAGCTGCGATACATCCTTCCTAAGCTGCACAAAATCGTCTAAATATACAGTAGCTAGAATACTAAAAAAAAAACGTCGCTGGTACAGAAGGGGTTAAGGGGTCGATGGGTTAAGATGGGTCGTTTTTCTGGTCCCTTTTCTCTCTAGTTTTATCCTTACTAGTTATGAAATTTTAAGACGTTCAGCCCATTAGTTTGGTGATCATTCGCCCCATTTCTTTGCGAATATTAAGAATTTCCTTCAATTTTGGTGTCATTTGTTTTCCTGGCGAGTATTTGTGCGCTTGTAATTTTAAGATAGCAAGCCTCTAGTTTTAGAAGGAACTGGCCTTCGGCCGGAAAAATTTTCTACCGAAAAATGTACAAATTTATCTTGAAAGGGGATCTAAGTTTTTTTTTTTAAAGCTTGATGGAGGTCTAGTGAGGTAACTCAAAACTAATTATATAAATAAATATATAGGGCGAATACCAAGCACTATCCCCTTAAGTATTCAGAAATCAACTGGTACGCGTAGTAGTGTAATCATCGTCAGTCAGTAAATCAACTGGTACGCGTAGTAGTGTAATCATCTTCAGTCAGTAAATCAACAGGTACGCGTAGTAGTGTAATCATCGTCAGTCAATAAATCAACTGGTATGCGTAGTAGTGTAATCATCGTCACTCAATAAATCAACTGGTACGCCTGGTACGCGTAGTAGTGTAACCATCGTCAGTCAGTAAATCAACTGGTACGTGTAGTAGTGTAATCATCGTCAGTCAGTAAATCAACTGGTTCGCGTAGTAGCGTAATCATCGTCAGTCAGTAAATCAACTGGTACGCGTAGTAGTGTAATCATCGTCAGTCAATAAATCAACTGGTACGCGTAGTAGTGTAATCATCGTCAGTCAGTAAATCAACTGGTTCACGTAGTAGTGTAATCATCGTCAGTCAATAAATCAACTGGTACGCGTAGTAGTGTAATCATCGTCAGTCAGTAAATCAACTGGTACGCGTAGTAGTGTAATCATCGTCAGTCAGTAAATCAACTGGTACGCGTAGTAGTGTAATCATCGTCAGTCAGTAAATCAACTGGTACGCGTAGTAGTGTAATCATCGTCAGTCAATAAATCAACTGGTACGCGTAGTAGTGTAATCATCGTCAGTCAATAAATCAACTGGTACGCGTAGTAGTGTAATCATCGTCAGTCAGTAAATCAACTGGTACGCGTAGTAGTGTAATCATCGTCAGTCAGTAAATCAACTGGTACGCGTAGTAGTGTAATCATTGTCAGTCAATAAATCAACTGGTACGTGTAGTAGTGTAATCATCGTCAGTCAATAAATCAACTGGTACGCGTAGTAGTGTAATCATCGTCAGTCAGTAAATCAACTGGTACGCGTAGTAGTGTAATCATCGTCAGTCAAAAAATCAATTGGTACGCGTAGTAGTGTAATCATCGTCAGTCAATAAATCAACTGGTACGCGTAGTAGTGTAATCATCGTCAGTCAATAAATCAACTGGTACGCGTAGTAGTGTAATCATCGTCAGTCAATAAATCAACTGGTACGCGTAGTAGTGTAATCATCGTCAGTCAATAAATCAACTGGTACGCATAGTAGTGTAATCATCGTCAGTCAGTAAATCAACTGGTATGCGTAGTAGTGTAATCATCGTCATTCAGTAAATCAACTGGTACGCGTAGTAGTGTAATCATCGTCAGTCAATAAATCAACTGGTACGCGTAGTAGTGTAATCATCGTCAGTCAATAAATCAACTGGTACGCGTAGTAGTGTAATCATCGTCAGTCAATAAATCAACTGGTACGCGTAGTAGTGTAATCATCGTCAGTCAATAAATCAACTGGTACGCATAGTAGTGTAATCATCGTCAGTCAGTAAATCAACTGGTATGCGTAGTAGTGTAATCATCGTCATTCAGTAAATCAACTGGTACGCGTAGTAGTGTAATCATCGTCAGTCAATAAATCAACTAGTACGCGTAGTAGTATAATCATCGTCAGTCAATAAATCAACTGGTACGCATAGTAGTGTAATCATCGTCAGTCAATAAATCAACTGGTACACGTAGTAGTGTAATCATCGTCAGTCAGTAAATCAACTGGTACGCGTAGTAGTGTAATCATCGTCAGTCAGTAAATCAACTGGTACGCGTAGTAGTGTAATCATCGTCAGTCAGTATATCAACTGGTACGCGTAGTAGTCTAATCATCGTCAGTCAGTAAATCAACTGGTACGCGTAGTAGTGTAATCATCGTCAGTCAGTAAATCAACTGGTACGCGTAGTAGTGTAATCATCGTCAGTCAGTAAATCAACTGGTACGCGTAGTAGTGTACTCATCGTCAGTCAGTAAATCAACTGGTATGCGTAGTAGTGTAATCATTGTCAGTCAATAAATCAACTGGCACGCTTAGTAGTGTTATCATCGTCAATCAATAAATCAACTGGTACGCGTAGTAGTGTAATCATCGTCAGTCAGTAAATCAACTGGTACGCGTAGTAGTGTAATCATCGTCAGTCAGTAAATCAACTGGTACGCGTAGTAGTGTAATCATCGTCAGTCAGTAAATCAACTGGTACGCATAGTAGTGTAATCATCAGTCAGTAAATCAACTGGTACGCGTAGTAGTGTAATCATCGTCAGTCAGTAAATCAACTGGTACGCGTAGTAGTGTAATCATCGTCAGTCAGTAAATCAACTGGTACGCGTAGTAGTGTAATCATCGTCAGTCAGTAAATCAACTGGTACGCGTAGTAGTGTAATCATCGTCAGTCAGTAAATCAACTGGTACGCGTAGTAGTGTAATCATCGTCAGTCAGTAAATCAACTGGAACGCGTAGTAGTGTAATCATCGTCAGTCAGTAAATCAACTGGTACGCGTAGTAGTGTAATCATCGTCAGTCAGTAAATCAACTGGTACGTGTAGTAGTGTAATCATTGTCAGTCAGTAAATTCAACTGGTACGCGTAGTAGTGTAATCATCGTCAGTCAGTAAATCAACTGGTACGCATAGTAGTGTAATCATCGTCAGTCAGTATATCAACTGGTACGCGTAGTAGTGTAATCATCGTCAGTCAGTAAATCAACTGGTACGCGTAGTAGTGTAATCATCGTCAGTCAGTAAATCAACTGGTACGCGTAGTAGTGTAATCATCGTCAGTCAGTAAATCAACTGGTACGCGTAGTAGTGTAATCATCGTCAGTCAGTAAATCAACTGGAACGCGTAGTAGTGTAATCATCGTCAGTCAGTAAATCAACTGGTACGCGTAGTAGTGTAATCATCGTCAGTCAGTAAATCAACTGGTACGTGTAGTAGTGTAATCATTGTCAGTCAGTAAATTCAACTGGTACGCGTAGTAGTGTAATCATCGTCAGTCAGTAAATCAACTGGTACGCATAGTAGTGTAATCATCGTCAGTCAGTAAATCAACTGGTACGCGTAGTAGTGTAATCATCGTCAGTCAATAAATCAACTGGTACGCGTAGTAGTGTAATCATCGGCAGTCAGTAAATCAACTGGTACGCGTAGTAGTGTAATCATCGTCAGTCAGTAAATCAACTGGTACGCGTAGTAGTGTAATCATCGTCAGTCAGTAAATCAACTGGAACGCGTAGTAGTGTAATCATCGTCAGTCAGTAAATCATCTGGTACGCGTAGTAGTGTAATCATCGTCAGTCAGTAAATCAACTGGTACGTGTAGTAGTGTAATCATTGTCAGTCAGTAAATCAACTGGTACGCGTAGTAGTGTAATCATCGTCAGTCAGTAAATCAACTGGTACGTGTAGTAGTGTAATCATTGTCAGTCAGTAAATTCAACTGGTACGCGTAGTAGTGTAATCATCGTCAGTCAGTAAATCAACTGGTACGCATAGTAGTGTAATCATCGTCAGTCAGTAAATCAACTGGTACGCGTAGTAGTGTAATCATCGTCAGTCAGTAAATCAACTGGTACGCGTAGTAGTGTAATCATCGTCAGTCAGTAAATCAACTGGTACGCGTAGTAGTGTAATCATCGTCAGTCAGTAAATCAACTGGTACGCGTAGTAGTGTAATCATCGTCAGTCAGTAAATCAACTGGTACGCGTAGTAGTGTACTCATCGTCAGTCAGTAAATCAACTGGTACGCGTAGTAGTGTAATCATCGTCAGTCAGTAAATCAACTGGTACGCGTAGTAGTGTAATCATCGTCAGTCAGTAAATCAACTGGTACGCGTAGTAGTGTAATCATCGTCAGTCAATAAATCAATCAGTCAGCAAGGTGAATAATTTGACTATTCCCATCTTGAAAGTATAAGGGGAGGCAGTTGTTTTTTAGAGTCCTCCTTCTCCCTTATGTTTAGCCCTATTAGTTATGGGATTTCAAAAAATTCGCCCCATTAGTTTGGCGATTTTCAGACCTTTTGCCCCATTTCTTTGCCAATAATAAGACCTTTCGTCTTAAAATCGTCTAAAAAACAACACCTACTTGGCACGAAAGGTCTTCATATGGGCAAAAAAATGGGGCAAAAGGTCTGAAAATCGCCAAACTAATATGGCGAATGTTTTGAAATCTCATAACTAATAGGGCTAAACATGAGGGAGGAGGAGGACTCTAAACAACAACTGCCTCCCCTTAAACTTTCAAGATTGGATTAGTCAAATTATTTGCCTTGCTGACTGATTGACTTGCTGTCTAACTGACTGACTGACTGATTTACTGACTGACTGACTGAGCGACTAACTGTCTGATTGCCTTGCTGTCTAACTGACTGACTAATTGATTTACTGACTGACTGACTGAGCGACTAACTGACTGATTGACTTGCTGTCTAACTGACTGACTGACTGATTTACTGAGTGACTGACTGAGCGACTAACTGACTGATTTACTTTGTGGTCTAACTGACTGACTAATTGTTTGACTGAATCATTGGCTGACTGAGTGACTAACTGACTGATTGACTTGTTGTCTAGCTGACTGACTGTCTGACATACTAACTAACTGTGTGACTAACTGATTGATTAACTAGCAGAATGGTTGACTAGCTGACTGCCTAACTGACTGCTAGACTAACTGACTGACTAGATAAATGACTGTCTGATTGTCTGTTTTTTCGGTTAAGGGGGGTGACCTGTTTTTGTTCTGTCCTTTTCTATCTTTCGCTGGCTTGTATCCATTCGGCCCCATTCAGCCTACTGTTTTAAGACGTTTATCCCCATCCAGGTGTCAATTGTTTACTGGTGAGCGGTAGCGAGCCAGCATATTTTATATTTTTGTTTGACAGCAGGCTAAATTTTTACATTTTTCGATAGAAAAATCTCTCCGGCGAAGCCGGATTTCTTCATATAATTCTGGCTCGCTATCGCTCGCCAGGAAGAAATCGACACCTAGATGGGGATAAAAGTCTTAAAACAGTAGGCTGAATGGGGCAGAATGGATACAAGCCAGAGAAAGATAGAAAAGGACAGAACAAAAACAGGTCACCCCCCTTAAACCCGAGTAACAGAGATAGAAACATGGCAATTTACCCTCAGCTGGATCAAAATAGACTATAGAGTATGTATATATGCACACACACATTTTCCAGGGCAGTTGCTTTCTTTGCCCAACGAAATGTTATAACTTATTCTTTGTCATTTACGCGTATTAACCCCTTCACCGTTTTACCTTTGTCATTTACGCGTATTAACCCCTTCACCGTTTTACCTTTGTCATTTACGCGTATTAACCCCTTCACCGTTTTACCTTTGATTCTGGCCAAAATATGACGATTTTATGCATATTAATGGGAGATTTCCACTAGAGGGATTTTTTTCTTGACCCCTTTCTCCCTCATGGTTAGCCCCCTTGCTTTTGATGTTAAAAGACGTTCGCCCTATTAGTTTGGCGATTTTAAGAACTTTTGCCCCATTTCTGTCAATTTTAAGACTTTTCGTGCCATTTAGGTGTCCATTTATTCCTGGCGAGCGATAACGAGCCTGTAATTTAACAGGAACCGGCCTTCGGCCGGGAAATTATTCTACCGAAAAATGTACAAATTTATCTTGAAAGGGGGTCTAGGGGCTGTAATGTTAAGCTTGATGGAAGTCTAGCGAATTATCTAAAAACCTCCCCTTAAGCAGGACCTATGTTATTCAGAGGGATTATCGAAACTTGTTTACCCCTTTGAGTCCTAGAGGTATATTATATGCTAAGGAAACCTGTAATTCGGCGAGTATATTGAGATCGCTTTCCCCCTTTGAGTGCTAGAGGTAGATCATAAGTTAGAGAAAAGCATGTAATGGTAACCAGAATATGATGAGCATTGCTGAAGGAAAAGCATGTAATGGTAACCAGAATATGATGAGCATTACTGAAGGAGTTAACCCCCTGGACCCCAAACGATATAATAATAAATGGCACTCTAGGACCAGCCACTTTTCAATTTGTTTTTTTCCTGAAAACACAAGGGATGGGTTAGTAATGAAGTGAAAACAATATAAACCTGCTCACCTAGGTCATTTGGGGGTCCTGGGGGGCGGGGGAAGTTACCATTATCATTGGGTGATGGGTAGGCAATATACTGGCCTAATATTCCCGCTCGCGCCCACACGCGCGCGGCTGGACTTTGGGGGTTGTTAATCATCGGTATTGTTCCGTGGGATCCTAAAGTAGTTCCCATATAAATCTGAACCCTCTAGGTGCCATAGGACAAGAGTAATTAAGGCGGTCACATACGTTGCATCGCTGGGATTGTGGATAACATACATAGGCGATGCATAATGTGCGTCACTGGGGTTGGAGGGGTTAAATTAATATACTATGTTGTTTTCAGAGTGCAACTAAAGTATACATTTAACTCCTTTAGAAAAACCACACTCTCAAAAATAATGGATATGAAATGGGGAATTAGAGTGTCCATTATAATCTACCCACTTTTAGATATATTGGTAGTAATAAACCCATCTTACAAAAGAATAAAAATGTGAAATCACCATTATTATACCCAATGATCTCATATACTCTTTCAAACCCCTTTGCATCCATTGATATTATTTTTACAGTGTATGACATGTCGTCTTTTTATTTTGGTTATCATTAGATAATTTTATACACCTTAGGAAGAATTTGTGTAAGTCAGAAGGGTAAAGGATATTTTTCTTAACCCTCTGACTTCCATATATCCCTCCTATGCTGAATAAAAGCTATTATGCCAGATTCTACTAATTCCGAGAACATCGCCAACCTACAATTTGTCACCTCACCACCTGACCAGCCTACTCACTCACAATCACCTGACACCAGCACAGTCACCCCTTCGATGCAGCCGTGCTCTACGAACCAGTAGTAAATCAACAGAAAACGAGAACAACACCTGGAGCGGCCATTTTCCCTACCGGCGCTTACACTTCCTCTGCCGTTACTTACCCATCTACCTGTCACTCCAAAGAAGAAAGGGCCTATCTAAATCCTAGGGGTACAAGCAGCCCCTCTTCCCAGGCAGCTCACCCTCAGCAAGAGACACCAAAAAAGAGTGCAGGACCGGATGGAGAGATTGTTCAGCAGCTTGACCTCTCCTTTACTAGGCTCTCCTACCAAAGTACACTTGCTACATCGACTAAACAAGGCCATAATGCATCCTCCGACCACCGAAGAACCATTGCGTCATTTGAATGGTTTAGGATTGTTGCGTCTTCCAAGCCTTGCTAAAGTGTTGCATCCTCTAAACTCTCAGCCAGTGTTGCGTTCTCCTATTACCACACCAGCACACTCGCATACCGGGGAACCAGGGCGTATCCTAACTCTTGGCAAAATACCTCTTTCATAGAGCGTACTGACAGCCCAGCAGAATGAGTCCAAGATACAAGAGTTGGCGCCCACACAAAACTCCTTCCAGACCCCCAAAAAAGGGGAGGTGTTTCTACCCCTTCACTCTTATGCTTAGCCCCATTAGATATAAGATTTTAAGACATTCACCCCATTAGCTTGGCGATTTTAAGACCTTTCGAAGCATGTATGTGTCAATTTGTTCCTGGCGAGCAACAGCGAATCTGCAACTTAAGAGGAACCGGACAACACATGGCCAACAAATTTTTCTACAGAAAAAGGCACATATTTATCTCGAAGGGGGTTCTTGGGAGTACTTTTTTAAGCTTGATGGAGGTTTAGGGAGGAAACTACGAAAAAAATAATGAATATATATATATATATATATATATATATATATATACCGGTATATATATATATACCGGTATATATATATATATATATATATATATATATACCGGTATATATATATATATATATATCCCCATAATATACTGTTGAGGAAAAGCATGTGCAATTTATTACATTTCGCTCAGTCAAGAAAGTAGCTGCAATTTACTTTGAATTAGGAAACGCAGAGCCTAAAGCGAAAAAGGGGTTATTTTTCAATTGTACAGTAAAATTACATCTAGACAGAATGCTATACTTTGCAGCAATCGAGTTTATTTGACAATGTTTGATGAACCCTGAAACACTTTAATATCATATAAGTTACTGCTACGAAAACACACAATGTCTACCATTTCGTTGGATACAGAAGGTAAGTACCGTTTTCTTGAAATGAGAAAATATATAACCCCGGAGGCTAAAGGGGTTATCAGTCAATGTTCTTCAATTATATATAACCCCGGAGGCTAAAGGGGTTATCAGTCAATGTTCTTCAATTTTGTACTGACAATAACATGTTGACAAATTTAGCAATGTCGTTATTGTTAACCGTATCGGTGTACTAGGACGCGCATCTTCCCTTTTATTTGGCTATTAGTAGAAGATTTGAAATGGCCACTTACTCGACAAGGACTGGAGTTCTCGAAAAGAGGCACCAGTCCTGACGCTATTCTTGACTTACAGTGTGCTGGCTTAATAATCCAGAAGAGTTGATTGTCACTGAAGTCCTATTTTAACTAACTAAAATAAACGGTCTTAAAGTTGACAAGGAAATGGGACGAAAGCTCTTAATTAAGATCTTCAAACGAATGGAGTGAACGTCATAAAATCTAAAAAAAAACTAATGGGGCTAAGCATGAGAGAGAAGGGGATCCAGAGACGATTTTTTTTTTTAAATCGGAATCTTACAACTGAGTGTTAGGAGGATATTCGTAATGCGCAATAAAGAGGAGAGAGTCGGAAAATGGCGCGAAATTTAGACTCCCATTGGTGTAAACAAACGGTGTATTCTTTCTCCACTATCATCTTGTGGTTACATTATTTGATGCACACACACACACACACACACACACACACACACACACACACACACACTCTATCTCTCCCGGTCTTTCTCACATATACAGACACTTATACACACACACACACGCACACTTACACACTTATATTGCACTGGCACTCAGACTCACTAGTAAACACATACACACACACACACGCGTACACTTACACACTCACACTTACTGTGTGTGTGTACAGTGTGGCACACAGACTCACTATAGGTAGCGCCAACGAACTTGACAATAATCTGGACCCCTTAACTTCTTATAACTCAAAATGAATGAAAGCAATCGGGCTGACGTTTCTATCATTTGGGAAGAGTCCACCAGGAAATAGGTGTGGATATTTACAACCAGTTTGCTCTACCCTTTTGAGTTACAGAGAGGACAGGGATCAAGATTATTGTCAAGTTCGTTGGCGCTACCTGTAGTAAACACACACACATACACACACACACAAAAACACCCACACACAAACACACCCAGACACACACACACAGACAAACACACACACACACACACACACCCACCCACACACACCTAGACAAACACACACACACACACACACACACACACACACACACACACACACACACCCACACCCACACACACACACACACACACATATGGGCATATTGTGTGCTTATAGAGTTAAAGTAAAGCATCTCACAGCAAGTTAATGGGGCCCACCTCGTTGTTTTCTCTCTCTCTGGGTTGTATTCATTCGGCCCCATTCAGCCTACTATTTTAAGACATTTATCCCCATCCAGGTGTGGATTTTTTCCTGGCGAGCGTAGCGAGCCAACATATTGTTTATAATGTTTTTGTCAGCAGGCTAAATTTGTAAAATTGTCGATAGAAAAATTTCTCCGGCGAAGCTGGATTTCTCCATACAAAGCTGGCTCGCTATCGCTCGCCATGAAAAAATCGACACCTGGATGGGAATAAACATTTTTAAAAAGTAGGCTGAATGGGGCCGAATGGATACAAGCCAGAAAAAGAGCAGGAATCACTGGAACACTTTTAGACTGGATGAAAGAATATGAAAGGACAAAGGAATGGAAACTGTTATACGAGATAAACACTCTAATTCTTTTAAGGTCTCCACTGGTGTGCCACAAGGCTCTCTACTCGCACCAGTTCTAGTTTTGATTTATATACAGGGAAGAAAGGTCATAACTTTGGGAAATGGTTAAACAAGGTATTCTAAGCCTAAAATATTCTATAACAAATATTCCAAATCTCAACCAGTATAGAGATATTGCATGTTGAAAATGGCATTTTCCTTTGTATTTCCCCATAAGGCTGGCCTAGCTGGACCTCTGGAACTCTCTCCCAGAATCAGTCTTGCCCTCCTCCTATGACTTCAATTGCTTCAAACTCCGTGTGTCCAGGCATTTTGGCTCGAACATCCCTTGATTTTGGCCCTGTCACTCTTTCAACTCTGGGGGAGGTACTCGCCACAGGCAGTTATGCCTTTTGTAGTTTTGTCTCCCTCACTCACATAGAAAACAAACAAATTCTAGTGCCTACCACACTTATATCTAACTGCAATTATTTTACCATATTTATAGACATCATAATTCTGTAAGTTGCAAAATGATTATTGACATATTAGTTCACTTTGGAACAGATATAAACTGCTTGACATGGGTGAGTCTATTACAGTGATGTGGGGGAGGACACTACATAAAACCTTCAATATTGTTTTAACAGTTGAGTTTTGAACTTTTTGTTATAGATTTTTTTTGGCTTAGAATACTTTGTTTTTCCCAAAGTTATGCCCTTTCCTCCTGGGACACCCTGTATATGGCCTAAGATGGTATACCGAGCTACTATACTCCATTCATTGTAGGTAGACCGGAAACCTGAACCCCTAGCCTCTGTAACTCAAAAAGAGCTAGATCATATAGTCTGTAAATTTCCACACTGGTTCCTTGGCTGACCCTCCCTAAATAGTAAACATATTTGCTCGAATACTGTAGTCGTTTAGAAATATTAAGATGCTCGCCACATTAGCTTGACGATTTTAAAACCTTTTGTGCCATTTAGGTTTCGATTATTTCTTGGCAAGCAAAATCGAGCTTGCAATTTAGGAGGAACATTTTCTACCGAAAAATGCAAAAAATTATCTCAAGGGGGGTCTTGGGGGTATTTTTCTAAGCTTGATGGAGGTCTAAGGAGGAAGCTACAACAAGAGTAATAATAGATGTGCAGTTTTCATATCTATAAAAATAAAAAAAGACGTAAAAATGCATGCCCAACTAGAATTATATATATATATATATAGAGAGAGAGAGAGAGAGAGAAAGAGAATTATATTTGTATATACCTTTGACCTTAACAATTTTAGTATTATCTAGCTTTATGAATATGGTGTAATTCAAATATAAAATATAATGGCAATAAATAGTGACCAAATTCTGTGACCTTCATCTTTCACCTTGACCTTTGACTAACAAAAACAAAATATTAGGACAATCGTCACATTGACCAACCGAATTTGGTGACAATACATTAACCCGCTCAGTACCAGTTCTGAATTTGTCCTCACATACTGGCAAATAATTAACGATTTTATTCAGTTCCAGCACTTAACATGCTTCGAGCTATCTTAATTAACCTATTTTACTACGACAGATCCTTAATAAGCTGCACAAAACCGTCTAAATATAGCTAGAATACAATAATAAAGACGTCACCGGTACAGAAGGGGTTAAACAGTCTAGGAAGAATATAGGAAACATGATTAAATCTCTTTGTTTTGATCTTTGACCTTAACCATTTGTATATTTATATGAAATACATATATATTGTATATATATATATATATATATATATATATTGTATAGGCCTATATATATATATATATATATATTATTGATATATATATTGATATTGGTCCAGCAAGAAGCTTTGGAAAAACGAGAGACGGCACTTTACCTCCAACAAGAGCGAGACGCCCTTGTACAACAATGGAATGAAGAAGCCGCCCACGCACCAGTTAAACAACGTATCAACACCAAACTCGAACAACTGAATATACAGCACCTACGCAAAGTGGAGAGCACCGCCATCAAGAAATTGTCCAAACTATATGGCGGCAACATCAAACTCCCCAGACCCATCAAAGGGTACATCAACCTCACCAACACGACCTGACCCCCGACCAGGAAGAACTCCTCAACAATGGACTCAATTGCCACTATACCTCTAAACCCCGACCACACCGAAAACGACTAGTGATCGAGATTCTCCTGGACGACATCCAAAAACTGGAGAAGGATGGGAAACTCACAACCTCACCCAACCTACAACCGACCTTACTAGCCGAAGCAGCTAAAACACGTGGTTCCCACAACAGCGGATTAATCAACAAAAAACACATCTTAGCGGCTAAACAACTTCGTGAAAATAATAATATCATAATCAGACGAGCCGATAAAGCTGCCAGCCTGGTCATCCATGACAAAGATGAATACCTGCAGAAGATGGACCACATCCTAAGCGACTCTACAAAATTCCTGAAAATCACCCGTAACCCCACCGAGGAAATAAAGCGGAAAACCAACACCATCATCACCGCCATTAACGCAAAGACAGGAGGGATCCACCTTAAAAAACTCATGGGTGACTTCTCCCCTGGGTACGCCTTACGGCACAGTCAAAACCCACAAACCAGGTAACCCCCTTCGCCCCATCATCTCCCAGATCCCTACCACCACCTACCAAATTGCCAAGACTTTGAACAAACTTCTGACCCCATACACCCCCAGCCAGTACAGTCTTTCCTCATCAGCTGACTTCCTGGAGATTTTAGAGATGCCCCCTCTACTGACGACCATATCATCGCCTCCCTAGATGTAGAGAGTCTCTTTACCAACGTGCCTGTGGACTGCACCATTGAGCTCATCCTACATCGAGTCTACCACTGCCCAGACAACACGCCCTTAGACCTCCCAGAAACAGCCCTGAAGACGTTGCTGGAAATATGCACCAAAGAGGCGCCCTTCACCTGCCCGCGAGGTGACATGTATCAGCAGATTGATGGTGTGGCAATGCCTAGGAGTCCTCTTTGCCAATTTTGACATGGGCACCATCGAAGAAGAGCTCCTGACTACCAACCGCCCCTCCGTCTACTGCAGATATGTGGACGACATCTTCGTGCGTGTGAAGGACCCACAGGAGCTACGTGACCTTCAACAACGATTCATCGCCTCTTCCAGTCTAAACTTCACCTTCGAAGAGTGCTCTAACGGTCATCTCCCCTTCCTTGATGTCCTCGTAAACAACAACAACACCTCAGGTTTTACCACCACTGTCTACATCAAACCCACCAACAACGGATTATGTCTCAACGGCGAAAGTGAATGCCCCCAGCGATATTTACGGTCCACCATCGCCGCCTACGTCAGGAGAGCTCTATCACACTGCACCTCCTGGCGAGACACACACAAGGAACTCGAGAGGCTCACCCAGGTGCTTGTAAACAATGGGTACAGTAACTCGGACATCGCCCACACCATCAACAAACACCTTGAAACATGGTACAAAAACGACATGCCTACTAATACAAACACTGAATACATAAAAATGTACTATAAAAACCACATGTCCTCAGATCACAAGACAGACGAAAACATAATGAGAGACATTATCAGCAACAACGTTAAAACTACGAACCCTGACCAACACCTTAAACTTACCATATACTACAAATCGAGGAAAACATCACAACTAGTCATTCGCAACAGCCCGGCTACCGCTAAGAAACCGTCACAAGAGGACCATGTCATATACCGACACACCTGTAACAGTGAGGACTGTGGACCTCACACTTATGTCGGTTTGACAAGGACTCGTCTGTCACGTCGCCTTACCTTCCACCTTCAAGCCGGAGCTATCAAGGACCACTACCACACATCCTCACACCATCAGGAACTCACCAGACCCGACTTAGATAAACACACCTCTATTCTTGATAAAGAAATAGACTCACGCCGCCTATTCATTCTTGAAGCTATATACAGGGTGTTCCAGTAATGCTTTTCATAAATTATATGGTGGACTCATCAGACAAAAATAAGAATAAATTACTCTATGAACATGAGGTTGAGTATTTATAATAACAGAGTTATTACAAGATTTAAGTTAACGATAGATACAATGCCATTCAGTCCAAGGGGTAATGTTGCCATTTTAGTGGATTATATCCATTTGGCCTTCGCTATCGCTTGCTAGGCTCAAGATAGTGAGCAGTAGCGATCTGATTTTTCGGTAGAAAAATAAGTCCGGCTTCGCCGGATTTGATTATCCTACCGAAAACATCAGCTCGGTACTGCTCGCTAGCCTGAAGAGAGAACGCCGATTGGATACTGCTCACTATCTTGAGGCTAGCAAGCGATAGCGAAGGCCAAATGGATATAATCCACTAAAATAGCAACATTACCCCTTGGACTGAATGGCATTGTATCTATCGTTAACTTAAATCGTGTAATAACTCCGGTATTATAAATACTCAACCTCATGTTCATAGAGTAATGTATTCTTATTTTTGTCTGATGAGTCCACCATATAATTTATGAAAAGCATTACTGGAACACCCTGTATATACAAACATACCAACCTACTTTAAACACACAAGCAGAATACAGCCAGATCCTACCCTCGGCACGCCCTTCCACAGCGAGGCCCCCCATGATGCCCCCAGGAATGCCCCCTCCACACACGCAGACGAACGATGCAGAGGCCCCGCCCACTCCTGCGTCCGGCCAGCCTACCAGAGCTAGTCTTAGGTTAGCCAACCAGCGTGCAGCTAGCGCACAATAAACCCTCTCTTGATCTTGTATCGCCTATATAAACTCGACTTATCACCTGCTAACTTCACTTCTCCTTGATAATGATGGCTGCGCCCATTGAAACGTCGGAACCCTTTGCAAACCTCCTTTACCAACTTCCTGAAAATAACAGAAAAACTGTACGAAAAATTGAGAGTATCAATAAAAAACTCAATAATGCAAACTGTGCCTATTATTTTAATCTCACCTGCCTGAAAGAAAATATATATATAATATATATATATATATATATATATATATATATATATATATATACCGTATATATATATATATATATATATATATATATATATATATATATATATATATATATATGATATTTAAGTAAATTGTGTGGTAAACTATCAATGGAAGTTAAATATTACTAAGCTATAATGAATCAAATAAAATCAATCTAAATGAATACTCTATTTCTAAATTGAATTCAATCTGAAACAAGCTAATTTATATCCAAAGGTCTCACATAATAAATGTATATAATTATAGGGTAAGGTTATAAGGGTTAATATTAGCCAGCAATTAACTCACCAATAGTTCCACGTGGCAATGAGGCAAGGGAGAACGTTTTACCCAATATGGCGGTGGACAATGGGGAACGAGACTTCGGTCCCAAGACACGAGTCAAGTTAAAGAAAGAATAAATGATTACATGGGAATGGACATGAATAATATGCTTATCTATCAGTCAGTCATGATGTCGATGAGAGCGTCGTGATGGTGTAGTTGTGTGTATTGCTGTATGTGTATTGTGATTAGAGGCACAAAAGCACGATCAACTGAGGGCGGAAAATTAGATGTTAACTGGTTGGTGTTCGTGAAGGCTCTGACGTACCTCAAAAGCACACCTTGCTGCCTTGGCAAACCGCCAGGAGCCCAAATTATCGTACCGCATTTAGGTTGCTCTATACGATAAATTATATTAATATATACGATAAATTCATATATACTACATAAGACCATGGCAATATTGCTTAATAGCATATTAGGCCTTTTATAACTTAACTTATTTACAATCTTATAATATACGATCTACTCGTCCTACATCGTGCTGTAGGAGAGATCGTGACGTCACAGAGACATACAAGATCACAAAAGAGTCATAGTCTATCGTATTTATACGATACACTCCCCCCACAAAAAAGACCTGAACCCCACCTTAAACCTAAAGTTGCCCAGAGGCTATCTTCTGACGCCACAAGTCGACAGCGCCAGCAGCAGCGCGTCTGGGACGCGTCCCGGTCCGAGAATGATCACCATCAGTATGAGGTGAGTCGTTCCTTCGAGAATCCTCGGACCCAGCAATAACAGGTGGAGCCTCAGATTGCAATGCGGAATCTAGCTCCAAAGCGTACAAACGTGCGATAGGACGAACAGTAGTTCCAGTGGCTGTCTTTAATAGCGCCACCCGCTCTACAGAGTCTGCCCCCTTGTATACCTCCAATACGCGGCCTAATTTCCAGTATAAACGAGGACTATCTTCTTTAATTAAAACAACGTCACCAACTGTAGGGGCCGTTGGTCTACCAGAGGGAGTAACACTCCTTTCCCTCAATGCTAGCAGATATTCACTAATCCACCGTTTCCTAAAATCCTCGATTATCCTGGATATATACTGGTATCTCTTAGACACCGCTACCGCAGAGTACAACGAGGGATCCTCTAACTCTACTATGGACTGAAAATCAGATGGAAACGCAGTCAATGGTTTTCCATATAGCAAGTGAGCTGGCGTTAATGGTAGTGGTTCTTGCAGGTCGGTGTACACATATGTAAGCGGGCGATCATTCACGACTGCCTCTATCTCTGTGAGGACTGTCGTCAACTCACTCTTCTTTAATAGAGCACGTCCTACAACCGCTCTTAGTCCTGACTTTACTATGCCGACACACCGTTCCCACATTCCACCAAACCAAGGTGCCTTAACTGGAATGAACCTCCATTCGCACTTCTTCTCTCCCAAAAAAGTGATGATAGTAGGATCACTACTCATATCCTTTAGATATTTTGATGCTTGGACATAAGTGGGAGCATTGTCGCTAAGAATGAGTTGAGGGAATGAACGACGGGCATAAAAACCGTCTGAACGCCAGCATAAATTCTTCGCTAGACATATTATCACATAGTTCTAGGTGTACCGCTCGAGACGTCGCACAGGTAAACAATAATATATAAACCTTCTCATGCTCCCTCGTCTTCAATGCCCCTGTGTAATCTAATCCTACCGCTTGGAAAGGTTCTACGTGCTTTACACGGCATTCAGGTAGAGGTGGAGCTGGTCCAGTTGCATATGGTTTACCCTTTAGTCTCTGGCATATTACACACTTTCTCACTACGCGTCGAGCTACTTGTCGAACTCTGGGTATCCACCATATGAGACGTAAATTTGATATAATATGACATACCCCGTAGTGTTTTACTTCCCTATGTGCACGTATGATCAATAGATCAGTAACGTGATGTCTTGTTGGCATAAGTATAGGTCGGTTTGTGCCGTCTGGTACACCCGACCACTTCAGGCGACCCTCACACCTGATGAGGCCATTGTCTAGGTGCAACCTTAGTTGACGCACTATATTAGGCATTAATGTCTTATTCGAGCCTTTCAAGGATTCTAATTCATTGGAAAAGATTACTACTTGAACCCATTTGATCAAAGTTACTTCAGCTGCTTTAAATTCACGAGCATCAATGTTGTGACCCCTGTTGCAGAGTTGGCCCGTTACTTTAAGCTTAAGATTGGATACATATCGCAACACCCAAGCTACAACTCTGACTAGTTTATTATAGTCACCGAATCTTGCCCACTTTATGATAGGACCCGGTGGCTCATTTGGTTGGGCTGTAACTGCCACTGTTTCCAGTGGCAGAAGTCCCTCACCAACAGCATGCCATATCGTCCATTCACTTTCATGGAGCAGCCACTTTGGACCATGCCACCACAATTCGGACTTCATTAACTGGCTAGCCGTTATACCCCTAGTTATGAGATCACTAGGGTTTTCCTTTGTATTTACATAATGATAAGCAACGTCTGGCAAAAGGGCTCTAATCTCATCTACCCTATTCCGCACATAAACTGGCAGAGACTTCTTGCTATGTATCCAGTTGAGTGCGACCTGACTATCGCACCATACGTGAACGATTTCAATATTTAATTCGCTCTCGTATGCTGCGCGTACATGTTGCACCAGACGTGCTAATAGCAGCATGGCAGTCAATTCCATTTTAGGGATAGTTACCTTCTTAACCGGGGCTACTTTGGCCCGGGCTGTAACTAAATGTGCCCCAAATGAAGTAACAACATATATGGCTACCCCGTATGCCGTGGCGCTAGCATCGCAAAACGTGTGTAACGTAACGTCACCGAACGCCGCCACTTTACGAGGTATAGGTTTAGTACATAGGATGGCATATTCATTCAACAACAATGTCCCTTGGTCATTCAGGTCCTCGGGCAAACTGTCATCCCATCCTATTTTACGTCTCCAAACTTCCTGCATTAGAATCCTAGCTCGTATGGTAACAGGTAATGCTAGACCCAAAGGATCAAAAAATTGCGCAACTTTGCTCAACAGACTTCTTTTTGTGTGCGCTCCTGTCTGCTGAGCAAAAGACCTTGTTTGAAAAGTTAGTATGTCATGTTTAGGTTGCCAGATCATCCCCAAATTTCTGGACTTTTCCTGGTTAAGAGATGCCGTACCATCCACCTGTATTAAACTCTGAAGATCTTCACTATTAGTAACCCACTCGCGGAGAAATAGATGTGCATCCGCAAACAATCTGCGTGCTTGCCAGTATGCATACAACAAATCATCTTGACTATCGCTAGTACCCTGCAAATTGTCAATGTATAATCCGCGAGATAGTTTACTTGTGTCCTCATGAGTGTCAGCTAGATGTTTTCTGATTGTGGCATTTAACAAAAACTGCGAGCAAGTGGCCCCAAAGAGTACAACCCGAAAACGGTATATTATGATGGGACTTTCAGAGTCGCTAATGTCGCTGAACCAAAGAAAGCGGGTAACATCTCTATCTTCCTCCTTTAGCTTGACCATCAAGAATGCTTTCTCGATGTCACTGGTATAGGCGTACTTTCCCAGCCTAAACCGCAATAGATGTTGGGACAGGTCCGACACCATGGACGGACCTGTCAACAGGCAGTCATTCAGACTGGGTTGTTGACCTTGGTGGGCAGAACAGTCATACACCACCCGTATTGGTGTGGTGACGCTGTCTTTCTTTACCCCATGATGGGCCAGATAGTGAACCCTACCCTTCTTACACGGTTCCTTGACATCGACTCTCTCTATAAAGCCCCTATCCTCATAACTCCGAAATACATCGTCATACGCCTGGCGCGTGCTCGGTTCGTTAGACAATTTCCGCTGCAATGCGCGCAAGCGACCTAATGCCAAACCATAGTTGGTAGGCAGGCTTATCTCACTGTTCTTCCAGGGTAAACTAACTTTATATTGCTTGTCTGAGGCACAGTAGCACACAGACTCGTCAAACCTTTGTAGCGCAACTTCCGAGTCATAATCAGTCTCCATAGGATTAATTCCTATGTGATCCAATCTCCACAGTCGTTCCAGGTCGAACTCGGCAGCCATCTTAGGGTCACTAGGTTGGGAATCCTCCCTTCCCAACTCCTCTGCCGCGGTTACATTGACTCTATATATCGAGACCGTGTCGACCAGGACCTTTGACTGTGTAGTATGCACCTTTCCGCTCATGCAGTATCCAAATTTAGTGGGGATTAAAATTACACCACACATCTTTTTAAATCCAGGGTATACTACTTCATAATAATGATCCACACCAAGTAGAACATGCACCTCACTCTGATTTCCCATGGGATCTGACAAGTTAACCCCTTTGCTACGTAATGCGTGTTCCACCTTCTTCACACCCACAGATACATATTCTGGTAGGGTGTCTACTACGATACAAGTCATAAAGTACCGGTTTTTACGATAGAAATATGAAATCTCCGCTATCTCGTAGTCTTGTTTATCAGTAACCCCTGTGAAGCCCTGTAATCGAAGAGTCTCAGCCCCTACGATTCGGTGCTTCAGTCCCACTAGTACGGACCTCTTTATAAAGGAACGTTGAGACCCTTGATCTAGAAGTACCCGACAAACTTTGTTACTGTCATTACCTTCCATGGGAATCTGTATTGTGGGCAATATAGTGGTGTCTTGCGTGCTACCTAGTGCCACAGTTGTAGTACCCTCATTTTTGACGTCTTTGACTTTATCTGCAGTAGGACACAACTTATCAAAGTGATGTCCTTTGCAGTGCCGACAGGGCCTTAAGTATGTAGCAGTACATTGTCCCTGCTTACCATGTTCTTTACTTAGACAACCTACACATAGCTTCAATCTTTTCGCCTGTGCTAGTTTTGTCTCATTTGTTGGGTATTTTACGCAGAAACTCCATTATGTTTGTTGTTACATAGCTTACATAGAATCTGAGCAGGTTTCTTATACACACCCTCTTTCTTTACTTTAGTCCCCACTGTCATGCTTACTGTTCCCCTCTTCTCCACATTCTCACTCCCTCCCGACTCATACATTCTCCCTTTGTTCAACTGTAGATTATTGATCTCCTTACTGAACTGAGTTTTGAATTCCCCCAGCTCAAATGATCTTACCTTATCAAGTATTGCCATAGGAAGCTTCTGACGCAAGATAATGACTATCATTTCCTGCGTGGTAAGCCCTAGGGTATCTAGCGATCGAGTATGGCACTCCATATTTGCCCTGAAGTTTGTCAACTCATCAACCTTATACTGTGGTTCTGCGAGCCCCAACAAGGCAACGACATGGGCCATCTTCAACTGCTCTCTATCCCCGTATGTGGACTCTAATAAGTGTACCGCTTCAAGATAACTACCACCTACTACTGCAAAACCCTCTATTAAATGTAAGGCCTCTCCTTCCATTTGTCCCTTCAGATAGTGAAACTTGCGGACATTATCCAAAGAGGATTCATGAACCGTAGATCGAAATACGTCCCAAAAAGCTAACCACTCGGTTAACTTGCCCCCAAATGTAGGAAGATTGAGCTTTGGGAGGTGTACAGTATGTTTTGGGTCAGCCCTTCTATGGGCCTCATTATCGCCTCCCTTCTTACTTGCGACAGCACGCTGTAATAGGCGCTTCGCTCTAAAGACAGGTTCGTCATAGAGGGCGCGATTATCACACTCTGTAACTATCTCTTCCTCCTCTATCATGTCAGCCACAATCACCTCACTCAGAGCCGTAATACGACCGTGGGTAGCCTGGACGTTATCTAATCTAGCCTCCAATTCCTCTAGATCAGCAGTAGTGATGAAAGTGTTTAAGTCCACAATTAGCCTATTTAACTCCCCGAAGTCCCGCCCTTTGATTTTTAGGGGCTTTGCTTAGCACCCCACTAGATGGTGTCTCTTTATGGCGTTATCCATTTTGCATGTGAGCCTATAGGCTATGTATCTAAATGTTACGTTACAAGGACAACGGCAAATCAATAGTCTAATTAAGAGACGCCAACCGGCGGATTTCTATGTTATGGAGAAACAATAGTACACTAAATAGCAATACCTACTAATGGATCATATTGAACAAGAAAAAATGTTAGGTCAGGTCATATGTCACAGGAAGTCTGAAACGGAAAAGAAAATTATTGGGGAAAGATGATGGGTGGGATGCAGAACTTGGGCAGGTGCAACGATGTGACCCTGCATTCCGGCTCTAACCATCGCTTGGCTAGCCTTGCCAGTTTATCAGAGTTGTTCCTGCATCCTGTTATATGTCCCCTTATTCATTGCCTTAAAATCCCTTACTGGTAGCTAATTCCCGGGTCTGGGCACCAATGTGGTAAACTATCAATGGAAGTTAAATATTAGTAAGCTATAATGAATCAAATAAAATCAATCTAAATGAATACTCTATTTCTAAATTGAATTCAATCTGAAACAAGCTAATTTATATCCAAAGGTCTCACATAATAAATGTATATAATTATAGGGTAAGGTTATAAGGGTTAATATTAGCCAGGAATTAACTCACCAATAGTTCCACGTGGCAATGAGGCAAGGGAGAACGTTTTACCCAATATGGCGGTGGACAATGGGGAACGAGACTGCGGTCCCAAGACACGAGTCAAGTTAAAGAAAGAATAAATGATTACATGGGAATGGACATGAATAATATGCTTATCTATCAGTCAGTCATGATGTCGATGAGAGCGTCGTGATGGTGTAGTTGTGTGTATTGCTGTATGTGTATTGTGATTAGAGGCACAAAAGCACGATCAACTGAGGGCGGAAAATTAGATGTTAACTGGTTGGTGTTCGTGAAGGCTCTGACGTACCTCAAAAGCACACCTTGCTGCCTTGGCAAACCGCCAGGAGCCCAAATTATCGTACCGCATTTAGGTTGCTCTATACGATAAATTATATTAATATATACGATAAATTCATATATACTACATAAGACCATGGCAATATTGCTTAATAGTATATTAGGCCTTTTATAACTTAACTTATTTACAATCTTATAATATACGATCTACTCGTCCTACATCGTGCTGTAGGAGAGATCGTGACGTCACAGAGACATACAAGATCACAAAAGAGTCATAGTCTATCGTATTTATACGATAAATTGCAACTAACACAGTCAGCTTACCGAAATTTGAGTAATTTTTGTTTATACAAGTTGACCTTTGACCTAGACCTGTAACCTT
>CM064505.1:4377462-4490234 GCA_032716605.1 Paralithodes platypus | reverse complement strand
TGGAGTGTGTGGGGAAATGTTGAGGTATGGTGGGGAGATAGTGATCGAATGGGTATGGAAAATGTGCAAACTAGCATGGGAGAAGGAGAATGCACCCGATGACTGGAAGACTGGCATAGTAGTCCCCCTATATAAGGGCAAAGGGGAGAGAGGAGTGTGTGGTAACCACCGAGGAATATGTCTTTTAAGCGTAGTAGGGAAGGTGTACAGTAGGGTAGTGATTGAGAGAGTGAGAGTGAGAACGGAGAAATGGATAGGCGACGAGCAGGGAGGTTTTAGGAAGGGAAGAGGATGTGTAGATCGGATTTTTACCCTGAATTGTGTTGTGGAGAAATATCTGGAGAAGCAACAAATGGTGTATGTTGCCTTTATGGACTTGGAGAAGGCCTATGACAGAGTGGATAGAGAAGGCATGTGGAAAGTACTTAGAATATACGGAGTAGATGGCAAGTTGCTGAAAGCAGTGAAAAGCATGTATGAGGGTGCAAAGGCGGCAGTACGTGTGGAGAACGAGCAGAGCTAGTTCTTTGACCTGAGTATTGGGTTGAAACAGGGGTGTGTGATGTCCCTGTGGTTGTTTACTGTATATATGGATGGAGTCATGAAAGAAGTACTTGGAAGAGCAGTGGATGTTGGTATATCGCTGAAAAGGGAGAGAAATGAGTGGAAGCTGCCTATACTGCTGTTTGCGGATGATACAGTTCTGATGAGCGATAATGAATGGGAGTTGCAGGGTTTGGTAAATGAGTTTGGAACAGTGTGCGAAAACGGAATTTGAAGGTAAATGCGGGGAAGAGCAAGGTTATGGTCTTCGAAAGGGGTGAAGTCACAGAGTGTGAGGTGAAGCTGAACGGTCAGGCTATGGAGATCATCAGCTCTTTTAAGTATCTGGGCAGTGTGTTGAGTAAAGATGGGACTGTGGATGAGGAGGTGCGGGAGAGGGTGCAACAGGGGAAGAGGGTTGTAGGAACGTTGAAAGCAGTAACAAGAAATAGGGTGGTCAGTATGGAAGTGAAGAAGCCCTTGCATGACAGTGTGGTAATCCCGACACTAACTTACGGAAGCGAAGCATGGACGTTGGTTGAGAGACTCAGACCAAAAGTGAGAGCAGTGCAAATTAATTACTTAAGAAGTATGTGTGGAGTTACATGGAGGGATAGACAGACGAATTAGGAAGTAAGAAGGAGGTGTGGTGTGGAGGTAGATGTGCTGGAAAGTGTGAAAAGGAACAACTTGAGATGGTTCGGCCATATGGAACGTATGGAAAGTGAGAGATTGACTAAGAGGGTGTACGAGAGCGAGGTGGAAGAACAGAGAGGGAGAGGTGAAAGGATGGAGTGAGGAAGTATATGAATGAAGGCGGTGCTGGTTGGAAGGAGGGGCGTCGACTGAATGGGGACAGAGGTGCATGGGGGCGGTTCGTTCATGGCCACCCCTTCGGGGATCACGGCGTCAGGCAATAAATAGATAGATATAGATAAAGTCGTCTAAATCTAGCCAGAATAAAATGTAACAGACATCGCTGGTACTCAAAGGGTTAATTACCAAGACCTCTAGCAGACCAAAGCCTGTAATCTAGCTCAATTAAGGGAGAGTTTCTAGACCCCCTTCTCCCTTATGTTTATCCCCATTAGTTTTAGCATTTTAATACGCGATTTTAAGATTTATCGCCCAATTTCCTTGTCAATGTTAAGGCCTTTCGTGCCATTTAGGTGTCATTTTTTGTCCTGGCTACTGAAAGCGAGCCTACAATTCTATCGAAATATATACAAATTTATCTGAATGGGGGGTGGGGGGTGAGGTCTTGGGGTTCTATACTCTTAACCATATATAGGTATGAAAGGGTATATAAAGTGTCTATAGTAACCTACCCATATAATGGTATACTGGTGATAATAGACCTATACTATACCTGTTACAAAGGTATCAACATTAATGTACCAAAAGATCTTATATACCTTTTACATAACCTTATTTTGTTTCTCCTTCCGTGTGTGTATGTGCGAGAGGGGAGGGGGTGGGGGGGGGGGGGGTTAAGTGGGTGGGTGTTGGGGGGGAGGGGGGGTGGTAATTGTTTGTTGGTGTGTGTATTTTTTTTTTTTTTTTTTTTCTATGTGATTGAGGGAGGCAAAAGGCATAACTGCCTATAGCGAGTGCCTCCCCCATAGTTGAAAGAGTGACAGGGCCAAAATCAAGGGACGTTCGAGCCAAATGCCTGGACACACGGAGTTTGAAGCAATTTAAGTCATAGGAAGAGGGAAAGACTGATTCTGGGAGAGAGTTCCAGAGCTCAGATGTTGAGTAGAAGAAAGTTTGAGAGTAACGTTTCACTCTTGGGTTGGAGAGTTGCACAGAGTAGGGGTGGGATTGAGTTGCAAGACGGGTACCACGTGCCCTACGTAAAGGAGGTGGTATGCACTGGGATAGCTCTGAGGAACACTGATTATTATAGTAGCGGTAGAATAGCGAGAGAGATGCAACATTGCGGCGGAGAGAGAGAGATTGCAGAGAGTTGGTGAGTGGACGGGAATTAATGATACGATCAACTTTGTCTAGGAGAGCGGTGTGAGAGGAACCTCCCCACACATGTGAACAATACTCAATACAAGGGCGCACTATGCCCCTGTACAGAGCAAGAAGCTGTGCAGGGGAAAAGAACCCCCTAAGGCGGTTGAGCACACCCAGCTTCTGGGAGGCTGCCTTAGCAAGACTGGTAATATGGTCCTTCCAAATGAGAGCAGAAGAAAAAGAGACACAAAGAATATTGAGAGAAGATGAAGGGTTGATTTTTGTATTGTTGAAGCATAAGGGATAGTCCGCTGGGAGATCCTGACGGGTAGATAGATGGAGAAATTGGGTTTTGGAAGCATTAAAGTTAACAAGGTTTTCTCTGCCCCAATTGGAAATAGTATTTAGATCAGAATTTAAGAGTTCTATGGCTTCATTACGTTTGTCGTTGAGGGATTGCTGGCTGGGGCGTTCTGAAAAACTAATGGAGTAGTGTAAGGTTGAGTCGTCTGCGTATGAATGGATGGGAATTAAGGTACAGTTAAGGAGATCATTTATAAAAATTAGAAAGAGAATAGGAGATAGGACAGAGCCCTGAGGAACACCGGAGTTTATAGGGCGAGGAAGTGAACAATGGCCGTCCACAACCGCAGCTATGGAACGGCCATAGGTGTGTAAGTATGTTTTTGTGTATAGGTGTGTATGTACTTTCAGTTAGTGAGAAACAATGTGCATCCCAGTACCAGTACCAGGAAGGTCATCCCGACAACATGCCAAGACCGCTTCAAGATTCTTGCTATTGATGAGGAAGAGGAAACGGAAGAAGTTCGGCTTGTGGGCGACTCCATGGTCCGTGGCCAATTAACAGAGTTCTGCGCCAGGGCACCCAGGACCAGAAAGCGATTCTGTATCCCAGGTGGCGGCGTGGACGACATTGTTGCGGCTGTGGAAGAGGTTTCCAGGCTCGCCCCCGCAAGCACTACGTACGTCATCCACGTTGGATCTAACGATGTCCATCAGACGCGGTCAGAGGAACTACTTTGCAAGTACCGGCGGCTGATCAGGTCCTTCAAGGAAAAATCTAATAAAATCTTAATTTCAGGAATTGTTCCCCGGATTGATGTAGAAAACCGATTCTACAACATAGCTACCAGTACAAATCGCCGACTAGCCACCTGCAGGGAGGAGGACATCGGCTTTGTCGACACGTGGGATCATTTTTACTATGATAAATCTTTGTTTTCAGGAGATGGTGTACATCTCAATGAAGTAGGAGCTGCACGTCTTGGTCGTCTGCTGAACGATGCAGTCAAGGATTTCCGTTCAAAAAACGGGGTCAACCCGGGGTATCCGGGGGTAGTGTAAGTCAAATACGAACTGAAAATTCAGACAATGCACATTCAGTAACATCCAACTCTAATACTCTTAAGGTGTTTTATGTAAATGCTCGTAGCATTCGCAATAAATGTTCAGATCTAGAGAAAATCGTGTTTACAGAACATTATGATATAATCGGCATTACAGAATCTTGGTTAAATACGGAAGACAGAGACTTTTTAGCCGAATATACGCTTCCTGGTTATACAATGTTTGAGAAAAGTCGGATCAATAGAAATGGAGGAGGAGTTCTGTTTTTTATAAAGGAAAGTCTTAATCCCATCTTAATGTCAAAACCTCAAATTGCGAATATAGACATATCTTACGTACTATTAAATAATAAACGAGGAACTAAAATAAACACTAGCTTTATTATACAGACCCCCAGCTCAATCAGTGCAAACTGACAGTGAAATTTATGAACAAATTGCAGAAATAACTAACATACAAGATACCGTAACTCTTGGCGATTTCAACTTACCCGTGACTAAATGGGGCGATATTCTTACTTCACACTCTGGACACGACCTCTATGCTAACTTGCAAGAGAGTTCACTTTTTCAATTTGTACAATCTCCGACCCGTGGTAATAATGTGCTTGACCTTGTACTGGCAACAAAAGAAGAATTAATAGAGAATTTGAATGTTGGTGATGAATTCAGTAACAGCGCCGACCATCGAACGATAACTTTCACTTTAAAGTTTACTAGTAACAAATCAAATAGCAGCATTGAGAAAGTCCCTAATTTCAAGAAAGCAAATTTTCATAAACTTAAATCAAAGCTTAAAGAAACTGACTGGAGCTTTCTGACTAACAATAACGACATAAATACACCTTGGGAGTGTTTCACAACCACTTACCTTAAGGCAGTGCAAGACTGCATACCATCGAAAATACGGCGTCCAGGCCATAATGATAAGCCCAAATGGTGGAATAAAGATATTTCAGACTGTCTGCTTGCTAAAAAATTTGCTAATGATAGATTAAAATCCTCACAAAATGACGAAGAACGGGTGAAATTTGTAGAGCTACGACGCAAAGCCAAAAAGTTAATTAAGCAAAGTAAAAAGACCCTGGAGTTACATATTGAGAATCAAAGTAAAACAAACCCGAAAGAATTCTATAGTTATATCAGAAAGAAAAAAGTAGTTACTTCAACTGTTGGACCGTTAGTCGATGAAAATGGAGAATACACCAAAGACGAAGTACAAATGAGTAATGCCCTCAATACCTTCTTTGCATCAGTTTTTACAACCTACACCATCGCCGATTCAGATTGATAATTCAGATGTTCTAAGCAATATCACCGTTACAGAGAAAGAAGTATTGAATTGTTTAGATAAACTCAAGGTAAATAAAACGCCTGGACCTGATACAATCTCGCCTAGAGTTCTAAAGGAAGCTAAGGATGAGCTCTCCAAACCACTGACATTGCTATTCAATGAATCCTTGCAGTCTGGGACTATGCCTGATCAGTGGAAGCTAGCCAACGTAACACCGATATTCAAAAAAGGCAGCAAATCCCTACCCAGTAACTATCGTCCAATTAGCTTAACCTCAATTGTATGTAAAATGCTAGAAACGGTCAAAAGAGACAGACTCATAAATCACTTAGAGGCAAATAACTTACTTAAAGATACCCAACACGGCTTTCGTAAAAAACGTTCCTGTTTAACAAACCTCTTAGACTTCTTCCACGATTTCCTCAACCTCTACGATGAGAGTAAAGCTGTAGATATTATATACCTTGATTTTCAAAAGGCCTTTGACAAAGTTCCCCACAAACGTTTACTGCTAAAACTAAAAGCGCATGGAATACAAGACGGTGTGTTGAAATGGATAGAAAATTGGCTCAGCGACAGAAAGCAAAGAGTAGTCATAAACGGTAATACATCTAAATGGACCAATGTAAGTAGCGGGGTACCCCAGGGATCGGTACTAGGACCAATTCTCTTTCTAATTTACATCAACGACATAGATGAGGGTCTCACCTGTACAATCTCAAAATTTGCTGACGATACAAAATTTGCAAATAGCGTACTCTCCAAGGAACAAGTTGACGATATACAACACAATCTAGATAAATTGTCATGTTGGGCCCAAATTTGGCAAATGAGTTTCAATGCGGATAAATGTAAAGTACTACATATCGGATACCTAAATGAGAAAGCAAACTATTCGATGAATGGCACTCAGCTTAAGAATGTAAACAGAGAAACCGATCTGGGAGTAACAATATCGAGTAACATAAAACCGAGTCAACAATGTTCAAAAGTTGTTAAGAAGGCAAACAAAATAATTGGCTTTATAGGCAGGTCATTTGAGCATAAATCCAAAGAAGTTATCCTAACCCTTTACAATTCCTTAGTCCGCCCTCTTCTGGAATACTGCGTTCAATCCTGGTGCCCTTATTACCAAAAAGATATAAACAAGCTAGAACGAGTTCAACGTAGAGTTACCAAAATTATACCTAGCCTAAAGAACAAACCATACGAAGAGCGTCTTAGAGAATTAAATCTATTTCCTTTAACCCAGCGCAGATTAAGAGGTGACTTAATTCAAGTGTTCAAAATCATCAAAGGCATCGACAATATGAACTGTAGTAAGTACTTCACTATCGACCAATCTAATTACACGCGGGGAAATGGTTGCAAAATTATTGGTAAATCTTTTAACTCACACGAATCTAAGAATTTCTTCTTCAATCGAGTTGTCAACTTGTGGAATGGGCTTCCCCGAGACGTTATAGACTGCAGCACCGTTGATTCATTTAAACTCCGCAAAAAACAAATATCTCGCATCAAACCCGCGACTGACTGCGTTTGTAAATGAATAACTTTATTTTATCCCCCCCTCAGTTACTAACCCATCTGTCCCCTACTAACTTCCTAATCCTGCCACGGACATTAGTTCCAGGGCAGTAGTTCCCTTTCCAAGGTTCCCTTACCCACTCTAAACCACTGTTTGGACACTTGATCCTCAGTGTTTTGGAGGACAAGCAGCCTAGAAGGGTCACTAGATCTGTTGTTGCTTGATTTCCTTTGTACTCCTTTGTACTCCTTTGTACTTGTGTGTGTTGGTGTAGGTGTGTATGTGCGTGTGTGTGTGTGCAAGTCCGGTTAGGTGTTAGGTTTATGGCCGAATAAATCTCAGTACTTCACGAGAAAGAGAGAGAGAGAGAAAAAAAAGTGTTACAAGGAGCTACAAGGAATAGTTAGTTTCTTATAGACCTTGCGGTCCATTCCGGGAAGATACTCGAAGTGGAAGGAGAGAGATTGTTTAGTGCACAGCTATACTCATTACAGAATGTGCAAAATACTATCTACTCTCTTCTTGAACTGCTCTACTGAAGAACTATTTACAACTTCTGAGGGAAGTTTGTTCCAGGTAGAACAGATCTTATATGTGAACAAGTTTCCATAATTAATAGTGCTGAACCTTTCCAATTCTAATTTTCAGCAATGGTGGTGTGTTGCATTCATATTGAGACTAAACATTTTGCTATAATTCACATTATCAAATCAATTAATTATATTAAATACTTCAATGAGCTGACATCGTATTCTGCGTGTCTCCAACGGAAAGAGATCAAGAGCTCTCAACCGGTCCTTATAGCTCAGTCTTCTAATCAATGGTATAACCTTTGCAGCTCTAGCTTGTACTCTTTCCAGTCCCTCAATATCTTTCCTGAGTGCTGGAGACCAGAATTGAACAGCATACTCCAGGAGAGGCCGTATCAGAGCGTTGTAAAGTGTGAGGACTTTTTCCTTATTTCTATACTTAAGGGGAGGCAGACCGTTTTTCCGGACCCCCTTTTCTCTAATGTTTAGCCCCACTAGTTTTGAGATTATTAGACGTTCGGCCCATTAGTTTGGCGATTTTAACACCTTTCGCCCCATTTCGTTGTCAATTTTAAGCCCTTTCATGCCATTTAGGTGTCGATTATTTCCTGACGAGCAATAGCGAGCCTGCAATTTTAAGAGGAACCGGCCTTTGGCCGGAAAAAATTTCTACCGAAAAATGAACAAATTTATCTCGAAGGGGGTGTTTTTCTAAGCTTGATGGAGGTCTAGCGAGGAAACTAAAAAAATATATGAATAAATTAATTAATAGACCAAACAAACGGCCAGTCTCCCCTTAAATTGCCTCTTAACCCTTTCCCTGCAGGGGTTTTGGCCCTAATTGACCTTCACTCCCTGCACGCTTTCATGCACATAAACAAGAGCCAGAAGGTAATATAATGATACATCTGTGAAAGTAGAGTAATAGAGCTTTCCAATGACACAGGAATCATCTCAGTACAACGTCTGGTTATCTTGAAACGATCTTGCAAAGGTCGGCCAAAATCACTAAAAGTTCGCGATTTCGAGCTGTTTTCGCTATGTGTAGCGCTGCATTGATGTTGCAGACATCTCTCAGTTAGGTCAGTGCACGCCCAACCATGGTGGGCAACGGACGAAGGAGCCCCAGTGCTGCCTGCACTCTCTTGCCTCACTCCCAGGACACATAATAAGCAGATTCTGGTGCCTGTCTGGTGAAGGGCACCACAGCAAAGGAATAAATATAACCCAATGATTTCTGAGGCTTTTTCTTTAATTCAATAGACTGCTGGAAATCTTTAGGTCACTGCTAATCAGAATACCCAAATCCTTTTCCAAGTCAGTCACTTCCAGAAGCATTCCCAATAGCTAATAGCCTGACTTGGTGTTTGCTTGGCCAATATGCATCACCTTGCATTTTTCCAAGTTTAAAGGCATTTGCCATGTCTCCAACCATTCACCCAGTCTGTTGAGGTCCATCCTGAGCTGTTCAAACCCTGTCGGGTCCTTCATATTCATTCCAAGCTTTATGTCATCTGCAAACTTAGAGATCACACTCAAAAGTATAAATAATTATGTCATTAACCAATATGATAAATAGAAGTGGGCCAAGGACAGATTTCTGTGGAACTCCTCAAGTGACTGAAGTCCACTCAGAAGAAACACTATTGATTACCACCCGTTGTTGTCTACCTGTTAGCCAACTTTCTATCCAATTTGTGACCTCTGTATTAATACCTAGTGCGCTTACTTTTGACATTAGCCTGAAATGAGGCACTTTTTTTAAAAGCGTTTTGATTATCTAAGTAAAGGATGTGTATAGCTCAACGTTTGTCATACTCGCTCAGCATTTCATGGACAAATTCCAGCAAATTGGTAAGACATGATCCATGTCGTCTGAATCTGTAGTTTAATTGTGGATTCTTAGGCAGTTAACTGAGAGAGAGAGAAAGAAGAATATATTATATAAGAATATTATATATATATATATATATATATATATATATATATAGTATAGTGAGGACCACATAAGGAGGTATTATGTATCATTACCTTGTCTCGCACAAACAGAAGCTGAGCAGACAGACAGATTGACATACAGACAGACAGACTGACATGCAGACAATGGTATCCAAACAGACAGACGAGGATAATCACATAAATATATTCAGAAGAAAGCTCCATAGAGTTACATATATAAACATACCACACAGAGTTGGCAGTCCTTACTAGGCAGTCCGGCCTTAAATATATAATAATACTTGACTAGAAGACAAGGGCAGTAAAGAAGAAGACACAAAAAAAGGAGAGAGAGAGAGAGAGAGAGATAGAGAGAGAGAGAAAGAGAGAGAGAGGATAAATCACTACTGTATACTGTGAATTACTTGATATTCATGTGTATGTGTGTGTGTGTATGTATGTACAGTATGTGTGTGTTAGTGTGTGTGTGTGTGTGCGTGTGTGTCTGTGTGTATGTACAGTATGTGTGTGTTAGTGTGTGTGTGCGTGCGTGTGTGTGTATGTATGTACAGTATAGTACAAAGGAGTACAACGGAAATCAAGCAACAACAGATCTAGTGACCCTTCTAGGTTGCTTGTCCTCCAAAACACTGAGGATCAAGTGTCCAAACTGGTTTAGAGTGGGTAAGGGAACATTGGAAAGGGAATTACTGCCCTGGAAGTAATGTCCGTGGCAGGATTAGGAAGTTAGTAGAGGACAGATGGGTTAGTAACTGAGGGGGGGATAAAATAAAATTATTCATTTACAAACGCAGTCAGTCGCGGGTTTGATGCGAGATATTTGTTTTTTGCGGAGTTTAAATGAATCAACGGTGATGCAGTCTATAACGTTTCGGGGAAGCCCATTCCACAAGTTGACAACTCGATTGAAGAAGAAATTCTTAGATTCGTGCGAGTTAAAAGATTTACCAATAATTTTGCAACCGTTTCCCCGCGTAATTAGATTGGTCGATAGTGAAGTACTTACTAGAGTTCATATTGTCGATGCCTTTGATGATTTTGAACACTTGAATTAAGTCACCTCTTAATCTGCGCTGGGTTAAAGGAAATAGATTTAATTCTCTAAGACGCTCTTCGTATGGTTTGTTCTTTAGGCTAGGTATCATTTTGGTAACTCTACGCTGAACTCGTTCTAGCTTGTTTATATCTTTTTGGTAATAAGGGCACCAGGATTGAACGCAGTATTCCAGAAGAGGACGGACTAAGGAATTGTAAAGGGTTAGGATAACTTCTTTGGATTTATGCTCAAATGACCTGGCTATAAAGCCAATTATTTTGTTTTCCTTCTTAACAACTTCTGAACATTGTTGACTCGGTTTTAGGTTACTCGATATTGTTACTCCTAGATCGGTTTCTCTGTTTACATTCTTAAGCTGAGTGCCATTCATCGAATAGTTTGCTTTCTCATTTAGGTATCCGATATGTAGTACTTTACATTTATCCGCATTGAAACTCATTTGCCAAATTTGGGCCCAACATGACAATTTATTTAGATTGTGTTGCATATCGTCAACTTGTTCTTTTGAGAGTACGCTATTTGCAATTTTTGTATCGTCAGCAAATTTTGAGATTGTACAGGTGAGACCCTCATCTATGTCGTTGATGTAAATTAGAAAGAGAATTGGTCCTAGTACTGATCCCTGAGGTACCCCGCTACTTACATTGGTCCATTTAGATGCCTAAATGTTTATGACTACTCTTTGCTTTCTGTTGCCGAGTCAATTTTCTATCCCTTTCAACACACCGTCTTGTATTCCATGCGCTTTTAGTTTTAGCAGTAAACGTTTGTGGGGAACTTTGTCAAAGGCCTTTTGAAAATCAAGGTATATAATATCTACAGCTTTACTCTCATCGTAGAGGTTGACGATATCGTGGAAGAAGTCTAAGAGGTTTGTTAAACAGGAACGTTTTTTACGAAAGCCGTGTTGAGTATCTTTAAGTAAGTTATTTTCCTCTAAGTGATTTATGAGTCTGTCTCGTATGACCGTTTCTAGCATTTTACATACAACTGAGGTTAAGCTAATTGGACGATAGTTACTGGGTAGGGATTTGCTGCCTTTTTTAATATCGGTGTTACGTTGGCTAGCTTCCACTGATCAGGCATAGTTCCAGACTGCAAGGATTTATTGAATAGTAATGTCAGTGGTTTGGAGAGCTCATCCTTAGCTTCCTTTAGAACTCTAGGTGAGATTGTATCAGGTCCAGGCGTTTTATTTACCTTGAGTTTATCTAAACAATTCAATACTTCTCTCTCTGTAACGGTGATATTGCTTAGAACATCTGAATTATCAATCTGAATTGGCGATGGTGTAGGGATATCACTGAGGTCTTCTGTTGTAAAAACTGATGCAAAGAAGGTATTGAGGGCATTACTCATTTGTACTTCGTCTTTGGTGTATTCTCCATTTTCATCGACTAACGGTCCAACAGTTGAAGTAACTACATTTTTCTTTCTGATATAACTATAGAATTCTTTCGGGTTTGTTTTACTTTGATTCTCAATATGTAACTCTAAGGTCTTTTTACTTTGCTTAATTAACTTTTTGGCTTTGCGTCGTAGCTCTACAAATTTCACCCGTTCTTCGTCATTTTGTGAGGATTTTAATCTATCATTAGCAAATTTTTTAGCAAGCAGGCAGTTTGAAATATCTTTATTCCACCATTTGGGATTATTATTATGGCCTGGACGCCGTATTTTCGATGGTATGCAGTCTTGCACTGCTTTTAGATAAGTGGTTTCGAATAACTTCCAAGATGTATTAATGTCGTTATTGTTAATTAAAAAGGTCCAGTCAGTTTCTTTAAACATAGCTCTAAGTTTATGGAAGTTTGCTTTCTTGAAATTAGGGACTTTTTCAATGCTACTATTTGGTTCGTTACTAGTAAACTTTAAAGTGAAAGTTATCGTACGATGGTCGCTGTTACTGAATTCATCACCAACATTCAAATTCTCTATCAATTCTTCTTTTGTTGCAAGTACAATGTCAAGAACGTTATTACCACGGGTCGGCGTTCGAACAAATTGATAAAGCTAACTCTCTTGCAAGTTCGTATACAAGTCATGTCCGGAGTGTGAAGTAAGAGTATCGCCCCACTTGGTCAGAGGTAAATTAAAGTCGCCCAAAATTACATTATCTTGTGAGTTACTTACATCTGCAATTTGTTCGTAAATTTCTCGGTCAGTTTGCACTGATTGAGCTGGAGGTCTGTATAACGCAAGTATTATTTTTGTACCTTTATTATTAATTATTAGCACAAAAGATGTGTCGACGTTCACAATTTGAGGTTTTGACAAGAGGGTAGGGTTAAGACTTTCTTTGATATAAAGTAAAACGCCACCTCCATTTCGATTTATTCGGCTTTTCTCAAACATTACATAACCGGGAAGTGAATACTCTGCTAAAAAGTCTCTATCTTCTGTATTGAGCCAAAATTCTGTTATGCCAATCACATCATAATTTTCTGTAAACACTAGCTCCTCTAAATCTGAAAATTTATTGCGTATGCTACGAGCGTTTGCATAGAAAACCTTTAAATTTGTTATTTTAGAACTCACGGAACGCTCTTTAATAATATTTTTAGTTCTTGTCGGATCTACATTTATGTACATGGCTGTCCTCCGTCCTCGCTGTCTTCGGTCCTTATCGCTGGTGGTCCTCGGTTGCCTCTGTTTTTTGCTTGGCGTTGGATGATTTATGTCACTGCTGCTTCTTCTCGGATGGCGTTTTTTTATCCATGGCTGCGGACTGCTTTGTGTAGTAGACGACCCATGCGTGCTGAACCCACAGGGTTTAGATGAGTGCCATCCTTGCGGAACAGAGTAGGTTGGTTGTAGAAGTTGTCCCAGAGGTTGATGAATTCAACTTCTTCCCTCAGACACAAATATTTTAGTCGGCTATTTGTGCTGAAGGCCTTGTCGTAGAATTTATCAGGTGCGTCGATCTTGGGGAGAATGCCTGAGATGATGATATTCCTTGACTTGTTTTTGTAGTGCTGGATCATCTTGCGATATTTCTCCATCAACTCTTCGGATCTGGTGCGCATGACGTCATTTGAACCAGCATGGATGACAAAAAGGGTATTTTCATTTGCATCCTTTGTGGTATCTTCGAATATGTGTGTGCTAGTGTGTGTGTGTGTGTGCGTGCGTGTGTGTGTGTATGTATGTACAGTATGTGTGTGTATGTATGTGTGTGTGTGCGTGCGTGTGTGTGTGTATGTATGTACAGTATGTGTGTGTTAGTGTGTGTGTGTGCCCTTGTTTAACATTCCAAACTATACCTCATACAATAACAGCTATACTCGTACTAGCGGTGGTGTTGCTTTCTACTATACCTCATACAATAACAGCTATACTCGTACTAGCGGTGGTGTTGCTTTCTACTATACCTCATACAATAACAGCTATACTCGTACTAGCGGTGGTGTTGCTTTCTACTATACCTCATACAATAACAGCTATACTCGTACTAGCGGTGGTGTTGCTTTCTACTATACCTCATACAATAACAGCTATACTCGTACTAGTGGTGGTGTTGCTTTCTACTATACTTCATACAATAACAGCTATACTCGTACTAGTGGTGGTGTTGCTTTCTACTATACTTCATACAATAACAGCTATACTCGTACTAGCGGTGGTGTTGCTTTCTACTATACTTCATACAATAACAGCTATACTCGTACTAGTGGTGGTGTTGCTTTCTACTATACCTCATACAATAACAGCTATACTCGTACTAGTGGTGGTGTTGCTTTCTACTATACTTCATACAATAACAGCTATACTCGTACTAGCGGTGGTGTTGCTTTCTACTATACTTCATACAATAACAGCTATACTCGTACTAGTGGTGGTGTTGCTTTCTACTATACTTCATACAATAACAGCTATACTCGTACTAGCGGTGGTGTTGCTTTCTACTATACCTCATACAATAACAGCTATACTCGTACTAGCGGTGGTGTTGCTTTCTACGTAGGCCTACAGACTATTTATATGACTGTCAAAAGAGATTACTTAAGGGAGAGCTAGCTGCTTTTTCTCCTTCATATTTAGTCCCATTAGCTTTGAGATTTTAAGACGTTCGTTCCATTTCTCGTGCTTGCCGTGCCATTTAGGTGTCGTTTTTTTTCCTGGAGAGCGATAGCGAGCCTGTAATTTTAGGAGGGACCGGCCGAAAAATGTACACATTTATCTTGAAAGGGGGTCTAGGGGGTATTTTTGTAAGCTTGATGGAGGTCTAGCGAGGTTACTATAAAATAAATAAGTATATAATTCAATCGACCTAAAAGTAGCCACTACCCCCTTCACATTACAACTTGACAATATTGAATCATTCTTCATTGATATTTGTAATCAACAGCGATATATTTACATTATTGCCATAATATATAAAAGATCAGACACAGAGATTCAGGCATTTTTAAGAGGAGGTATGTGGTTTGTCTTTTTTCTAGACCCCCTTCTTCCTCATGTTTAGCCCCATCAGTTTAGAGATATTAAGACGTTCGCCCCATTAGTTTGTCGATTTTAAGACCTTTTGTCCCACTTCTTAGTCAATATTAAGAATTTTCGTGCCATTTAGGTGTCGATTGTTTCCTTGCCGAGCGATAGCGCACCTTTAATTTTGGAGGAACCGGCCTTCGAGCGAAACATTTTTCTACAGAAAAATGTACAGATTTATCTCGAGGGGGGGGGGGGGGTGCTGGGGGTAATTTTTTAAGCTTGATGGAGATCTTGGGAGGAATCTAAGGCACAACAATAATAAATTAATTAACACATAAATAAAAAAATTCTCTAAGAGGACAGTGGCTAATTTTGGGGGGTCGATTTATTGATATATTAATTTATTTTCTAGTTTCCTCCCTAGACCTCCATCAAACTTCAAAAAACCTATACATCATAGAATTAAACCTATACACCATAGAATTAAACCTATACACCATAGAATTAAACCTGTACACCATAGAATTAAACCTATACACCATAGAATTAAACCTATACACCATAGAATTAAACCTATACACCATAGAATTAAACCTATACACCGAGATTAAACAGCTATACACCATAGAATTCCTATATTTTACACCATAGAATTAAAACTATACACCATAGTTAAACGGCTATACACCATAGAATGTAAACCTATACATCATAGAATCTAAACCTATAATCATAGAATAAAGGACCTATACACCATAGAATTAAACCTATACCATCTAGAAAGTAAACCTAACTATACACCATAGAATTAAACCTATACACCCATAGAATTAAAACCTATATACATCATAGAATTAAACCTCATACACCATAGAATTAAAACCTACTACACCATAGAATTAAACCTGCTTTTTCTACATCATAGAATTAAACCTATACATATTAGAATTAAACCTATACACCATAGAATTAAACCATAACATCATAGAATTAAACTATACACCATAGATTAAACCTATACACCGGTGTATTGGGCTGGGGTGCCCAACCCCGAAAAGGGTGAAATAGGGGAGCTATCCCCCCGCCAAAGGAGGGGGCCTTTTTTCTAGGGCCTTCCTAAGCTGATGCTGAGAGGATTGGGGTTCTAGTCATGTGGTGAGGGCTGGTCTATTAGAGGAGAAACTGAGCCAATCTCTGCCGATACCCTTAGCTTACTCTGACTGTTCCTTTTACTTATATATGTTTCTAGATTGCTCAAGTGACGGCGTCTCTAACGTGGATTGACCTCCCAATCTACCAAGATTGAAGCCAAAGCGTCACATTTTTCCCTTGCCCCTCAACTTTCCCTTCATAATTGCTGAGGGACACGGGCCTGGGTGGGGCTTTGGTTTCCAGGGCGTTTCTTCCGCCACCCTCCCCTAGCCTCCCCGCCATGGAGGCTGCTTCGGTCTCACCCAGGCTTTTTGTGCGGCGGGGAGGGTTCTGTGGGGGCGCTCGGTTTGTGGCCTTGGCCTTGCTTCCGGGCCGTGGGGCGGTTAGGCCAGGCATCTTGGGGAGACAACAACAACAACAACAACCTATACACATAGAATTAAGGAACCTATACATCAAGAAAAGCAAACTATACACCATAGAATTAAACCTATACCACCATAGAATTAAACCTATACATTCATAGAATTAAACCTATACTCTCTAGAGAATTAAACCTATACACCTAGAATTTAAAACCTATACACCATAGAATTAAACCTATACATCATAGAATTAAACCTATACATCATAGAATTAAACCTATACACCATAGAATTAAACCTATACACCATAGGTAACATCATTAGAAATTACCCATATACATCATAGAATTAAACCTATACACCTAGAATTAACCCTAACATCCATAGAATTAAAAACCTATACCATCATAGAATTAAACCTATACACCATAGAATTCAAACTATACCATCATAGAATATACACCTATACACCATAGAATTAAACCTATAACCTCATAGAATTAAACCTATACACCATAGAATTAAACCTATACACCATAGAATTAAACCTATACACCATAGAATTAAACCTATACACCATAGAATTAAACCTATACACCATAGAATTAAACCTATACACCATAGAATTAAACCTATACATCATAGAATTAAACCTATACACCATAGAATTAAACCTATACACCATAGAATTAAACCTTTACACCATAGAATTAAAAAAACAAAAGATAGAAATTTACATTTTAAGGGGGGTGACCCTGCTTTTTATCTCTCTTTCTCTGGCTTGTATCCATTCGGCCCCATCCAGCCTACTGTTTTAAGACGCTTATCCCCATCCAGGTGTCGACTTCTTCCTGGCGAGCGGTAGCGAGCCAGCATTGTATGGAGAAATCCGGCTTCAACGGAGACATTTTACTATCGATAAATGTACACATTTAGCCTGCTGTCAAAAACATTTAAAAATATATGCTGGCTCACTACCGCTCGCCAGGAAAAAAATTAAACGTGAATGGGGAGAAACGTCTTAAAACAGTAGGCTGAATGGGGCCGAACGGATACAACCCAGAGAGAGAGAACAAAAACGAGGTGGGCCCCCTTAACAGATTCCCAGTATGGATTCAATAAGGGTAATGTCGGTATCACACGAGAGCTTTTTCCCTCAACATTTATCCTCAACACTGGTCTGGCAGCTTATGAGGTCAACATTTGCAACATTTCGGTTACCTAAATTCATCTACCATCAGTCTAGTTACCGATACCAGTGCAAGATAGTCCAGAAATGTTGCCAGAAAAATGTTGATCATCGAATGTTGACTATAAAAGCTCTCGTGTGATACCGGCTTAAGTCTACGGAGTTTGCTCTGCTCTCTTTGTTCCATTGATGTTCTAGATGGTTCCATGTCATCTCAACCAGTAGGCCATTTCAACCAGTAGCTCTCAATCAGTGCCAAATTAACCCAGACCAACCAAACTAGTGCCAAAATATAGTACTAACCTAACCTAACCTAACCGTATTGGTTGATTTGGCACTGGTTGAGAGCTAATGGTTGAAATGGTCTACTGGTTGAGTTGACCGGTCACCGTTCTAGATGCATTTGATGTAAGATATATAAATCTAAGCGTTTGATGCAGTAAATCATAATATTTTATTAGACAAACTAGAATATTAATGTATAAGGGGAACTGCACTAGTCATGCTTATGGGGGGATGGTTCACTTTTTGGACGATTTTTCATTTATTTATTATTTTGTTTTTATTTACCTCCCTAAACCTCCATCACACTTTAAAAAACATCCATTAGATCCTCCTTCTAGAATAATTTGTACATTTTTCGATAGAAAGAATTTCCGGCCAAAGACCGGTTCTTCCAAAATTACAGGCTCACTATCGTTCGCCAGGAAAAATAATCGACACCTAACTTGCAAGAAAGGTCTAGGTCTTAATATTGACAAAGAAATGGGGCGAAAGGTCTTAAAATCGACAAACTAATGGGACAAACACCTTAAAATCTGAAAACTAATGGGGCTAAACATGACTAAGAAGGAGGACCAGAAATACGACCCTCTTCCCTTAAAATTGACCTTAGTTATCGAAAACAATATATGCAACACAAAAATCATAATTCGGAGATGCAATATATTACATGTGGAGTTCCTCAAGCCTCCATACTGGGACCACTACTATTTATATCTATACATTTAGGTGTTGTTATGACCTACCGTACCCAGCAGTGGCAGTAGGACCCTCAACTCCTCAACACAATCAATGCATGATTGAAATAATAATCTTGGTGAAATGGACAGGCATCATGGAGACAAGAAAAATACTCAATTCTTACTACCTCCTACCATAAAGCTGAGGCATATTATTTATCACTGGTCAGTCCATTATAATCAATTCATTAAGGGGAGGTTTTTAGTTTGTTCTCTAGGTTTCCTTCAAGCTTAAAATTACACCCCCTAGACCCCCTTTCAAGATAAATGTGTACATTTTTCGGTAGAAAAATGGTTCGGCCGAAGGCCGGTTGTTCTTAAATTACAGGCTCGCTATCGCTCACCAGGAAAAAATTGACACCTAAATGGCACGAAAATCTTAAAATTTACAGAAATTGGGCGAAAGTGCTTAAAATCGCCAAACTAAAGGGGCGAATGTCTTAAAATCTCAAAAGAAATGGGGCTAAACATGAGGGAGAAAGGGGTTCAGAAAAAAATCCCTCAAGTGAAAATCTCCCCATACTTATATGAATGGTACAAATCAAATGTCAGATGAAGCAATTTACCAGTAAGTGTTTATATGAAATAATTCAGGGCAAGGACAGCAAGGCGATGGGCACATATATGGAGTACATTATATTATACAAACCAGGGTGATGGCCCTTTCTCTATACCCTATATATATATATATATACTGTATATATATATATACCGGTATATATATATATATATATATATATATATATATATATATATATATTTTTTTTTTTTTTTTATGTGAGTGAGGCGGAACTGCCCGTAGCGAGTGCCTCCCCCAAAGTTGAAAGAGTGACAGAGCCAAAATCAAGGGAAGTTCGAGCCAAAATGCCTGGACACACTGAGTTTGAAGCAATTTAAGTCATAGGAAGAGGGAAAGACTGATTCTGGGAGAGAGTTCCACAGCTCTGCAGTTGAATAGAAGAAAGATTGATAATAATGTTTCACTCTTGGGTTGGAAAGTTGCACAGAGTAGGGATGGGATTGTGTTGCAAGACGGGTATCTACGTACCCTACATATTCTACTCTTCTATTCTGTCGCCCATCATACGACGGGCACCGCGGTTTGAGGGTTAAAAGCCTGTAAATTTATGTAAATTGCCATGGCGTTCGGGAACGTCACCCGCAGCCAATGGGTTAAGGCGTCAGAACTGTTTGAATGCTTCCTGTTTATTGTGGACAGCAGTAGAACAAGCGTGAGTAAACCAAGATTTATTTGCATTAGAATGAGAGAAAGAAAATGGAATGTATGCCTTCATGCCCGATAGGATTACCTCGGTAATGCGTTCAGTACTCTCTGAGGGTCCCCGGCCACCGAAGCAAAAATCATTTCATGGGAAATCAAAGAAGTACTGCCAAAGAATCTTACAGTCGGCACCGCCAAAGTGCCACAAGCACCGTCAGCTGGGAGGATCGGGTGGCCGTACTGGAGAAATAGGACAGGTAACAGAGATAAGTTTATGGTCAGAGGAGCCCAAAGGAGAGAAAATATCGACAGTATAAGAAACAGGCTTAGAAGTTAAAAATAAGTCAAGAATGTTGGGCCGATCTCCGAAGCAATCCGAGATACGGGTGGGTAGCTGAACCAACTGGTCTAGGTAATTTAGGATAGAAAAGATGTAGGCTTGTTAACCAGGTTGGTCAGTAGTATGAGAGGAGAGCCATTGGCGGTGGTGAACTTTGAAATCTCCTAAAGAGAAAGTAGGAGGACACAGAGAAGAGGCTGCTGGCAGTTGCTTCAGACACCTGAATTTCAGTGAGGAAATAAAGATCAGGTTTGTAGGAGGAGAGATGGTGTTCAACAGAGGGAAAATTAGAGGAAAGGCCTTGAATATTGCAAAAGTTGATAGTAAGAGTGACAGGCCGAGGTCCAGAGCATTTAGAGGGGTCAGCAGGGGAAGGTTGGGCGCGCGTGGGGGCATTTACGGTCCCCCCCTCTGGGGACTGCGAGGCTGGGCTAATGTTCATCATTATAACAAATATATATTTTGTGGAAAAAGGAAGTGTGGTGTGTATGTTTAGTGTAGTGACGTAGATAGGAGGAGGAGGGGTTTGTGAGAGCATGCTGGATTGCTCTCAGTGTAATTGAGGCACAAAGGGAATCAGCTAGAGATGCCAAGCAAATGAAACATGAGTTCCAGAGATTCCTTCTCAAATGCCTATAGCCTCTCCTGGATATAGCCCTGTTCGATTGGTACCTACAATCTCCCCCTGTGAGATATATACTGTATGTACATAACATATAGAAAATACATAAAATACTAACATAATATATATATTGCTATCAAAATGATAATACTAATACAACAAATAGGGACTGCTAAGACAAAAAATCACAGGTCGTTTTTCGGGGTCCCTTTCTACCTCGTGTTAAGCCCCCATTTGTTTTGAGATTATAAGACGTTTGGCCCATTAGTTTGGCGATTTGGCGAACACCTTCGCCCCATTTCATTGTCAATTTTAACACCTTTCCTGCCATTTAGGCGTCGATTTTTGCCTGGCGAGCGAAAGCGAGCCTGAAATTTTAAGAGAAACTGGCCTTCAGTCGGGACATTTTTCTACCGAAAAATGTACAAATTTATCTTGAAGGGGGTCTAGGGGTTGTTCTTCTAAGCTTGATAGAGGTCTAGCGAGGAAACTAACAAAAATAAAGGAATACATGAATTAATTGACCAAAAAAACGGCCCATCTCCCCTCAAATTCTACGCAGTTGATGAGCAGGGACGTCGGTGAACTATTTTACTCTACTGTACATCTGTTTAGAACTAATACAAGGGTTTGTATAGAACATAATAGAGCTTTAAATATATGAAGCAATTTACACACAAAATATCGGACAGAAAATGGGAAGAAAGTTGCAGAAAAATGGAAACTGTCTCATAAGTTGTATAAATGATAGGACGGTTAGTGTGTGTGTGTGTGTGTGTGTGTGTGTGATTCTGCTAGTGGCACATACATATACACACGTAGACATACACTATCATGCCGACATACCACTTGCACATATATTATATACACATACTGAATATATACACACACATATATATACATACCACTTGCACATATATACACACACACATATATATACATACCACTTGCACATATATACACATACTGAATATACACACACACATATATATACATACCACTTGCACATATATACACATACTGAATATACACACACACATATATATACATACCACTTGCACATATATACACACACTAAATATACACACACACATATATATACATACCACTTGCACATATATACACATACTGAATATACACACACATATATATATACAGTACATACCACTTGCACATACATACACATACTGAATATACACACACACATATATATATACATACCACTTGCACATATATTATATACACATACTGAATATACACACACACATATATATACATACCACTTGCACATATATACACATACTGAATATACACACACACATATATATACATACCACTTGCACATATATACACATACTGAATATACACACACACACATATATATACACACGTAGACATACACTATCATGCCGACATACCACTTGCACATACATACACATACTGAATATACACACACACACATTACTAGTACATAAACACATGCACACAAACACGATAATCAGAAATGCATACACATACAGACACAAACACACAGTATTTGCATATTCACATAAACACACACACACAACATTATCTATACAGATGAACCTATATAATTTCATATATGAAATTGGATTTTGTTCTTTTTAACCAACAAAAATACAACATTGTAAAACATAATATATATCATATTGCTTAAAACTGAGTCTTATGCGAGTGAACTCTCTTTAAAGGTACATACGTGTTTTGCCTCAAGTTGAATCTCACATAAAAATTGCACTCGTATTATAGCTAATATGGTACACAAACATACTGCACACACACACACACACACATAAATATATACCTTTCTCTCTGTCTCTCTCTCATATATATATATATATATATATATATATCTACTCTGATGGCATAACCATCACTTCTTCCTCTGACAAAGCTGAACTCTTCGCTCAAACTTTTGCTAGAAACTCCACCTAGAATGATTCCGGTGCTATTCCTCCCTCTCCACCCCCCTCTCTCCTACTTATGCCTAAAATCCTAATCTCTTCTAAAGATGTGTTTTCTACCCTCTCTGGGCTTGATACTAAGAAGGCGTACGGTCCAGACGCTGTTCCTCCTGTTGTACTAAAACACTGTGCTTCCGTGCTGACCCCCTGCCTAGGCAAACTCTTTCGTCTCTGTCTCTCCACTAACGTCTTCCCTTCTTGCTGGAAGTTTGCTCTCACTCAATCTGTCTCAAACAAGGGTGACCGCTCTCAACCCTCCAACTATCGTCTAGTTGCTCTCATCTCTTGTATCTCTACAGTTTTTGAAACTATTCTTGCTTCAAAATTTCTTAAGCATTTCTCTTCTCATAATCTACTCTCAGATCGCCAGTATAGCTTCCTTAAGGGTCGCTCTACTGGTGATCTTCTTTCATATCTTACTAACTCTTGGTCATCCTCCTTTCGGGACATCGGCGAGACCTTTTCTATTGCACTAGACATATCGAAGGCCTTCGATAGAGTCTGGCACAAATCTTTAATTTATGAACTATCCTCCTTCCATTTCTATCCCTCCATTTGTACATTTGTCTCTAATTACCTTTCCGGCCATTCCATAGCTGCGGTTGTAGACGGCCATCGCTCACTTCCTCATCCTATCAACTCCGGTGTTCCTCAGTGCTCTGTCCTATCTCCCATTCTCTTTCTAATTTTCATAAATGATCTTCTCAACTGTACCTCCCGTCCCATCCATTCATACGCAGACGACTCTACCTTACACTATTCATTAGTTTTCTAGATCGCCCCAGCCAGCAATCCCTCAAAAACCAATGTAATGAAGACATACAAACACTTATCTTCTGATCGATCGAACTACTATTTCCAATTGAGGAAGAGAAAAAGCTTTTTGCCATTAATGCTTCCAAACCCTAATTTATCCATCTTACTACCCACCCGGAACTCCCATAGGACTACCCCTTATTCTTCAATAATACAAAAATCAATCCTTCATGTTCTCTCAATATTCTCTGTGTCTTTTTCTTCTGCTCTCACTTGGAAGGACCATATTACCAGTCTTGCTAAGGCAGTCTCCCAGAAGCTGGGTGTGTTCAACCGCCTCAAGGAGTTCTGTAGCCCTGCACTGCTTATTGCTCTGTACAGGGGCACAGTGCGTCCTTGTATTGAGTATTGTTCACATATGTGGGGAGGTTCCTCTCACACCGCACTCCTAGACAAAGTAGAAAGGAAGGTCTTTCGGATCATTAACTTCTTTCCATTCACCAACTCTTTGCAATCTCTCTCTCTCCACCGCAATGTTGCATCTCTCTCGCTATTCTATCGCTACTACAATAATCAGTATTCCTCAAAGCTCTCCCAGTGTATACCACCTCCTCTACGTATAGTACGTAGTACCCGTCTTGCAACACAATCCCACCCCTACTCTGTGCAACTCTCCAACCCAAGAGTGAAATGTTATTCTTAGTCTTTCTTCTATTCAACAGCTGAGCTCTGGAACGCTCTCCCAGAATCAGTCTTTCCCTCTTCCTATGACTTAAATTGCTTCAAACTCCGTGTGTCCAGGCATTTTGGCTCGAACGTCCCTTGATTTCGGCCCTGTCACTGTTATATTCATTATACATTATTTCGGCCCTGTCACTGTTATATTCATTATACATTATTTCGGCCCTGTCACTGTTATATTCATTATACATTATTTCGGCCCTGTCACTGTTATATTCATTATACATTATTTCGGCCCTGTCACTGTTATATTCATTATACATTATTTCGGCCCTGTCACTGTTATATTCATTATACATTATTTCGGCCCTGTCACTGTTATATTCATTATACATTATTTCGGCCCTGTCACTGTTATATTCATTATACATTATTTCGGCCCTGTCACTGTTATATTCATTATACATTTTAATTCAAATGCCTTGTCAGTCAGGCACTTAGAGGTTCAATATTTCATGTATAATGTCAGATATCATTGTCTCCGTTTTGTATACTTTCTTCTGCCTTTAGTTCCACCTATAGCACTCTCATCTATGCTGACTAGTTACATTTTTGTTATTTACATATTCAATGTATAGTACACTTTTTTAGTTTAGTAAATAAGGTTTTAATGTTAATCTCTAGGCTTGAAAATTACACATGATATTGAAACGTCGCCAATAAAACCATGTTCTTGTACGCTTTGGTTTTTATCTTTCATATATGTATATATATATATACATATACTGTATATATATATATATATATACCCTCTCTGGGCTTAATACTAAGAAGGCGTACGGTCCGGATGGTGTTCCTCCTGTTGTACTTAAAAACTGTGCTTCCGTGCTGACCCCCTGCCTAGGCAAACTCCTTCGTCTCTGTCTCTCCTCTAACGTCTTTCCTTCTTGCTGGAAGTTTGCTCTCATTCAACCTGTCCCAAAGAAGGGTGACCGCTCTCAACCCTCCAACTATCGTCCAATTGCTCTCATCTCTTGTATCTCTTAAAGTTTTTGAAACTATTCTTGCTTCCAAATTTCTTAAACATTTCTCTTCTCATAATCTGCTCTCAGATCGCCAGTATGGCTTCCTTAAGGGTCGCTCTACTGGTGATCTTCTTTCATATCTTACTAACTCTTGGTCATCCAAATTTCGGGACTTCGGTGAGACTTTTTCTGTTGCACTACACATATCGAAGGCCTTCGATAGAGTCTGGCAAAAATCTTTAATTTCCAAACTGCCCTCTTTCGGTTTCTATCCCTCCATCTGTGCCTTTAATTGTCTCTAATTTCCTTTCCGACCTTTCCATAGCTGCGGTTGTGGACGGCCATCACTCATTTCCTCATCCTATTAACTCCGGTGTTCCTCAGGGTTCTGTCCTATCTTCTATTCTCTTTCTGATTTTCATATATGATCTTCTCAATTGTACATCCAGTCTCATCCATTCATATGCAGACGACTCTACCTTACACCACTCTATTAGTTTTCCAGAACGCCCCAGCCAGCAGTCCCTCAAAAGAAAACGTAATGAAGCCATAAAATACTTATCTTCTGATCTAGCTACTATTTTCAATTGGGGTAGAGAAAATCTTGTTACATTTATTGCTTCCAAAACTCATTTTATCCCTCTTACCACCCATCCGGAACCTCTAGAGGACTATACCTTATTCTTCAACAAAACTAAAATCAACCCGTCATCTTCTCTCAATGTCCTCGGTGTCTCTTTTTCTTCTGCTCTCACTTGGAAAGATCATATTACCAGTCTCGCTAATGCAGCCTCCCAAAAGCTGGGTGTGCTCAACCGTCTCAAGGGGGTCTTTACCCCTGCGCAGCTTCTTGCTCTGTACAGAGGCACAGTGCGTCCTTGTATTGAGTATTGTTCACATGTGTGGGGAGGATCCTCTCACACCGCATTCCTAGACAAAGTAGAAAGGAAAGCCTTTTGTATCATTAACTCCCGTCCACTCACCAACTCTCTGCAATCTCTCTCTTTGCCGCAATGTTGCATCTCTCTCGCTATTCTATCGCTACTACAATAATCAGTGTTCCTCAGAGCTTTCCCAGTGTATACCACCTCCTCTACGTATGGTACGTAATACCCGCCTTGTAACAACACAATCCCACCCCTACTCTGTGCAACTCTCCAACACAAGAGTGAAACGCTATTCTCAGACTTTCTTCTATTCAACTGCTGAGCTTTGGAACTCTCTCCCAGAATCAGTCTTTCCCTCTTCCTATGACTTAAATTGCTTCAAACTCCGTGTGCCCAGGCATTTTAGCTCGAACGTCCCTTGATTTTGGCTCTGTCACTCTTTCAAATCTGGGGGACAGACTCGCTGAAGGCAGTTATGCCTTTTGTCTCCCTCATTCGCATATAAAAAAAAAAAAAAAAATATATATATATATACTGTATATATATATATATATATATATATATATATATACACAGACACACAAAATACCGGACCATATACATAGTTTTTACCTCTCAACAACGTTATTTTGTGTTCCTTGACAGCTCTGATTATCAGTATATATTTACTATCACAGTCAAAATCTGGCTCTCGGATTTTGCCTTGAGCAGAATATTTAGGACGCCAAATAATTCTACAGATTGTGGCTCGGAAATGGCTACCCCTGCGGCCGGTTAAGTAGGTACTTGTGGACAACTGGTACGCTCACAATACCTGGATACATTATAGTCAAGGCACGATACCGTATACAGCCACGACATTATTATGGCTATGTTAACATTTCGTGAAAAAAGCAGAATAAAATAGTCACGCGATATATATATATATATATATATATATATATATATATACACATTATATGTCATTATTTATATACTGTATATATATATATTTACATATTTTTGTATGCGATTATTTTTATGTCTGGGTCCATTGCATGCTGCATGTTAATCTAAATAACTCAAACAAATGATAACATAGATGTACTATAAGTTTATTAACATAAGGATATTGGCATTCGAAATACAAATTACAAGTAATACACAGTATTAACATACAATATAGAGTTCTCAAGTTATACATATAAAACTGGACTTCTCGAGGTCGCAACCAATATCATTCACTTTTTTAACATACTACTCTTTGATTAACTAATTAACAAATAGAAGAATTAACTCTTTAACACAGACAAGGATGATAATAAGTGTAAGAATGAGTTCATAACGATCAGTGAACGCTTCTTATTAATGGCAACCATGAACTCTTCTTATCAATGCACTCAATTAGCTCTTTCGGGAGCACTCTCGTAATTACTATTAAATAAGTCAATATAATTTCATGTTCCAAAGACTGTTACCGGTAATATCATTGAGCCTGTGTGGCTGTGAGGCAGACCTAACCTTAACAAGCAGTTTTCAGTAATTCTAGGCTCTTATTGTTCAAGGTTACAATCTCACACATAACGAGCGGCCTCTGCGGTTTATTTATATGTACCGCCCAGCGGGGTGTTTTTAGCCAAAATAGGGCTGTTTACGTGATCATTTTCATGCCTAAATAAGACCCAGAACGTAAAACAAGTATCTATCCCTGAAAGGGCATGAACAGAGCTTTCGAATGACACCATAACGATCCTTGTATGATGGATAGTTTTCTTGCAATAACCGTGCAACGCGAGTGCAAAAAGCAGGTAATTCGGTACTTTCCCCATATAATTGAGTATGTAGCGAGTGAGAGAGGGAGGAGGGAGCTGAGATTCGTGTCAGTAGGTTCGCCGCGGTGGTCTGTGGTCTGGAGCAGTCATACGCTCGCTAGTCTCCTGCCACCACTTGTCTCTCTCTCTCAGCAACATTACGTGCTGAAATTGCCACTCGAGTTATGTCGAGCGCCGCTAGTTAGTCCAGCTTTTTTTAACTCGACTTATGTGGTGAGCCGCTAAAGAAGGGTTAATATCCGCGAGCTTAGGGCTCAGCAGTTCCTAACTCTAAACCATAATTTAAGCAAGTCTAAACTTTGCATGCAATAAGCTAATTGCGGGGTAACTAGCAACTATCTTTGATCTCTCGGGTCCTATGGAACAGCGAGCATCTGGTTATCTAGGTAGCTAGGTTCTGGCTTAGCAAGTACTTATGATCAGGGAACAGTAAGTTGTTAACTATCTGTTCATTAACTTTCTAATGTAGCTGGAGTTTAACAGTAAAGCAAGTGACATAAATTGAGCAATTATACAACTGTGTTTACGGAACAGCAGAAGGCCATATTAATGATTATTTCTAGCAGAACTTCTAAGAGCGAATTAACAACCATCTGGCAGTCTTATAGTTGTCTATTATATATAATAAAAAAGGTGATGGATCTGGCCCTCCAGTAGCAGGACGTCTCGGCAACTCATCACTCCTTTGGCAGGCCCCTTGTCGGCAGCTGCACCTCCTTCATGGCTTCGGCAGCAGGGCACACTCGGGACATTATCAGCTGGCTCTCCCAGGTAGCGGGACCTCTCAATGCATCGTCAAGGGTGGCCTCAGATGCTGACCCGGCTTCCTCCTCTAGTAGTTTTGGTAGCTCAGTTTCCCAGGGAATAGTAAGCTCTTCAAAATAGGAGTCTAGGGCACCTAAAGTGTGACTCTCTATTAGGGCTCGCATCTCCTGCAGCTCTGGGAAATCAAGTGCAGGGGATAGGATTAACATATCGGACACAACATACTCAGATCATAAATTAATTGAGATCAAAACAACCTTAGAAAGTGTACAGACAACCTCAGAATCGAGAACAAAAACCGGCCCCTTCAGTAAATTTAACTTCAATAACAAAAACATTAGGTGGGAAGAGGTAAATCAAGAAATGGAGGAAATAGACTGGGAAGATTTAATGGATAACCTGACACCAGCAGAATGTCTAGTCTTAATAACAGAAACCATGACCCAAATCTGTAGCCACCATATACCTGCAAGACAAACAAAACGAAGAAGCAAACAAGATCGGGAAAGGAGGAGGCTGTACAGAAGAAGAAAATTACTCACACAAAGACGCACACATCAAAATCTACAGGATAGGCAAAAGGTCGAAATAGATAGAGAAATTGTGGAAATTGAACAAAGGCTAAGAATATCATATGAACTACAACATATGGAAGAGGAGAGGAAAGCTATTGCAGGTATAAAGGAAAATTCCAAATACTTCTTTTCATACGCCAAACAAAAGGCTAAAACAACATCAAACATCGGCCCACTGAGCAAAGGGGACGGCTCTTTCACAGGGGACAAAAAGGAAATGAGCGAACTCTTAAGCAGGCAGTATGAAATGGAATTCAGTGAGCCTGATGAAACAAAAGTCATCAGAGACCAAAATATATTTTTCATGGAAACCTCCCCCACGGAAACCCCTCAGATGCTGGATATTGATTTCGGTCCAAAAGACATAGAAGAGGCCATTTCCAACATGCCATCCCACTCGGCACCAGGCCCGGACTCATGGAATTCGATCCTAATGAAGAAATGTAAGGAATACCTCTTAAAACCCCTGGCTATAATGTGGAGAAGGAGTCTAGACACTGGTGGCATACCAGATAGCTTGAAAAACGCAATAATTGCACCACTGCATAAAGGAGGGAGTAAAGCACTACCAAAAAACTACCGCCCGGTAGCTCTAACCTCTCACATCATTAAAGTTTTCGAGCGAGTCCTGCGAAGCAAAATTTCAACATTCATGGAGACAAATGAACTACACAACACCGGTCAACATGGGTTCAGAGCGGGAAGATCATGTCTCTCACAACTTTTGGAACACTATGACAAAATTCTTAAAGCGCTAGAAGAAAAGAAAAACGTGGATGTCATTTATACCAATTTTGCTAAGGAATTTGATAAATGTGACCATGGTATAATAGCCCACAAACTGAAAGCAAAAGGTATAACTGGGAAAATCGGACGGTGGATATACAATTTCCTCGTAAACCGAAAACAATCGGTAGCAGTAAACCAAGTCACTTCTGAGCCTTCGGATGTCAAAAGCTCAGTGCCCCAAGGAACAGTGCTAGCGCCCCTTCTGTTCCTCATACTAATTTGTGACATAGATACCAACACCAGACACCGTACGGTGTCGTCTTTTGCTGATGACACAAAATTAAGCAAGATAGTAAACACACAAGAGGACACGGGCCGACTGCAGGAAGACATGAATGTAGTGTTCCAGTGGACCAGGGAAAACAACATGCAATTCAATGAGGAAAAATTCCAATTAATACGGTACGGAGATAATAATGGTGTTCAAGAAATTACAAATTACTTAACAGAATCTAACCACATAATAGAACGGCAGTGTGAAAGACCTTGGGGTATTAATGTCTGAAAATATGGGTTTCAAAGTACATAACCAGGTCAAAGTGGCGGCTGCGAAACGTCTAACGGGTTGGATTCTGCATACTTTTAAAACACGCGGTGAATTGCCTATGATAACGCTCTTCAAATCTCTAGTGCTACCGCGGCTTGAATACTGTAGCGTATTAACATCCCCATACAAAGCAGGTGAAATAAATGACGTAGAGAGTGTACAAAGAAATTTCACTTCGCATATAAGTTCGATAAAACATCTACACTATTGGGAGCGTTTAAGAGCACTGAATCTGTACTCACTGGATCGTAGAAGAGAACGTTACGTAATAAAATACACGTGGAAAATCGCAGAGGGTTTAGTACCAAACCTACATACTCCGATAGTCATGAAATTCAGTGATAGGAGAGGCTGGGAATGCGAAATCCCCCGGATGAATAACAGGGGTGCTATGGGCTCTCTGCGAGAGGGCTGGTTATCACACAGAGGCCCACGTCTCTTCAACAAATTCCCACGGCGAGTAAGAGACATGAGGGACATCTCGTTAGACAACTTCAAGAGAGCCCTAGATGTCGAACTGCAAAAAGTGCCAGACGAGCCCATCCTCGCAAGGGAGCGAGCTGTCGCTTCAAACAGTCTACTGCACCAAATCACCACCCATAACGAGGGGCGTCGCGCTCCTTGGTGCCGCTAGAAGAGCGGCGAACACATCAAAAGGTATCAAAAGGTAAAGGTGCAGCAGTGATTGCGGGAGGCTCGAGGGTAGTCCGTTTTCGTTTTTAGTGTCTGTCAACAGTCATCTTTTTAATAAGGGCCTCAATATGAGTTCTCATCCACTGGCAACACTCTACCACCGTAAACCTTGGGTACTTCAGGAGAGGATTTTTTTTTTTTTTTTTTTTTTTTGCTGCTGGGGTGCAGGGGGAGGAGCGAAGCAAAGTCCTTGTGAACAGTGACTGTGTGTCAAGGGGCTGATGGTGATTGAAGATGTGCAGCCACCTGGGCTGTGCGGGCCTTTTACCTTTGGCGAGCCCACCAGTTTCGTGGGTTCTTAGGCATATACGTTTCCACATATTTGCCTTTGATGGGTGAGAAGACTTAGTATTCCGTCCTTTGTCTTGGCTTCCTTGGCGGTTATGTGGCATACCCAGACTCCACCCTGTTTTTGGTGGGTGAAGCAATGGCAGCCGTTTTTCTTGAAACCCTTGCATCGGTTGATGTATCCTTCATATTTGGTTGGTACATGTTTGTTGAAGCCTCTTCTTAGCCACTTGGGGTCGCCCTTCGATGATGAGTTGTCTGAATGTGGCCACTTGTTCGAACAGGAATCCCTTGGCATCTCTCTCTGGTGGTTCTTCATCTTCTGAATTGGTCCCTCGCCTACCTCCCAGTCAGCTGAGTCAGGAGGGCTGGAACATTCTTCTTGCGCAGACGGTGTTTCGGGGGTCGTCTCTTCTTCCATTTTTCCTCCGGCTCCTCTACCTCCCCGTCAGAAGAGGTAGGAGGGCTGAGGCTTTTCTTGGGTGTTGGCGGTGTGGTAGAATCTTCGGCTTGAGCTTCTGCCATGTTGCTATGGTTGAGCGGCTTGGGAAGGTCAAGTCGTAATAGGGGGTGACCCTTTGGTATTCGTAGAGCTTGAGCAGGTATAACCTCCAGGGGCCAGACACATTTTTTTGGTGCTGGGATGGTGATCGAGGGAGGGTTGTTAGCCTTCAAGAGGGTTGGTAAGTACTCCCTAAGTGCTAGTGGGTAGTCAAACATTATCGTCTTTTTCTCCTCCTCTTTCCTCGCCCAGGCGTGTCTGGACCACTTTGAAACAACTCCCTTTGGTCCTGTGATGTGGTCTGCTTCCTCTCCTTTTTTCCCCATTATGATCTTAAAAAGTACCCTCTCGCCGTTGCCGAGAGAAGGCACTGTGGGATGTGGGTTTGGAGAGGAGATTCCGCTCTTGTGGACGAAATTTTGTTTCTAGTGATAAAGCCGTATCCCCTTTTCACATTATACCACTTCATCTTCCTAGCAACTGTGGTGGAAGTTGCTAAGGGCATGATGGTAGTGGTGTTGAGTGGGGAGAGCTGGAGAGTCGTAGATGTTCCCATGATGGAAGCTCAGAGAGCACTGTCGAGGGGCTGGTTTGGGGCCCTTCTATAACTGGCTGGAGGATCGAGCATTTCTCCTCCAGCCAATCACAGAGCTTCCAGTATTACCCAGCCTGGATCCTGATCCTGGAATTTGGGTGATGCATTCATGAGTTTCTGGTATCTTTTTACGGGTTTTTAGTTGTCAATTCCAGCCAATGGAATGGAAACCTGGGTGAGCATCTTGGCCAATACTGTAGTCAGCATTCTGTGATGTCATCATCTGGATTGCTTTCCCTCGGCTAATTGGAGAGCACAGTGGTTGGGAGAGCTTCACCCTTTTCCAGGAGCTTTTCGTGGCTGTCTACCTCTATGAGGTTGGCACTGGGGGAAGTGACTGTGGGAAGTTTGGGGATCTACATCTGCATCAAGCCAGGAAGTGTATGCCTTGCTGGTTCCTTCCGAGGCTGTATGAGGGTTCTCACCAACTTCTCAATATATATATATATATATATTGTAATGCCCTGTACCCGTAAAATCCTCTAACCACAAAACTACCTGAGTTGAAGTCTGGGATATCGTAAAGTAGTTGTTGTTGGCGAAGTCTAATAAACCCACCACGTGAATCACCTCGAGACTATCACCTGGTTCTTTCAAGGCGAACTAATGTTGCTCTCCTATTGTATGTCCTAGGTAGTACAGTCGGTAGCGCGCGAGTCTGGCATGCCTACTGACCAGGGTTCGAAACCACGCCAGGACCAAGGATTTTCAGGAGGGTTAAATTTCCTTCGCACCCAGCATTTCATTGGTGGCAGCGGTGGAATATTTCTTGTACACTGCGTCTGGCCATATAGCCCTTAGCCCGGAAGAATCAAAAGAAACCTTGTAATTACTGCATCATGGAAATGGCATCCACTTAGGCTACACAAAACTAGTACAATCATTCAAGGCAAAATAGTGGATCCCCCATCCTAATCCCTCAGCCAAACATACGGTTGAGTCATGTCTGGCTTGCGAGGGAGTAAAAGATACGACACGCACACCTGGCCCTTCCAGCACTATCACGGCAACGGCGCTGTGGCAACTCTTATCACTCGACACCATAGGTCCCTTTCCCGCTTTTAACTCACTCCGATTCATGCTAACATTTGTCGACACGTACTCCAAGTTCTTGATCGCGATTCCAGTCAAAGACCACAATGTCAAGACGGTGGCAGATGCAATGTTATACCACGTCTTCTCTAATTTTGGCCTCTCCCAGACATTACATACTGACAATGCCCTGGAATTCTCTGGCCAAATCTGGTCCACGCTCTCACAACTGATGGGCTAACACATTTCGCATTCATCTCCATACTGGCCAAAAGGCAATGCGATCTGTGAGAGAAGCCATAGGTCCATAAAAAAAACAAATCAGGACAAAACTCCAGGCGGGAAATACAAAGGATTGGACCAGTCAGTTACGAATTATCCAATGGGGTTTAAATTCAACGCCATGAGACGATGGCATCACACCGTATGAGAAGGGTTTTGGGATCGCCCCGTTCTATTTCCTCTACGACACCTCATGAACCCCCCCCCCCTCGCCCTCCTTAGACACCCACCCTATAATCACATACATTAAAGCAAGGTTAACCCGGGAATGGCAAAGGTCCTCAATTGAGTCTGTAGTGAGATTTTGTTTTTTTTTCACATAGAAAAAAAAATCTCATGACAGACTCAATTAAGGACCTTCGCCGTTCTTGGGTTAAGTCAATTGCAAGCTTGCCAAAACTAATTACTGGTCAACGCCAAAGTCAATAGAAATCCATACGAGTGGGTGACCAAGTCATGATAGCAAACCTGCTCATAACCAACAAACTTGCTCCTAAATTTAAGGGTCCGTTCAAAATTTCAAAAATCCCAAATGATTACCAGGTCGAAGCAGACTACAACGGAGAATCACGCGTATTTTGAAATAGGCATGCTAGGCGAGTCCATGTAGAGGCAAACCACAAACATGCACCAAACACAAATACCCAACCTCATACGTCATCTACTGATCTAACCTGGCTCGCCGCTCCCACGCCACCACCTCTTCAAACTACACATACACCTCACCACCCTCTCCTGATCCACCAACCCCGCACAACTCACCCTCACATCCCCCTGCAGCAGAAACCCACACCCATGCCCCTCCACCACCCCCATCTCAAAACCAACCTAGCGTATATTCAACACACGCTAACACCCTACCTCCCCCACCTTTCAACTCAATCTCAACCACATTGCTCACCTCAAATCCCACTAGCCCTCACCATACCTGCAAATGTGCATCCACAAAACGTACATAATAACCCTGCTCTCCCAAACCCAATGTCATACAGCCATACAATTTTGCAATCCCCTCCATCACCCACCAACCCCCCCACTAATCCATTACAAAACCAAATGAACCCCACCACACCCCCAGGAAGCCTCCCTGATCGACTTCCTAAAAACACAATTACTCAGTCCCTCAGGGAATCCAACCCCTCCCCATAGACTAGGTATTAACTCTACCGTAATTGCCTCTACTATCACATCCGCAGAGGTCCTAAGGCCGGGAGACTGGTCAAGGGTTATCAGTCACCATCCAGCAGCCACACAGTCAACACCTCAGCCCACGAATCCAGAATTACCCACCAAAATGCTAGTAAAATATGTCATCTGGATCTCGGGAGAGGGGAGGAAACGATGACTCAACTACCTGCCCAACTTATCCGTGCTCTTAAGAACAAATAGCAACCAATAACTTTTTTTTTTTTTTTTTTTTTTAAGAGACAATGAACGGAGGAAGGAAAAACACAGATAAAACAAAAAGGTCCATGTGCCTAAAGGCATCCTCCATTCATAAAATGTTTGTAACAACTGGATTTAAACATTTGTTGATTGTAAGTTTGTGGAAAGCAATTCGAGGGAAGTGAATTCCAAAGAGTAGTAGCTCTGGGGATAAATGAATTCTGATAAGCAGAAGTTCTGCATTGTGGAGGAGAAAGTGTAAATTCATGGGCGCTCTCAGCTGCCCTAGTTCTACGGGAAAGATGTGGAGAGGCGGCACAATTGAAGCAAGTTCCTCGAACAATTGCTGTGAAAATATCTGTAGAATAATGCAAGGGATGCAAGTTTCTTCGTATGGCTAATGTAGGAAGGTCCTGTGAGATTGCAGGGTTATTGATTAATCTAATAGCTTTATTTTGAATTTTGTCCAACTGCCTCAATGCAACCACTCCACTTCCACCACAGAGGTGAACAGTAATCCATCTGAGAACGCACATGACTTTTATATATCACGGCCAACTGCTCGTTAGTGAAGAATTCTCGAACTGTACCGTTTTTTAGAGGCATTCTTAGCAATGCTTCTAACATAATGTGTCCAGCTCAAGTTAGTAGTTAATGTTACACCGAGAATGTCAATACTAGGGGAAGTGGGAATATTTACATCATTAAAAAATATATGGGAGTCAGTGAGATTCTGTCGGTTAGAAAATTGAATGTACTTGGTTTTCTGTGCATTAAAGGAAACTAGATTCTCTTGTCCCCATTCATTAATTCTAGAAAGGTCCTGGTTCAGAGAAATTGCATTGAAACTCCGATTGTGGTACGACGTGAGGACTTCCCTGGGCCATACACAAAGTGATGGTGCCACGCACTACAAAATGTGCAGCCCACCTCCATCACCACAACTGAGAAAAAGTTTCCACTCCAGCAAAGAGGACGTGACTTTATTTGGGGCGGGGGTGGTGTTATACCACAACCGGAGACACCATGGGGCCCCAGACACCTCAGTTACCCCCCTCCAAAGCCAAGTGGGAAACCAACACAGAAATCGGTCTCATAAGGCATCAACCCCCCCCCACCCTCTTGAAAAGTCAAAACAAACCCCCACCCCAAAGAGGCAGCGGCTACAAGACCCGGAGGTTACGTCATGCTTTAAGCCCAGCCTGGGATTGGACGGCCATGGCCGGGCCTCCACCAACCGGGACGCCAGAACACCACCACACAACCGACCAGCTGATTGGTCCCTGGCAGGAATCCTGGGACGAATCCAGAGGGCCCTTCCATTACTCTCCCCCCTACCTCCATCGTCGGAGCCAGAGCAACCTACACACAACTGAGAACAAATGTATCACTGTGCCCTTTTTCCTTGTGCCACTCCTAGGGCGGAAAGCACCTAGAGAATGGATAGGTATCTGAACCAGGTAGGAGAAATTATCTCTCCTCCCCTCCGAGATCCGGATGCTTTCCAGCTCCAAGGTGCTTTCCGGCCCGACCCTACTCCTTGCAACTAAATGGCAAATCCCGAGCATGTGACCTAGATGCTTTCCAGCTCTGGGACCTAAAATGCTTTCCAGCTTTTTGGTAACTTAACCTACTAAGTTATTACTGCAATATAGAGACACATAAACTAGTTGAGGCCTGGCTTTCAGGGCCCCTTTTACCGTAAGTTATTTATTTCACCAGTTGCTAGTTAAAAACCCTCACACCCTATCCGTAAAATTAATGATCCCTCTATAGGTATATTGTCACACGTTTGTCTAACCTCTAGGTTATCAAACCACTGCATACCTATAGGTGGAGAGCTCTGCCATACAATCACTTACATTATACTCCAGTTAGGGATTCCCCCACGTAATTGAATATAATTAGGAGTCATTGTTCATACATTACGTCTGTATGAATATGTGCTCATATTGTATATAATTACATGTATCCTTGTGTAACATATTGAGATTTATGCTGTACTTTATCTTAAAGACTTATGTTGATGTTTAACCATGCATTGTACCTGTATTTATAAATATGAATACATATCAACCCACTACTTAAATAATAAAACTTGTACACCTTGCTCCTGAATTCTCTCAACACCTCCCCCTCGGTAAACGGGACCCCGCAACAGATGGTAAAGAGGGCACAACTATCTCAAGTAGAAGTTGGCATCTTACTGGTGGCACAAAACTAACCAAGTTGACGTCTGGGATAGCGTACAATAGTCGTTGGTGGCGAAGTCTAATAAACCCACCACGTGAATCACCACAAGACTATCATCTGGTTCTTTCAAGGAGAACTAAGGTTGCTATCCTATATATTGTACGTCCGAGGTAGTACATTCGGTAGCGCACAAGTCTGGCATGCCTACTGACCAGGGCTCTAAACCACGCCAGGCCCAGGGCCGGATTTTCGGGAGGGTTAAATTTCCTTAGCACCCAGCATTTCATAATATATATATATGTATAAGGGTGTATTAAAAAAACTGTTACAGACCATGATGAACTCATTGTAAAATGGAAAATTAACATATATTGTTGTATCACATTTTCCCAGAAATGTGTTATTAATGAGATATATGCTTATCTAGAAATGTAGCAAAACAGGGTTACGAGTAAAGCACTTAATAATTCATACATGATAAACAAGTTTATTATGGACTTAACTAAAGGGAAAGTATAGGTTCACCTATTCTCACACATTAGTAATTACGAAATCAAAGTCTCGTAGAATATGGTAATGATATGTGGTTAGCAGAAAAATACTAATTATTAGTAACAGATTAGCGTAAAGAATATGTGTTACGATCGGGTCTCGTATAAATCAGTGGCTCTTATACATTGGACTAGACTGGCATAAATGCAACAACGGAAACGCTAGATCCAACCCCTGATATATAATCCCGTCGAACAAAGAACACATATACCCTCCAGAGTTATATCTGCGATAGCGGGGTATCTTAACTCTCAGTATCTATGTGCTTCTACTATAGGCTGATGTTCTCTGAAACAGCCTATTACCTATAACATAGGGTTGCTTAGTTATGGTACACAAGGAAAAGATAGTTAACTTAATTAAATCACAAGAGTGATCTAATGCAAACAAGAAGAAGGTTTACTTAACGTTACTTTAATCAATAATATCTGTCACTCCTTTATGAAAGAAAATGTTGTAAAGTCCTCAAGCACCGAACAAGGAATCTTCTGAATAATGTCGGATGCTACTAAGAAGAACGTATCGGAAATGGAACCACAAAATAGCAGGAGGCAGGACAATGCACGTGTAGGCTAAATACCCAAAAAGGCTGGACCTATAATGTTATTGGACACAAGAATATTATAAGCGGTGCAACAGTAATAATGCTCGCCTCGAAAAAAATAGTACTCCTATTAACAAAACCGGTCTATGCTGGTTGTGTCTCTCTACAGCAACCTAGACCTCAAAATGCTTGTGTAGAAATAATGGGTATGCATAAAAGAGTATATGATCTAATCCAGCTAATGTCTACCCGGGTTAATAAAGTCTAGCTGGGATGCGCAAAGGTACAGAATTCTGGTGGAGCAAGGCAGCTCCTAGCCTAGTGTGGACCTTGGGTCTGTGCGGCCTGATTACGTTAATATGAAGGGGTGTTCTCTTGAGGATTCTCGATCACAAGTATCGAGTATCCTCCTGGCGACCCTCAAAAGTAAAAGCAAATAGAGTTAGAACAGTGTTGGGTGGATTAGGCAAGCAGCCCTCACGCACTACACAGTCTAAACACCAAGGTACACAGACAAAAGATCCACCCAGGTAACCCACAGAATCCGTAGTGTCGTGCAGCTCAAAAGTAGCCTACACACAGTGAAAACACCAACAGCAAGGTACCTGATCCCTAGTCTAGCATTATTTAACCCTGTAGAAACATTAGTGATTGATGGAGACAGTCCGAGCAATACAATCTCCCAAAAAGACAATGACTATCTTCAACCTTAGCCTAGTACATAAGAAATGTGAGATCCAGCATATAATACAGTCTGGCCACCAATTCAAGGTGTGGATGCAGGGGACCAGAGGGGGATTGATATAAATAAAAGGTGAGGAAGTAGTGGAAATGATAGAGGCAGTAGAAGAGAAAGATTCTAAGACAAGAGTGTGGAACAGTTCATGGGAGATGCTTAGAGTATGCTGTCTGGGAAGGATCTGACCAGGATATTTCCAGGGACCGCATGGCTGGAGTCCCAGTTCGTCTTCTGCCGGCGCCACACGTACTACGCAACTTAGGCCACGCCCCTCGACATGCAGCCAATCAGCTTCAACCCCGCCAACCGACCACCACCTTCCCGCATCCAGTGCGCCTGCGTGACGCGGATCTCTCTTCAACACTCCTAGAATACCCCTCCACCAATAGCAGACTTTTGCCCCCTGATTTTCCCCTCCTCTGATCCTCCACCCTCTATATAATCCCTTCCAGTTTACCTTTATATCATTCTATCCTTACTTGATAATACTGGTTGTCCAGTGAAACGCGTCGTATATCCTGTATCATCATGTACATTAATGTAACCCTGTACCACCATGAATTTTGCTAATCTCATTCATCTACTTCCTGCCACCCAGCGAAAACTCATCAGAGACCTGGAAACTTTGAATAATAAAATTTCCAACGCAGAAGTTGCCATTTCTTTCAACCTCGTATGTATTAAAGAAAATGTATTACCTGGCTTTACTAACATATATATATATATATTATATATATATATATATAGAGAGAGAGAGAGAGACTAAGACGAATTATATGATATTTTGATTAAAATATACTTTGAAAAGTAGATAGAATGAAAATAAACACCATGTGAGGAAGAGCACTTTATTGACAACGTTTCGCATATAGCTCCATCAGGCCTGATGAAGCTATCTGCGAAACGTTGTCAATAAAGTGCTCCTCCTCACATGGTGTTTATTTTCATATGATATTTTTTCAAGTCCTTATTTGCCCCAGTTTTCAAATGAATGTTTGTTCGCCCTCATATATTTCCTCTAGATATCCATTCGCCCACAATTCCCCCCCCCCCCCCCCCCCCCCAAATGGCTATGTCGCAACTGTAACTGGCCATAAGCATAAAGAAGGAAGGGATGAAGGTTATTAATATATGTACAGTACCTCAGGATTAACCCTTAACTGTCGGCGCGCAACATAAGTCGAGTTAAATAAAGCTGGACTATGTGGCGGCGCTCGACATAGGTCGTGTGGCAATTTCAGCACGTAATGTTGCTGAGAGAGAGAGACAAGTGGTGGCAGGAGAGTAGCGAGCGTATGACTGCTCCAGACCACCGCGGCGAACCTACTGACACAAATCCCACCTCCTCCCTCCCTCTCTCACTCGCTATATACAGAATTGTATGGGAAAGTGCCTAATTACATGATTTTTGCACTCGCGTTGCACGGTTATTGCAAGAAAACTAGCCATCATAAAAGGATCGTTATGGTGTCATTCGAAAGCTCTGTTTATGCCCTTTCAGGGATAGATACTTGTTTTACGTTCTGGGTCTTATTTAGGCATGAAAATGATCACGTAAACAGCCCTATTTTGGCTAAAAACACCCCGCTGGGCGGTACATATAAATAAACCCCCTAGGCCGCTAATAAGGTGTTAAAGCGCGGTTCTCATACCTCCGTTTTGACCTCCGTTTGGGACGGACCTACGTCATCGATGACGTAGGTCCCGTTGGCCGTGAGTGCTCTCCCAGGAGTTAAAACTTCACAAGCGTGAAATCCAATGTTGCCACACTACCTCTTAGCTCGCCCAGTTGGGCTTACTTTAAGTATAAATGGCAAACTATTCGTCTTTGTGGTACTGCTTTACACAATTTATCATGATATTCACTATGTAAACAGTCAAAATATGGGAGAGTATTTAAAAAGCCTGAAATCCAAGTTAAATTAATGAGCACTAGCATCAAAAGAGGCAATGTACTTCAAGCCTAAATTTGTTGATTTCGGAATAAATATTACACAATATCCATAATTGGTCGTCGTGACAACATGCACAGCTATCAAATTACACTTTCTATACAACTCTGGCTTCACAAAATGGAAAGCATGAGACTATTTAAAAATGTTGGCTACCTTTCCGCTTTGCTCCTTGGCTATAAACATTGGCAGTACTTCAGAGCTCTCCCAACATTGTGTCTGTGGCGGAGAGGGCTAGTGTTTATCTTGTTTACATTTTAAATACGCACTATACGTACATTCTGTGTGTGTATGCATAGTCTATAGGGTGTGTACTATTCATTGGTGACCAGTACATGCCAATATAATATATCATGGGTACCAGAAATATACGTAATTGTCTTTCGTCGTCCGTCCAGAGTTAAATCCCAGTCAACTTTTCTGTGACAGGATCCGGGATAGGAAGCGCGCAAAACGGAGAACAATAGACCTCGGTTCCCGCTCGCCGGAGCCCACGCGTGAAGGGACCTACGTCATCGATGATATAGGTCCGTCCCAAACGGAGGTATGGGAACCGCGCTTTAGATGGAGAACAGGTACATTAAATGAACTGAACATGAGATAATGACAGCAGTGATAGTGGTGTGGTTTAGGTTATTTGTTGCCTCTCGTCAATAACCGACGAGAGGCTTATTGCCACTATTCTCACTCTCTGTGTTTTGCGTTCTTTTTCTACCTGCTAGACTGGATCAGCCAAAATAGTTGTCAGGTAGGATAGAGACTGGGAAGGAGAAGGGATTGTAGCGGGTGACTGACAGCGTTCGACAGAGGCCTCATGTGCTTTGCAATGCTTGTTCTGATTTCAAACTAGGTGGTGACATGCGAGTATCCCCCCCCACAAACACGAGTAGTACCAGAGTGGATTCGAACGTCTGCCAAACATCAGACCAACCTTCGCCGAACCAATGTACACTTGCTTACATGAACCCCATTCAATTATTTGATGTATGGAAGTAAAAACAATAGCGACAACAACAACAAAGGCAACAACAGTAACTACAATAACAACAACAAAGGCAGCAACAGTAACTACCATAACAACAAAAACAATAACAAAAGCAACAACAACAATACTAATAACATCTTGGGTGTTTTCTCCGACATGGTTATTCGCCCACACTTGTTTTCTTTTACAAGTTACGAGACAGTAATGGTCGGCGCTAAGTATCACCTCGGCTCGTGTGTGTTGAGAGAGTGTGAGTGAGTGAGTGAGAGAGTGAGAGAGAGTGAGTGAAGGAGTAAGTAGGAGGAGGATGTAGTAGACAAAGAGAATCAAATAGTACACCCACACACACATATATATATATATATTATACTGTATATTTATATATATATATATATATATATATATATATATATATATATATATATATATATATATATATATATATATACAGGGTGTCCCGGGAGGAAAGGGCATAACTTTGGGAAATTATAACAAGGTATTCTAAGCCTAAAATGTTCTGTAACAAAAAGTCCAAATCTCAACCGTTCAAAAGATATTGAAGGTTTTATGTAGTGTCCTCCCTTGCCTCACTGTAATGGACTCTCCCATGTCAGATAGTTTCCAACTGGTCCAAAGTGAGCTATTATATCTATAACCATTTTGCAACTTACAGAATTATAATATTTTTACAATAACATGGTAAAATAATTGCAGTTAGATGTACTGTAAGTGTGGTAGGTACTAGGACAGCTAGGCCACTCTTATGGAGAAATACTTAAGAAAATGCCATTTTCAACATGCAATATCTGTTTACTGGTTGAGATTTGGAATATTTCTTATAGAACATTTTAGACTTAGAATAGTTTGTTTTATCATTTCCCAAAGTTATGCCCTTTCCTCCTGGGACACCCTGTATACTGTATGTATATATATATATATATATATATATATACCGGTATATATTTATATGTAATGCCCTCCCGAAAATCTCTCAACCCAAATACTCTGCTACCCGAGTTGACGTTTGGGATAGTGTAAAATAGTCATGATGGCGAAGTCTAAGAAACCCATCACGTGATGATATCCACGAGACTATCAACCTGGTTCTTTCAAAGAGAACTAAGGTTACTATCCTATTAACGTCCGAGGTGGCAGAGTGGGTTAGCGCGCGGACCTGGGGTGACCGGACCTACTGAGGTCACTAACCAGGGTTCGAATCCCCGCGCCGGCTGGAGATTTTCGGGAGGGTTAAATTCCCTTCGTTCACTCGACATACACAGTATATATATATGTATATATATATATATATATGTGTTTTTATTTATTTTAATTTTTTTCCTATCTGGATGAGTGAGACAAAAGGCAGAACTGCCTGTAACGAGTGCCTCCTCCAGTTGAAAGAGTGACAGGGCCAAAATCAAGGAACGTTCGAGCCAAAATGCCTGGACACACGGCGTTTGAAGCAATTTAAGTCATAGGATAAGGGGAAGATGGATTCAGGGAGAGAGTTCCAGAGCTCAGCTGTTGAATAGAAGAAGGTTTGATAATATAGTTATATATATATATATATATATATATATATATATATATATATATACTGTATATATATATATATTATGAAAGCTTTCATAATAATACTATATCTACGTGTTTCAGTACTTCCATTTGACTATGATAGTGAGGTTGGGTTTAGTGTAACACTCAGTACATGTTCCTATATATCGACAAGGTATATGTACGAAGAGTGTGGGTTAAACTTATAACCTTCTTGGCAGCCCAGTGGTAGAGCACTGTCGTCCTGTTTGTGGGTCCCGGGTTCGATTCCCGGCAGTTGCAATCATTCATAATTTATTAACCCTATACTTTATTGTGTATGTGGTTAGATGTTAAGGACGTTTGTGGATGTAATGATATATATATATATAGCAATTTAAGTCATAGGATGAGGGGAAGATGGATTCAGGGAGAGAGTTCCAGAGCTCAGCTATTAAATAGAAGAAGGTTTGAGGATATAGTTATATATATATATATATATATATATATATATATATATATATATATGTATACAGTATATATATACTGTATATATATATATATATATATATATATATATATACCCCAGAGAGAGAAATAAATAAAGAGAGATAGATAGAGAGGGGAGGGGGGGGGGGGGAGAGGAAGCAGCACATTAACTCCGGGTTGCACAGTGGTCGTGTGCCTGACAGCCCCTCGTATTGTTTGTTGATGGCTTGTCCGGGACTAGATCCGGGTCCTGTTATCGAGGTTTTGTTGTTATTGTTGATGACGATATTTATGATGTTATTTTTGTTATAGATATTGGTGCTGTTAATGTTGTGTGTGGTGTTACTGTTGTTTTTCTTGTCGTTTATTATTGTTTTCTATGTATATGAAGGCAATAAAATGAAAAACTGCCTGTAACAAGTGCCCCCCCCCCCCCTCACCCCCAAGTTGAAAGAGTGATAGATAGCCAAATTCAAGGTACGTTAGAGCCACAATTTCTGGACACACGAAGCTTGAAGCAGTATAAGTTATAGGATAAGGGAAAGATAGATTGAGGGAGAGAGTTCCAGAGTTCACATATTGAGTGGAAGAGAGACTGGGAAAAATGGTTCACTCTTGGGTTAGAGAGTTGGACAGCATTGGAGTGGGAATGTGTTGAAAGGCGGGTGCTATACACTGAAAAGGCTCTGAAGAACACTGATTATTATAATAGCAGTAGCAGAGTGAGAGAGATGCAACATTGCAGCATATAGAGAGATATTTTAGAGTATTTAAAATAACAAGCTTATCAAAGACTCCCACAACAAATAAAAGGAAGAACTCAGAAGAAAGGGAAATTAAAACAAACCAACTACGGAGCCAGAATCATCAGAGAAAACGAAACAGGAGAGAAGAAGAAGAAGAAGCAACTAAAACAAAAACAATAACAACGAAAGCAGAAGCCCCGAATACCAAACTCAACATGATGCCCAGCTAGGATACCCAAATTGCCCCACATCATCAACAGAGAAGACGGAAAGAAACATACCAGACCAGACCTGCACGCGAAGGAAGAAAACACATCTCCAACACCAAAAGATAACAAACAATCAAAACCACGTGTACGAGAGAACCAACAAAACAAAATCTACACATCCCTGCAAACAACTACTTTCCCTACAACCGCTATTAACACCAGACGAGACGCTAGAACTGCCACCATTACCCCGGAGATCCCAGTAACACCAGGCAAGACCATCACCAAAACACCACAACACCACGAGGCTCCCAAAAAGAAGATAGTGTTCAGTCAGGGACAAAAGGACCAACATCGCCATCTTAAGAGAGGACACTTACGCCTTTCTTCCACCCGGAAGCCGACTCACCCAAAGTATAATTATACACTCTAGTGTGTATATACTTTGGACTCCCCTGCCCACAAACTTCTAAGGGGTCCTCCTAATCCCCCCTGGATACACCCCCCTGGACTTATGACCTTTTGACCCCCGCACACCTGCCCTGGGACATCTCAGCTGAAGTCGTCCGTACTCCAAAGAAACCTGAATAAGATAAGCAATTCTAGGGCTGGATGATCTGGCATGTCAGCAATCTAGCCCTACAATTACCCTCCCATTCAGAGTATTGAAGCCATGGTGAATATATCTTAAAGGTCTGAGGAGTTCTTTTCCCTATCGAGGAATTATTATTGTCACATACCATGGTATACGTAACCATAATAAGATCCCTAATAGGCTGCACCTTTTAGTACTAGAAAGTATAAACTCGCGGACATGTCCCCACCTTACTTCTCTTACTAAACCCGCATTCTACAAACTACCCAGAGATATTTGCCATGGTAATATCCTTCGACTAGTTCTCGGGCTTTGCAAGATACCGTTACCTCGGCACTCTGCATATAGAAGTCCTTAGTGCATCTGTCCAACGCCATGGTAGCGGACACTTGCAATTAAAAGGTTTAAACACCATCCCAGAGTTCTTTGAACCTCTTATAACGATCAGTGGCAGATCGAGTGAATTAGTACTGGTCAAGATCTTACTAGCTCCTCGCGTTAGCCCGATAAGTTGTCACTCTGTCATGACACTAGAGACATTGTATTAAAGATCCTAAGTCAAGAGTACCGAAACGGAACTTCATTAACGATCGGCATAACGATCAGGATAGACGATAGATGATAACATGTCCGGCTAAACCTACTCGCGTTCGTCCGATAAAAGTGCCCGATGTCTTGACATTAAGGAATTATCATTTAAGATCCAAAACCAGCTAATCCCAACAACTTATCCACACGACAAGCCAACCTGGACGGCCCAATGGAGAATCAGAAGACCCCCCTAGCTGTTACCTCAACTCATCACCACTCCAGCTCCAAGTGTTAGCTCAGGAGTAAATATTGAAAAATCACAATAAAGTCTAGTTTTCTTTCTTTGAAGAAATTAGAATCAGAAAATCAGAAACAAAGTATAAGTAATTCATAGGTAGAGTCCACAAGTATTGACTCTTCCTAAATTCTCACCTGTGCGAAGGTGTATAAATAAATTAGAGTCCACCAGTGTTGACTCTGCCTGAATTCTCACCAGTGCAAAGGTATATAAATAAATTGGAGTCCAATACGATTAACTTAGTCTAATTTATCACAGGTTATTATGAGAGTTAACTTAAGAGGTAAATACAGCTCTTATATTCCTGATCCCGTTCCGGATCCTCACCGTGCTAGGAAAGTTTATATATATATTGTAAAACCATTTATCCACGCATAACTCTTAGTATTGTTAAACCTAGGAGTAGACAAATAAATACCGTTCATAAATATACTCAGTGTTGTATGTATCCTTTATTTCTTCTATGCATGTGTTGTGTGATTTTGACTTCTCCAGTACAGTAGAACCTACCAAATCCTGGTATAACAGTATTAGTAAAAGGACGTGTGTTCAGGAGATAAACAAAAATTGACTCAACCCTTTCGGGAAGTTTGGTATGGGTGGAACTTCCCTAAACATGCAAACAGTAATCGATACATGGGCGCATTGTATGCCTGTACAGAGCAAGGAGTTGTGCTGTGGTAAAGAACCTATGGAGACAGTTGAGCACACCAAACATCTGAGTAGCTGTATTAGCAAATATGGTAGTATGGTCTTTCGAAGAAAGGTCAAAAGAAAAAGGGCCTCCAGCATATAACAGGCTTCGACATATCTTAATTAACCATTTGTACTATCACATTTCTTAAGCTTCACAAAATCGTCTAAATATAGCTAGAATAAAATTTAAAAGACGTCGCCGGTACAGAAGGGCTTAACCCCTTCACCACGATGACTTAATTTGCATCACATTCTGGTTACCATTAGAAGATATATTTTAGCATAACAATCTACCTCTAGGACTCAGAGAGGTAAATGCGATCTCAATAAACCCTCTGCAAAACATAGGTCCTTCCTAAACTGCAAGTAATCGTCGAATTTTAGCCAGAATCAAAGGTGAATGGACGTCTTCGTACAGTCCCAGGGACGTCTTCGTACAGTCCCAGGGACGTCTTCGTACAGTCCCAGGGACGTCTTCGTACAGTCCCAGGGACGTCTTCGTACAGTCCCAGGGACGTCTTCGTACAGTCCCAGGGACGTCTTCGTACAGTCCCAGGGACGTCTTTTTCATCGTATTCTGGCAACTATTAGACGATTTTGTTCAGCTTAGGAAGGACCTCTAGCAATAATAAGGCTTCAAACTTACTCAACCAACCATTTTAACTACCACAGATCCTTCCTAAGCTGCATAATATCGTCTAATTATAGCTAGAATAAAATATTACGCACGTCGCTGGTACTCAAAGGGTTAATGACACCCTACGTGGTACCAAAATGGCGGAAGTTGGCCATTCTCAGGTGAAGGTATTGAGGGATAAGCCTTTACAACGGCACCTCGTAGCTGCTTTCTACTTTTCCTATTTTCTGAAGAGTGTAGAGAGGAGAGAAAGAATGCTAGAGAGAGAGGAAGTTGTTGGAGTGGCTTTGTTGTATGTGTTATTAGTTTCAAGTCCGCTAGTTAATAAATGAATGGCGAAAATCGCTACAACAAGGGCACTATCATTACCAAATCGCTTTAAGGGGGTAATGCTTGGTTTTTGGTCTCTATATATATATATATATATATATATATATATATATATATATATATATATATATATATTTATTAATGTATTTTTTAGTTTCCTCGCTAGACCTCCATCAAGCTTAGAAAAAAAACCTAGACCCCCATTCAAGATAAATTTGTAAATTTTTCGGTAGAAAAATTTCCGGTTCCTTCTAAAATTAGAGGCTCGCTATCGCTCGCCAGAAAAAAAAGACACCTAAAAGGCATGAAAGGTCATACTTAATATTGACATAACAAAAATGAGGCGAAAGACCTCAAAATCGCAAACTAACGGAACGAACGTCTTATAATCCCCAAATCAATATGCTAAACATGAGGGAGAAGGGGATCCACAAAAAGCGAGTACTGCCCCTTAACCCTTTCACGCATTTATGACGCAGAGGTTGCCAGATTAGCAATAAAAATAGAGTTATCTCACTCTTAGTTTTCTGCCTACAGCTAACTCAAAGACAACTGCAGAGGTTGAAGTAACTATACTAAAGGTTTCTAAATACCCCTGATGGTAACAAAGGCTTTAAAGTATCCCCAATAGGCTCAAAATCGCGTCAAAAGCGTGAAAGGGTTAAATCATAGACTACATATTATAACCTAGACACAAAAACGTGACGTCATACGGTTAGTTTGCCGCACGTCCTAGGGATTTGGTGGCAGCACTATTGTACTGTACAACAACCAAAGCACCTCAGTGGCTTGTCCTTATTATAGATAGTCTGTGCGCCGCGCGCGCCTGCCAGCTGGCTTGCTGCAGTGTTTCCAAAGTTAAGGGAATATCCGCAAAATGAGGGAGCAATAGATTAAAGAGGGAACGTATTTAAGAGTTAATTAATGTTGGTAAAAACACTTGTAAATTATTTAGTATAAATTAGATATATATATAAGCAAGATGAAAACATTAAGTATACATATACACTATAAAACATACATATGATGCAAGCTGTATACCTTCAAGCAACACAACAAGAACTAAATTGTCATTTTGAATATATATTAGTGTGTTACATGTTATGTAGATGTTAATTTGTCAAGTAGCACTAAAACTGGACATTTATACTTATGACATCTAGGGATATTTTGTCCCACCATTGACGTTGGCAACTCCCGAATCTCACATCAACAATGGCGGGTGTTGGAGGAGTTTTGCTTGTGTACCTCCTTATAATGACGACAATTACACGATGACTGGCCTTTACAGTAACCTCTACTTATGTCTATTTAACTATGTCATGTCTGCAGAGTCTCTGGATAATGTTCAATTGATTATTAATAGCGTTATTAGTACAAGGTAGGGATTATTAGGAATTAATGAGGACCAAGGACAAGGATAGTCAATATAATGTCTTTGTGGGGACTCTCCCCTCCCATTGTCCTTTGCGATCGTGCTGCCATCTCTCGAACGTGGGGATCCCTATTTACAGATTTGTGGCGTCTTCTTTCGTCTCTAGGTCATAAGTACTCTATGGGTTAAATAGCTCAGATCTCCATTATATCGCTAGAAATAAAGTCGCTAATGTAAAAACTTGCCGCTAGATTGAAGTAAATACTTCTAGATCTAGCGGGAAAGTAGCTAAATTGGCACCACTACAGTCCGCTAGATAGTAAGCACTTACCAATAATAGCGAGAATAACGGCACAATCTCTACAATATCTCTCTAAAATGGCTCAAATCTACAGAATTCAAGTCGCTAGATGTAAAAATATGCCGCTAGATTGAAGTAAATAACTAGATTTAGCAGGAAAGTAGCCAAATTGGCAACACTGCTCTCCGCTGGGCTACTCCATCACTTCGCTTTGGTCTGCAACTCACACATTAAAAAACCCGTGAAATTGGTGCCTTTTTGAGACCGTGAATGGTGCTTTATTTGGAGCTGTCAATCTTCGGACGCAGAGAGAGAGAGAGAGATAATTACATAGATACACTGGACACACAGACCTTACGATCCAAACGAGGTGGTCAAGACTTAATTCTTGTAGAGATGGCATAGAGAGAGAAAGAGAGAGAGAGAGAGAGAGAGCGAGCATAGCGTCTAACGAAGCCGAAGCAAAACCTGTAATTTTGAAGCGTTTAGCAGAGATGGTGTGGGTTTCGAGGAAAAATTATATCTTAAAGTGTTTGCGGTCTATTCCAGGGCGATGCTCTGGAGAATGTATATATATATATATATATATATATATATATATATATATATATATAGATCAGCTGGAGATCTTGAGCGTGGAGAGCGCAGACGTATAAGGAAGATAAACATTAGTGCACATCTTGAATTGATTTGCTAAAGTTTCGATACTATCCTCGTATCATAATATCCTCGTATCATAATATCCTCGTATCATAATATCCTCGTATCATAATATCCTCGTATCATAATATCCTCGTATCATAATATCCTCGTATCATAATATCCTCGTATCATAATATCCTCGTATCATAATATCCTCGTATCATAATATCCTCGTATCATAATATCCTCGTATCATAATATCCTCGTATCATAATATCCTCGTATCATAATATCCTCGTATCATAATATCCTCGTATCATAATATCCTCGTATCATAATATCCTCGTATCATAATATCCTCGTATCATAATATCCTCGTATCATAATATCCTCGTATCATAATATCCTCGTATCATAATATCCTCGTATCATAATATCCTCGTATCATAATATCCTCGTATCATAATATCCTCGTATCATAATATCCTCGTATCATAATATCCTCGTATCATAATATCCTCGTATCATAATATCCTCGTATCATAATATCCTCGTATCATAATATCCTCGTATCATAATATCCTCGTATCATAATATCCTCGTATCATAATATCCTCGTATCATAATATCCTCGTATCATAATATCCTCGTATCATAATATCCTCGTATCATAATATCCTCGTATCATAATATCCTCGTATCATAATATCCTCGTATCATAATATCCTCGTATCATAATATCCTCGTATCATAATATCCTCGTATCATAATATCCTCGTATCATAATCAGAGCCTATAATTACGGAACAAAATAACTTCCTATAAATATTTCATACGTCGAGATTTAATTATCAAAATTGAGTAAAATAAATATTTACGATACACATACCGTTATTATTAGTATATAGATACATAAACTACAGTAGATCTGGACTGGACACGAAAATGAAACTATGCAGTAAGGGACCCAAAATCGGAGAACGAACCCCCAAGTTCGAACCTCGAAACCGCGAAAATATCACATTTCCGCGGTTTCGAGGTTCGAACTTGGGGGTTCGTTCTCCGATTTTGGGTCCCTTACTGCATAGTTCTATTTGCGTGTCAAGTTCAAATCTACAACCATCTACTGTAGTCTATGATAGACATAATTTGTCAAATTTAAAAAAATACATGAACACATAATGTTTAAGTCTACCTATCATTATCGAAATTGGTTAAAAAATGTTAGTGAAATCTTACAAATAAATATATATGTCAAAATACTTAGATTTGTAAATAAGAGTCGTAGTATATTTGAAAACTAAATTTTAGTTTCAGGCAAATCGCGAGTCAAAGAAAGCAAGTTAAACTAATTTAATAAATACAAAATAATCATGTCATCGAGATTATAAGACAATTAAGTTAAAAATTACAGTTTCAGCAAAAATACATATTAAATATTAATGCCTGCATAGTAGTAATTAAAAGAAATATTGAATGATCAAACGACAAAAGTTCTAAGAATGAATTAAATATAATTGAAATTAGAAATTAAAATGATAAAGAAATACGAAGAAAGTAAAATTATGATCACACACCTAGACTTCTAGAAACACAAGAGTTGAGCTGAGGACTCGTGGGTGCCGAATGCCGATCTCAGGTTTGGGAAGTAAGTCAGCAAGCTCTTCATTATTGAAAGACCTTGCTCCCACAGGCTCCCAGCAAGAACTGAAAACATTGAGGCAGAGAAAGGGTGATCATTGTCAAGTGAATGATTTCTAATGGCAGAGAAAGGGGGTTTGGTGATTCGTAAACCCGTACGAGCTGAGCGACCACGGTGTTCCGCTATAAGACAAAAAAGGGACTGGAGTTCTTGCAGAGAGGCTCCAGTCCTGACGATACTGTTGACTTAGTGTGCTGGCTTAATAATCCAATAGGGTTGATAGCCTCTGAAGTCCTATTATAACTAACTATAAGACTTCAAATGTCTCTGTTCTTCCAATGTAGGCTACACTCGACCAAAAAACAATCTTTACACTAACGCTCTAAACATTCTGGAAGTGGGTCGAAATCTTATGATAATAACTTACAGACGTATGTTTCACCCGATTCATTCCGTTCACACTAGATTATTTACAGCTTACCAGTGTAAAGATTGCTTTTTGGTCGATTGTACGATGCCTTACAGCTATCACACGTAAATGTATGCATCAGAGATGACTGAAGAGCTAACAGTATTTTGGTCTTTGATTTTAAAGAATTTTCGAATTGTGTTGTCATTTTTATAAATTACACTTACAGATACTTGAGGAAAAACATAATTAAGAAGCTTACTTAGTTTATTTATAAGTGTGAAGCTAGACGAATCTGTGAACATTATAGGAAAATATATGATTGCTTTAGCAACTGATTCATGATCTTGGGTAGGATTATTTACTATGGGTTTCAGAGGCCGTGTTACATCGTTTTTCGGGAAGAACTTATTAACAAACAGTTGGACAGGTATGATATTATGACAAAGCTTTTTTCACACCGTTCCCTAATTTTCGGCAATATAGTGCATTATCAAAAGTGTAGAAATAAGGGTAATTCTGCATAACTACTACTGCTATTTTATGTTTAATGTATTTTATTTGTGTATGTTAATGCTTTGTAAGTGTGTATTTTCTATTTAGAAAGTGAGGAAAGCCCAATTTATTAGCATTTGTATTATTAATTGTAATTCCGATACCTCAACAATCTAGGGGAGAGTTTGGGAATGCGGGGTTTTGGGTGGGATAAAAATAGGGGTATTATGGGAATAACTCTAAAAATGTAATAAATACAATTGAAAAAATCCCAAAATGTTGAAATCCGAGCCAAGTTTTGGCAAAAGTTGGCTCGGATTTGGCCAATTTTCAGAGTCCAAAAAGGGCAAAATTGGAAAACAAATTTGGCTCGGATTTCACTCTTTTTCAGCTGAAGAAAACCCCAAAGTGTTGACCAAACTTGGCTGGTGTTTGTCGAATTTTCAGAGTCCAAAATCACAGTAACCTCATTTTGAAAGTTGGCTGGGGTTTTCTTGTTTTTCACTGTTGAAAAACTCAGTAAGAATGTGGTTAACATTAGCCTAGCCTAACCTAACCTAACCTAACCTAGTATTATGGGTGGGGGCTGCCGCCCCCACACCCCCGCTAAATCCATGAAATCTGAGCCATGTTTTGTCATTAACCTAACCAAATAACCTAACCTAACCTAACCTAGTATTATGGGGTTAACATTAGCCTAGCCTAGCCTAGCCTAACCTAGCCTAACCTAGTATTATGGGTTTTGCCCTTTTTGGACTCTGAAAATTGGCCAAAACTTGGCTCGGATTTCAAGTTTTTTTTTTGTTTTTTCAATTGTATTTAATAGGCTACATTTTTAGAGTTATTCCCACAATACCCCTATTTTTACCCCACCCGAAACCCCGCATTCCCAAACTCTCCCCTAGATTGTTGAGGTATCGGAATTACAATTATTAATACAAATGCTAATAAATAGGGCTTTCCTCACTTTCTAAATAGAAAATACACACTTACAAAGCATTAACATACGTGAGTGTGTGTGTGGGGGGGGGGGGGGTGGATATGTCCCTATATAATGGGCGAAATTGGCATTTTTGACATGGAAAAGACCCTGTAATTCAAGCCCTAGGGGTCTATTTACGGTTATATATTGAAGAAAGATAGCCATACTCGAGAAATACCCCTAAATGTGAGGAAAACTACCCTGGCATGAGGCCTTCCAGGAGGTTGTGTTTGAAACTGACGTCACACTTCACAGGCGAAGTGCATTGTGGGTACAAGTTAAAATGTATTGTTACAAATCGATATCTCAAAAACTATTTGTAGAGAAATGAGAAAGTAATAAATTCAGACAGTATGTAAACCACTGGAAGAGACAATTGTAAAAGATAATAATTATTTGTTGGGAAAATAAATCACTAGGTGAAGCTCCACTCTGACTGGCTAATGAACATCCGGGAACTTCTGGGAGGAGCCTAGCATGTAAACAAATTGTTATGGACTCTGTGAACTGGCTGGACAAAACTAGGGCCTAATCTGAAAATTTTATAGGGGGGTGACAATCAAATTGACAAAATAAGAAAAGTAGCACTTATCCGCGCATCTGTAGGGTCCCTTGAGTAAGGTAAGATCAACAACAAATAATTACTTGAGACAGGAATCCCGTAATCGAGGAGTAGTAGTGGTGCAGTTAACCCGAAATAAGCCACTTGTCCCTGTGTCATGAGGTTAAAGTCACATATAAAGATATACACAAATACATACTTTTTGTATATTTATACTTGATATTGACAGATAACTTGAGTTTAAAGGCGATAGTAGGGTTGGGTGGTGGCTGACAACTACCGTGTTTGATGGAGGAGCAATAATGGTTTGGTGGTTCTCACAGGTAAGCCATGGTAGCCTTGTCCGTTTCTTAGTCATTAATGTGTGACTTTAACCTCATGACACAGGGACAAGTGGCTTATTTCTACACTTTTGGTCACACTATATTGCCGAAAATTAGGGAACGGTGTGAAACAAGCTGTGTCAGAATATCATACTGATCCAACTGTTTGTTAATAAGTTATTCCCGAAAAAACGATGTAACACGGCCTCTGAAACCCATAGTAGTAATATATTAATAGTTTTGACAATATAAGTTTCAACAAAGTTCCTGGGGAATCTATTAGTATACTGTATATCAGTTTCTTAATAATTGCAAGTCCTTCAAAAAATTAAAGTAGTTAGAACATTTTATATGATACGCTCTAAAAGTTGATGTTTTATTAGGTTACATTTAAAATTAATTGGGATAAAAGAAGTTAACTTGGTGGACAAACCCGTGAATGTAGGCTTTCTGAAGACTGAAGATTAAAACTTATTATTATCTCGTTGAATCTTAAGGGGAGACTGATCGTTTGTTTGGTAAACCAATTCATGTATTCATATTTTTTTAGTTTCCTCCCTAGACCTCCATCAAGTTTAGAAAAAAAAACCCAAGATAAATTTGTACATTTTTCGGTAGAAAAATTTCCCGGCCGAAGGCCGGTTCCTCTTAAAATTGCAGGCTGGCTATCGCGCGACAGGAAAAAATCTACACCTAAATGGCACGAATGGTCTTAAAATTGACAACGAAATGGGGCGAAAGGTGTTAAAATCGCCAAGCTAATGGGCCGAACGTCTTATAATCTCAAAACTAGTGGGGCTAAACATTAGGGAGAAGGGGGTCCAGAAAAACGGGCTGCCTCCCCTTAACGTCCAGAAATGAGAGTGAATGATAATAGATTCTGCTTCATAAGTGAATGATAATAGATTCTGCTTCATAAGTGAATGATAATAGATTCTGCTTCATAAGTGAATGATAATAGATTCTGCTTCATAAGTGAATGATAATAGATTCTGCTTCATAAGTGAATTATTGATATTTGCATGTTTTGAGATGAGGTAGTCTAGAAATAATCAAGGCACATGGTCCATATTCTTAAGGGGAGGCAGACCGTTTTTCTGGACCCCCTTCTCCCTCATGTTTAGCCCCACTAGTTTTGAGATTATAAGACGTTCGGCCCATTAGTTTGGTGATTTTAACACCTTTCGCTCCATTCCGTTGTCAATTTTAAGACCTTTCGTGCCATTTAGGTGTCGATATTTTCCTGGCGAGCGATAGCGAGCCTGCAATTTTAAGAGGAACCGTCTACCGAAAAATTTACAAATTTGTTTTGAAGGGGGGTCTAGGGGTGTTTTGAAGGGTGTTCTAGGGGTGTTTTGAAGGGTGTTCTAGGGGTGTTTTGAAGGGTGTTCTAGGGGTGTTTTGAAGGGTGTTCTAGGGGTGTTTTGAAGGGGGGTCCAAGGGGGTGTTTTGAAGGGGGGTCTAGGGGGTGTTTTGAAGGGGGGTCTAGGGGGTGTTTTGAAGGGGGGTCTAGGGGTGATTTTCTAAGCTTAATGGAGGTCTAGTGATGAAACTAAGAAATAAAGGAATAAAGGATTTAATAGACCAAAAAACGGCCACTGTCCCCTTAACCATTGGACTTCATAGTGACATAAGAAGGCGTTCGAGAGACTCGGACCAACCATCGAACCCGTAGCTACACCAATGAAAATAAATAATAATAATAATAATAATAATAATAATAATAATGATGATAATGATAATAATAATAATGATAATAATAATAATAATGATAATGATAATAATAATAATAATGATAATAATAATAATAATGATAATGATAATAATAATAATAATGATAATAATAATAATAATAATGATAATGATTATTATGATAATGATAATGATGATAATGATAATGATAATAATGATAATAATAATGAATGATAATAATGATAATAATAATGATAATGATAATAATGATAATAATAATAATAATGATAATGATAATAATGAAGACGATAATAATGATAATGATGACGATAATGATAATAATGATAATGATGACGATAATGTTAATGATAATGATGATAATGATAATAATGATAATAATAATGATAATGATAATAATGATAATAATAATAATAATGATAATGATAATAATAATAACAATAATGATAATAATAATAATAATAATAATGATAATGATGATAATGATAATGATAATGATAATAATGATAATGATAATGATAATGATAATAATGATAATAATAATAATAATAATGATGATAATGATAATAATGATAATGATAATGATAATAATAATAATAATAATAACGATAATGATAATAATAATAATAATAATAACAATAATAATAATGATAATAATAATAATAATAATAATAATAATGATAATAATAATAATGATAATAATAATAATAATAATAATCATTTTACTTATTTCAAAGAGCGCTCAATCTTCAAAATTAATTCGCAAGCGCTCGAACACAAAACAAAAACAGCATATTATTTACTGATACATTCAATTGATCTGAGAAATCTTTCCGACTGATCATACTCTCAAAATTATCCACATCTGCGAAAGTATTATTAACACATATATCAATGGTTTCCTTTAAGGGGGGGTCACAGGCTTTTCTTGTCTTTCTCTCCTTTTATCTCTTTCCCTGGCTTGTATCCATTCGGCCCCATCCAGCCAACTGTTTTAAGACGTTTATCCCCATCCATGTGTCGATTTCTTCCTGGCGAGCGCTAGCGAGCCAGTTTTGTATGGCGAAATCTGGATTCGCCGGAGACATTGTTCTATCGAAAAATGTACAAATTTAGCTTGCTATCAAAACAAAAATATATATATTCTGGCTCGCTACCGCTCGCCAGGAAAATATTGACACCTGGATGGGGGTAAACGTCTTAAAACAGTTGGCTGAATGGGACCGAATGGATACAAGCCAAAGAGAGAGTGAGAGAAAGAGAAAAAAAAGCGAGGTGGGCTCCCTTAATGGTATATTCGTGAAGAGGGTCTGAACATCAAAACTTGCCATTACACAATCTCCAAAAGAGGCACTGGTAATTTCCTTAACAACAGTGAAAGCATCCTTAACCCTCTGAAGCTCTGACGCGTTTTAGCAGTTTATTTTTGGCTATCATTAGACGATTTTATGCAGCTTAGGAAATATATGTGGGTATTAAAAGGGTAAATACTATCTCAATCAACCCTTTGACTTCCATATACCGTTACTAATCTGAATAAAATCGTCTAATAGTAGCCAGAAACAGAACAGAAACGCGTATTGGAGCTTGAAAGGGTTAATTGTAATCAATGACAAGAGGGTGTATGTACAGTATAGTGACTTACCTTTCTATCCTTGTATGAGATGGTATTAATGGGAGGTTTGAGTTATTTCTGGACCCCCTTCTCCCTCATGCTTACCCCCTTTACTTTTAGAATGTTAAGACGTTTGTCCCATTAGTTTGGCGATTTTAAGACCTATCGCCCCATTTCTTTGCCAATATATATAGTTTTCGTGACATTTATGTGTCCATGTTTTCTTGCTAGCGATAGCGAGCTTATAAGTTAACCCTCTCCGACATATGACGCAATTTTGAGCCTATTAGGGATACTTTAAAGCCTTTATTACCATCAGGGTTTTTTACAAACCTTTATTTTAGTTACTTCAACCTCTGCAGTTGTCTTTGAGTTAGATGTGGGCAGAAAACTAATTTTGGAGAGGTAATTATAAGAGTGAGAGAACTCTATTTCTTATTGCTAATCTGGCAACCTCTGCGTCATATATGTCTGAAGGGGTTAAGGGGTGACCTGTTGTTGTTGTCCTTTTCTATATTTTTCTGGCTTGTATCCATTTGGCCCCATTCAGCCTACTGTTTTAAGACGTTTTTCCCCATCCAGGTGTCAATGGTTTACTGGTGAGAAGTAGCGAGCCAGCATATTTTTTATTTTTGTTTGATAGCAGGCTAAATTTGTACATTTTTCGATAGAAAAATTCCTCCGGCGAAGCCGGATTTCTACATATAATGCTGGCTCGCTATCGCTCGCCAGGAACAAATCGACACCTAGATGGGGATAAAAGTCTTAAAATAGTTGGCTGAATGGGGCCGAATGGATACAAGCCAGAGAAAGAGAGAAAAGGCAGAAATAACAAAAAGCAGGTCATCCCCCTTAAGAGGAACGGGCTTTTGGCCGGGCCATTATTCTACCGAAATATTGTACCCATTTATCTCAAAGGGGGGTCTAGGTAATTATACAATAGCTGTATTTATATGTATATATTTTATTTATTTATTTATATTAATTTATATATTTGTTTAGCTATATAGAGGTCTGGGGAGCAAAATATCAAGCACACTTTAACTTCTTCTGTATAGGCGACTTTTGACCTCTTCTGTATAGGCGACTTTTGACCTCTTCTGTATAGGCGACTTTTGACCTCTTCTGTATAGGCGACTTTTGACCTCTTCTGTATAGGCGACTTTTGACCTCTTCTGTATAGGCGACTTTTGACCTCTTCTGTATAGGCGACTTTTGACCTCTTCTGTATAGGCGGCTTTTTACTTCTTCTGTATAGGCGACTTTTGACCTCTTCTGTATAGGCGACTTTTGACTTCTTCTGTATAGGCGACTTTTGACCTCTTCTGTATAGGCGACTTTGACCTCTTCTGTATAGGCGACTTTGACCTCTTCTGTATAGGCGACTTTTGACCTCTTCTGTATAGGCGACTTTTGACCTCTTTTGTATAGGCGACAGGCGACTTTTGACCTCTTCTGTATAGGCGACTTTTGACCTCTTCTGTATAGGCGACTTTTGACCTCTTCTGTATAGGCGACTTTTGACCTCTTCTGTATAGGCGACTTTTGACCTCTTCTGTATAGGCGACTTTTTTCAATTTTAATTTTGTTATATACAGACGATTTTGTGAGTTTATGAAGTATCTGAGGTAGTAAAAAAAGGTTCAGTGAGATAGTTCGAAGCCTGTTAATTGCTGGAGGCCCTTTTTAAGCTGAATAAAGGCCTCTAATAGTAGCCAAAATATAGTTAAAAGGCGTCATGGTGCTGAAGGCGTTAAGACCACCAATATACCTTGAAATGGGTAGCATATTATGGACACTTCAATTGACCACTTGCGAGTTTCAGGCTATAAGGAAGTTGGAGCTGTATACATCGATATTTAGCAGAATTACCAGTTAATATATGGTTGTAGTTCATATATAAATACATAAAACCCAATCCAACATTATCTTTAGCCATCAGAAACCCACATTATTATTGCATTTCTCTTTAATATCGATGTTCACGGCTCCAACTTCCTTATAGCCTGAAACTCGCAAGTGGTCAATTGCGCCTTTCATACCCTTTATAATGTACACTGCATAAATGGGTGAAGTGGAATGAATGAAACGATGAAGTTGGCTAATGGTAGGAATGAATGGGAAAAGTTTGTTAACCCTTTCTTTACAGGTGATGTACTTTGTTAACCCTTTCTTTACAGGTGATGTACTTTTCATTATATTCTGGCAACTATTAGACGATTTTAGTCAGCATAACAAGGACGTCTATCCATTAGAAGGCTACAAACTGGTCTATCAGAGTGAGAACTGAGCGATCTCTGCCATACCCATAGCTTACTCTTACTGTTCCTTTTACTTATATATTTTCTAGATCTCAAGTGACGGCGTCTCTTCCGTGGATTGACCTCCCAATCTACCAAGATTGGAAGCCAAAGCGTCACATTTTTCCTTTGCCCCTCAACTTTCTCTTCATAATTGCTGAGGGGCACAGGGCCCTGGGTGGGGCTTTGGTTTCCCGGGCGTTTCCGCCCCCTCCTCGGCTCCCCTCCATGAAGTGGCTCCGGTCACCCGGGCTTTTTTGTGGTCGGCAGGGGGGTGGGGGGGGGAGGGTTCTGTGGGGGCGCTCGGTTGTGGCCTTGGCCTTGCTCGGGGCCTTGGGGCTGTTCGGCCAGGCAGCTTGGGGAAGAACAACAACAACAACAACTACCATACATACTTCCTAAGCTTCATAAAGTCGTCTAAATGTAGCTGAAATCAAATATAAAAGACGTCGCCAGTACAGAAGGGGTTAAGGGGGTAGTGCTTGGTTTTTGGTCTATATATTTATTTGTTTATTTATTTTTGAGTTTCCTCGCTAGACCTCCATCAAGCTTAGAAAAACACCCACTACACCCCCTTTCAAGATAAATTTGTAAATTTTTCGGTAGAAAAATGTCCCGGCCTTAGGCCGGTTCCTTCTAAAATTAGAGGTTCGCTTTCGCTCGCCAGGAGAAAATCGACACCTAAAGGGCACGTAAGGTCTTAATATTGACAAAAATATAAGGTGAAAGGTCTCAAAATCGCCAAACTAACTGAACGAACATCTTAAAACCTCAAAACTAATATGGTAAACATGAGGGAGAAGGGGGTCCAGAAAAAGTGAGTACTGCCCCCTTAAGGAGAATGTTTGAATGGCTTGTACCTTTTAATCTTGACTAACTTGGAAAAGATCTTCACCCTAAACATTACAAGAAGGAAATGAGGTGTGTGTGTGTGTGTGTGTGTGTGTGTGTGTGTGTGTGTGTGTGTGTGTGTGTGTGTGTGTGTGAGAGAGAGAGAGATGACGATGATAATGGTTTGATATATTCTGATATGTTGAGTATGTACCAAATGAAACATTACAAATGCACACAAGAGAGATAAAGAGAGAGAGTACGTGAGTGAGTGAGTGGTGTGTGTGTGTGTGTGTGTGAGAGTGTGTACTGTATGTGTGTGAGTGTGTGTGTATGAGTGTATGTGTGTGTGTCTGACCATATTGGAGTTACGTTACTATTTCCCCATCTCACTACAAGACATCCTTCATCAAAAGTGTCCTCGTCTATATATAAGTAGTGGCTGGAGTAATTATAAGTAGTGGCTGGAGTAATTATAAGTAGTGGCTGGAGTAATTATAAGTAGTGGCTGGAGTAATTATAAGTAGTGGCTGGAGTAATTATAAGTAGTGGCTGGAGTAATTATAAGTAGTGGCTGGAGTAATTATAAGTAGTGGCTGGAGTAATTATAAGTAGTGGCTGGAGTAATTATAAACGGAAGGTTTTATGGTTTAACTATATATAATGGACTATATCTTGTGTGTGTGTGTTGTTGTTTTTTTTTTTTTTTTTTTTTCTATGTGAGTGAGGGAGACAAAAGGCAGACCTGCCTGTATCGAGTGCCTCCCCCAGAGTTGAAAGAGTGACTGGGCCAAAATCAAGGGACGTTCGAGCCAATATGCCTGGACACAGGGAGTTTGAAGCAAATTAAGTCATAGGAAGAGGGAAAGACTGATTCTGGGAGAGAGTTCCAGAGTTCAGCAGTTGAATAGAAGAAAGTCAGAGACTAAAGTTTCACTCTTGGGTTGGAGAGTTGCACAGAGTAGGGGTGGGATTGTGTTGCAAGACGGGTACTACATATACCTACATAGAGGAGGTGGTATACACTGGGAAAGCTCTGAGGAACATTGATTATTATAGTAGCGATAGAATAGTGAGAGAGATGCAATATTGCGGCGAACAGAGAGAGTTTGCATTGAGTTGGTGAGTGGGCGGGAGTAAATGATAAGAAAGGCTTTCCTTTCTACTTTGTCTAGGAGTGCGGTGTGAGAGGAACCTCCCCACATATGTGAACAATACTCAATACGAGGACGGACGCACTGTGCCCCTGTACAGAGCAAGAAGGTGTGCAGGGGTAAAGAACCCCTTAAGGCGCTTGAGCACACCCTGCTTCTGGGAGGCTGCCTTAACAAGACTGGTAATATGGTCCGTCCAAGTGAGAGCAGAAGAAAAAGAGACACCAAGATTATTGAGAGAAGATGAAGGATTGATTTTTGTATTGTTGAAGTGTAAGGGATAGTCCTCTGGGAGTTCTGAACGGGTAGTAAGATGAAGAAATTGGGTTTTGGAAGCATTAAAGGTAACAAGGTTTTGTCTGCACCAATTGGAAATAGTAGTTAGATCAGAAGATAGGTGTTGCATGGCTTCATTACGTTTGTCTAGTAGGGATTGCTGGCAGTGGCGTTCAGGAAAACTAATTAAATAGTGCATATGAATGGATGGGACTGGAGGTACAGTTGAGAAGATCATTTATGAAAATTAGAAAGAGAATGGGAGATAGGACAGAGCCCTGAGGAACACCGGAGTTGATAGGATTAGGAAGTGAACGATGGCCGTCCACAACCGCAGCTATGGAACGGCCGGAAAGGAAATTAGAGACAAAGACACAGATGGAGGGATAGAAACCGAAGGAGGGTAGTTTAGAAATTAAAGATTTGTGCCAGACTCTATCGAAGGCCTTCGATATGTCTAGTGCAATAGAAAAGGTCTCATCGAAGTCCCGAAAGGAGGATGATCAAGAGTTATTAAGATATGAAAGAAGATCACCAGTAGAGTGACCTTTAAGGAAGCATTACTGGCGATCTGAGAGTAGATTATGAGAAGAGAAATGCTTAAGAAATTTTGAAGCAAGAATAATTTCAAAAACTTTAGAGAAACAAAGAGATCGGAGCAATTGGACGATAGTTGGAGGGTTGAGAGCGGTTACCCTTCTTTGGGACAGGTTGAATGAGAGCAAACTTCCAGCAAGAAGGGAAGAAGATGGAGGAGAGACAGAGATGAAAGAGTTTGCCTCGGCAGGAAGTCAGCACGGAAGCACAGTTTTTGAGTACAACAGGAGGAACATCGTCCGGACCGTACGCCTTCTTAGTATTAGTTAGCCCAGAGAGGGTAGAAATTACATCTTTAGAAGAGATTAGTTTTTTAGGCACAAGTAGGAGAGGGAGGAATAGCACCGGAATCATCCAAGGTGGAGTTTCTAACAAAACTTTAAGCGAAGAGTTTAGCTTTGTCAGAGGAAGAAGTGCTGGTTGTGCCATCAGAGTGGAAAAGGGGAGGGAAAGACGAGGGAGAAAAATTATTGGAGAGGTTTTTGGCTAGATGCCAGAAAGCTTAGGAAGAGCTAGAGTTGGATAGTTCAGTGCATTTATTATTGATGAAAGAGTGCTTGGCAAGTCGAAGAACAGATTTTGCTTGATCCCGGGCAGAAACATAGGAAGAATGAGATTCTTGAGTTTTAAGGCATCGGTACCATTTGAATGCTTCCTCCTTGTTGCGAACAGCAGTAGAACAAGTGTGAGTAAACCAAGATTTGTTTGTATTAAACTGAGAGAAAGAAAATGGAATGTATGCTTCCATGCCCGAGATGATAACCTCGGTAATGCGTCCAGCACTCTCGGAGGGTCCCCAGCCATGGAAGCAGAAGTCATTCCATGGGAAATCAAAGAAGTACTGCCGAAGAGCCTCCCAGTTGGCAGAGCCAAAGTGCCACAAGCGTTGCCGGCTGGGAGGATCGGGTGGCCGTACCGGAGAGATAGGACAGGTGACAGATATTAGTTTATGGTCGGTGGAGCCCAAAGGAAAGAAAAGATTTATAGAAAAAGCAGAAGGGTTAGAGGTTAGAAATAGGTCAAGAATGTTGGGCCGATCTCCGAAGGGGATCTGGGATACGGGTGGGTTGCTGGACTAACTGCTCTAGGTCGTTTAGGATAGAAAAGATGTAGGCTTGTTCACCAGGTTGGTCAGTAGAATGAAAGGAGAGCCATTGGTGGTAGTGAAGGTTGAAATCTCCTAGGATGGAGATTTCAGAGAAAGGAGAGATGGATAGAATGAGTTCCACTTTAGAAGTTAAATAGTCAAAGAATTTTGGATAGTCAGTAGAATTAGGAGAGAGATAAACAGCACAGAAATATTTAGTTTGAGAGTGACAATAAAAGCTTTAACGAGAGAGTTGAGAATTCAGAAGAGTCAAAGTTGGGAACATGAGGGAAAGCGAGATTGTTGGGCACATATACGCAACATCCACCTTTGGCTTGAACTGAGGATAAAGATAGTAGGAGGATACAGAGAAGGATTTGCTGTCAGTAGTTTTTTATTTTCTTGTATATTATATTTATGTATTTGTTTTCCCTTAGACCACCATCAAATTTACAAATATTACCCCAAGTACTCTTTTCGAGATAAATTTCTGCATTTATTTCGGTAGAAATATGCCATGGCCAAAGGCCTGTTGACGGTTCGCTATTTCTCGCCAGGAAAAAAAGGCGACGCCTACATGGCACATAAATTACAGAGAAATGGGGCGAAAGGTCTTAAAATCGCCAAACTAATGGGGCTAAACACAAGGGAGTCAGAAAATTCACCCCTCTTAACCCCTTCTGTACCGGCGACGTCTGTTGTATCTAATTCTACCTATATTAGGACGATTTTATGTACTTAGGAAGGAGCTGTGGTAGTTAAAAGGGTTGTTGTACAAGTTAAAAGGGTTGATTGAGATAGTTCGAAGCCGTATAATTGTTAGAGATCCTTCCTAAACTGAATAAAATAGCTTAGTAGAAGCCAGAAAATAATGAAAAGCCGACGACGGTACAGAAGGGGTTAATAATTCTGAAACTGGAGTCGACGAAGGGTGTTGGTGGAGAAAAGGGGGGTGGGGTGATAGTTGCTTCTGTCTGGGGTTTGGTGGAGAAAAGGGGGGGGGGGTGATAGTTGCTTCTGTCTGGGGTTTGGTGGAGTAAAGGGGGGGTTGATAGTTGCTTCTGTCTGGGGTTTGGTGGAGTACAGGGGGGGGGGGGGTTGACAGTTGCTTCTGTCTGTGGTTTGGTGGAGTACAGGGGGGGGGGGTTGATAGTTGCTTCTGTCTGTGGTTTGGTGGAGTAAAGGGGTGGTTGATAGTTGCTTCTGTCTGTGGTTTGGTGGAGTAAAGGGGGGGGTGATAGTTGCTTCTGTCTGGGGTTTGGTGGAGTAAAGGGGGGGGGGTTGATAGTTGCTTCTGTCTGGGGCTTGGTGGAGTAAAGGGGGGGTTGATAGTTGCTTCTGTCTGTGGTTTGGTGGAGAAAAGGGGGGGTTGATAGTTGCTTCTGTCTGTGGTTTGGGGAGGTAAAGGGGGGGCTGTTAGTTGCTTCTGTCTTGGGTTTGGAGGAATAAAGGGGGAGGTGATAGTTGCTTCTGTCTGTGGTTTGGTGGAGTAAAGGGGGGGGTGATAGTTGCTTCTGTCTGGGGTTTGGTGGAGTAAAGGGGGGTTGATAGTTGCTTCTGTCTGGGGTTTGGTGGAGTAAAGGGGGGGGTGATAGTTGCTTCTGTCTGGGGTTTGGTGGAGTAAAGGGGGGGTAGATAGTTGCTTCTGTCTGGGGTTTGGTGGAGAGTAAAGGGGGGGGGTGATAGTTGCTTCTGTCTGGGGTTTGGTGGAGTAAAGGGGGGGTTGATAGTTGCTTCTGTCTGGGGTTTGGTGGAGTAAAGGGGGGGGTGATAGTTGCTTCTGTCTGGGGTTTGGTGGAGTAAAGGGGGGGTTGATAGTTGCTTCTGTCTGTGGTTTGGTGGAGTACAGGGGGGGAGGGGGGTTGATAGTTGCTTCTGTCTGTGGTTTGGTGGAGTACAGGGGGGGGGTTGATAGTTGCTTCTGTCTGTGGTTTGGTGGAGTAAAGGGGGGGGTGATAGTTGCTTCTGTCTGTGGTTTGGTGGAGTACAGGGGGGGGGGGGGGGTTGATAGTTGCTTCTGTCTGTGGTTTGGTGGAGTAAAGGGGGGGTGATAGTTGCTTCTGTCTGGGGTTTGGTGGAGTAAAGGGAGTGTTGATAGTTGCTTCTGTCTGTGGTTTGGTGGAGTAAAGGGGGGGGGGGGGTGATAGGTGCTTCTGTCTGTGGATTGGTGGAGTAAAGGGGGGGGGTGATAGTTGCTTCTGTCTGTGGTTTGGTGGAGTAAAGGGGGGGGGGGTGATGGTTGCTTCTGTCTGTGGTTTGGTGGAGTACAGGGGGGGGGTTGATAGTTGCTTCTGTCTGTGGTTTGGTGGAGTAAAGGGGGGGGTGATAGATTGCTCTGTCTTGGGTTTGGTGGAGTAAACGGGGGGTTGATAGTTGCTTCTGTATGTGGTTTGGTGGAGTAAAGGGGGGGGGGGTGATAGTTGCTTCTGTCTGTGGATTGGTGGAGTAAAGGGGGGGGGTGATAGTTGCTTCTGTCTGTGGTTTGGTGGAGTACAGGGGGGGGGGGTGATAGTTGCTTCTGTCTGTGGATTGGTGGAGTAAAGGGGGGGGGGTGATAGTTGCTTCTGTCTGTGGTTTGGTGGAGTACAGGGGGGGGGTGATAGTTGCTTCTGTCTGTGGTTTGGTGGAGTAAAGGGGGGGGATGATAGTTGCTTCTGTCTGTGGATTGGTGGAGTAGAGGCCATTAATGTCTGGTAACTCATGTTTATCATTACGCTTCGCTGTTACAACACATGACTGTATACATAGATACACATACACACAGCCCGTAGCCTAGTAGGTAGAGCTCTCGTCTCACACACGAGGGGTCGGGGGTTCAATCCCCGGCCGGGCGGAGACAAATTGGGCTGGTCTCCTTTCATGTGTTAGCCTCAGTTCACCTAGCTGTAAATAGGTACCTGGAATAAGTGGACGACGTTGTGACGTCCCATCTGGGGTTGGAAAAAATGGTACAAGGCGAGATGAGTATCATATGTTTCACCTAAGCTGATGGCTACCTAAGCCTTCGGGCGAGACGGTACCGTCTATAGTGAGAATGGTACCATACAGATCCACCCTAAGCCTTCGTTTCCGATGTCGCCAATTGGCTAAAAATACAGACTACACACACATCCACAGCCATTCCAACGATACATATAACACCTACACATATAGGAGGCGGGAAATAACGAGCATTCTCACTCCCGCAATACAACTAGAGTAAGTACAACTAGAGTAAGTACATACACGCTGACACATACAGTACATACTACCACACACACAGCTCAACAGGTTGCCATTCTTTAATAAACCGTTTATTATTATTATTATTATTAGTATTATTATTACACACACACACTATCATGTTGGGATGACCGTGCGGTTTAAGGCACCCGCAATGTAATCACGATGTCGAGGGTTCAAATTCACCAGAATCCTAAAGTTTTTTTCGGCCATCCTGATAGAGAGGATTGTATCGTGGTCACTCCCTACCCAGGCTGATCATCTATCATCTTGTGTTAGCGTACACCTACTTCTCACCAGTGCATCTGCGTATGTACAGTTTGCCGCACATATTCTATTCCGTTGGGGTCGTGCTTTGGCATCGCCGCACCCACTTCCAGGACACCCTTCCCACGCTCCAACTCCTAACTTCCACCCCACCTTTCCTCCTTCCCTTCCACTATTGGTAAGTGGTGGAATGAGGGAGGGGGTTGGGGAGGTGGGTGCGGCACTGCTAAGTTATGATTTGCTGGGATGGTTGAGCAATGGAATATGTGCGGCAAACTGTACATACTATGGTTGGAACCCAAGTACCTCACGGTCACCAAAGGTCACATGTGACCTTGTAGTTAAGGTAGAATAAGCATTGTACTGTACCTAGGTTAAGAAAAAACTATGTAGATTTTCAGCCTCTTGGCTGCAAGTGAACGATAAACCGACAATATATTATTAATATTACAAACACACACACACACACACACACTGAAGAGGAGAGGCTAGTAGAGTCTGGTAGGTGCTAAATATGTGGTTGTTATTATTACACACGCTTCTGCAACACACACACACACATACATACATACACACACACACACACACACTTAAGACGAGAGGCCATTAGAGACTGGAAGACGCTAAGTACAGTATGTGGTAGTTATTATTACACACACACACACACACACACACACTTAAGACGAGAGGCCATTAGAGACTGGAAGACGCTAAGTACAGTATGTGGTGGTTATTATTACACACACACACACACACACACTTAAAACGAGAGGCCATTAGAGACTGGAAGACGCTAAGTACAGTATGTGGTGGTTATTATGACACACACACACACACACACACTTAAAACGAGAGGCCATTAGAGACTGGAAGACGCTAAGTACAGTATGTGGTGGTTATTATGACACACACACACACACACACACACACACACATACACACACACACACACACACACACACACATACACACACACACACACACACACACACACATACACACACACACACACACACACACACACACACACATATACACACACACACACACACACACACACACACACACACACACACACACACACATAAGGGGGGTCGCCGGCTGTTTTGTTCTTTTTCTCCTTTTCTCTCTTTCTTTGGCTTGTATCCATTCGGCCCCATTCAGCCAACTGTTTTATGATGTTTATCCCCATCCAAGTGTTGATTTCTTCCTGGCGAGCGATAGCGAGCCAGCATTGTATGGAGAAATCCTGCTTCGGAGACATTTTTCTATCGAAAAATGTACAAACTTAGCTTGCTGTCAAAACAAAAATATATATGCTGGCTCGCTACCGCTCGCCAGGAAAATATTGACACCTGGATGGGGGTAAACGTCTTAAACAGTAGGCTGAATGGAGCCAAATGGATACAAACCAAAGAGAGAGGGAGAGAGAGACAAAAAGCGAGATTTGCTCCCTAAAGTTTGTGGTGGTTGTTATTCTTACTCACACACACACACACACACACACACACACACACACACACACACACACACACATTTAGAAGTGTTTTATATATAGTGTTGGCGGCTCGTCTTGCGGTTGTTATTCTTACTCACACACACACACACACACACACACATTTAGAAGTGTTTTATATATAGTGTTGGCGGCTCGTCTTGCGGTTGTTATTCTTACTCACACACACACACACACACACATTTAGAAGTGTTTTATATAATTATAGTGTTCGCGGCTCGTCTTGCGGTTGTTATTCTTACTCACACACTCACACACACACACACACATTTAGAAGTATTTTATATGTAGTGTTCGCGGCTCGTGATGCGGTTGTTGTATCTACTAGCCGCTAGCGTCAAATAACGCCGTTGTATCGAAGTATAAGAAAATTAATGGCAGAATCATGTGACCGGAGACCTTTAGGGGAAGAATTTTCCACTTAAGATTTTTTTTTTTTTTTCAGGAGCCCCTTCTCCCTCATGTTTAGTCACATTAGATTCAAGATTATGTGACGTTCGCCCCATTACAGTAAATTTTAAGACCTTTCGCCCTATTTAAGTCAATTTTATGACTTGGCGTCCCATGTAGGTGTCGAGTTAGTTAGTTAGTTATGTAGAGCAGATAAACCAGACCACTGAGCCCCATACGGAACTCTCATAGGTCTGGCCCGAAGGATTAGATCAGATTACTGAAAGGAGCTTAAGGCGACGCAAAACACGGTCGATGGGGGGGGGAAGGAAAATGACGGAGAATCGGATAAAAGGTCAGTGAATGATTTAGTGCCAAAACAAACCGTACGCAGACGGGCAGTATCTGGGCAGTCAAAGACGTGGCGAACAGTTAGAGGGGAATGACAGGAGGAGCAGGTAGGGGGCGGAGTGCGGGGAGTGGACATCAAATAACGGTGAGTCAGCCGGGAATGGCCTATCCTAAGTCTAGTTAGTAAAACTTCCTCACACCTGTGAGACCTGGAAGACGAGGGCCAAGGACGGACAGAAGGTTTGATTGCACGGAGTTTATTATTGCAGGGTAGAGCATCCCAAAAAGATTGCCAGGTGCAAAGAATTGAAGGCTTGAGTATTGACAGCCAATCACCTAACGGAAGGTGAGGCTGGCGAGGGATCATTAAAATAGCATCCTTAGCCGCAGCATCGGCGTCTTCATTGCCACGGACACCGATGTGAGCAGGAATCCAACATAACTGGACCTGGAATCCACGTAGGCTCATCTCGTGGAGAGCGTGTTTTATGGCTAAAACTATTACGTGGGAGGACGAATAAGCACGGAGCACTTCGAGGGCACTACGAGAGTCACTGTAAATTATAAAGGGCTGTTGAAGGGTGTCACGTATAATGTCAATAGCGGATTGGATAGCTAAAAGTTCAGCAGTAAAGATAGAGGCTTGGGGCGGGAGAGAAAACTGAAGGAGCTTAGTAGAGGACACAGCAGCGAGGCCCACCCCAGAGTCAGTCTTAGACCCGTCAGTGAAGATGGCAAAATGGGGGCCTTTACGACGTATGTGTTCGAGTGCGTGTTGGCAGTGATGGCTAGGGACAAAAGGATATCTCTTAGAGAGGAAGGAGAGGTGAGTGCAAACATTGGGGAGAGAGATAACCCATGGGGGGGAAGGGGAGACAACAGGTGTCGATTTTGACCTGGCAAGGGCAAGGGCTTTCGGCCGGAACATTTTTCTACCGAAAAATGTACAAATCGATCTCGGAGGAGGGTCTTTGTTTTGTTTTTTTTGTTTTTTTTATAGTTTAATGGAGGTCTAGGGTGCAAACTAAAAACCTCCCCTTAATCAAATAAGCCGGACTCAAGCGTTAATGTTAAACAAGATACGAAAGTTTTGGTCCATTTAGAGCCCTATTCGGGTGCATATGACAAATTGTAATCGAGGGCTGTCATATTTTTTGATGGACAAAAAATAATTGAATCTGCAGTGTCTAAGTATCTTTATAGTGCAGTGAGAGAGTAAGAGAGAGTGTGTGTGTGTGTGTGAGAGAGAGAGAGAGAGTACAAAGAAAGTCAAGTAACAACCTTGAGGTTGGGTGGCCTCTAAGTTACTGCTGTTAAAAATGTTCAACAGTGACTTTATAGTGGGTAAGGAACAATTGGAAAGGGAAGTACTCCCCAAAGAATAATGTTCCTGGCATGGTTAGGAGATGCTAGGAGGGAACAATTTGGATTAAAAAGAACATAAGAAAATGTGAGTCTGCAAAAAGCCGATCGGCCCACACAAGGCAGATCCCTAACATGATACAGCTATAAATGATCCTGCGTGTATCTGCGAAACAGTGAGTAACATTTTAGTTACGGTCTTCGGCCTGCCGGAACAGTTTTCTACCAACAAATGTACAAATTTATCTCGAAGAGGGGTCTTCGGAGCAATTTTGTTAAGCTTTATGGAGGTCTAGGAAGCAAACTAAAAACATCCCCTGAAGGAATTTACAAATATATAAATAAAAATAAAAAAATAAATAAAAAGAGGACAAACTAATGGGTGTGTTGAGTCTGTGTATTTGGTTTACCATTACTTTACTTATTACTCTATAATAACATACATACTTTACTTATTACTCTATAATGACATACATACTTTACTTATTACTCTATAATAACATACATACTTTACTTATTACTCTATAATAACATACATACTTTACTTATTACTCTATAATGACATACATACTTTACTTATTACTCTATAATAACATACATACTTTTCTTTTTTCTCTTCTGTATATTAACATACATACTTTACTTATTACTCTATAATAACATACATACTTTACTTATTACTCTATAATAACATACATACTTTACTTATTACTCTATAATAACATACATACTTTACTTATTACTCTATAATAACATACATACTTTACTTATTACTCTATAATAACATACATACTTTACTTATTACTCTATAATAACATACATACTTTACTTATTACTCTATAATAACATACATACTTTACTTATTACTCTATAATAACATACATACTTACTTATTACTCTATAATAATATACATACTTTACTTATTACTCTATAATAACATACATACTTTACTTATTACTCTATAATAACATACATACTTTACTTATTACTCTATAATAATATACATACTTTACTTATTACTCTATAATAACATACATACTTTACTTATTACTCTATAATAACATACATACTTTACTTATTACTCTACTGTATATTAACATACATACTTTACTTATTACTCTATAATAACATACATACTTTACTTATTACTCTATAATAACATACATACTTTACTTATTACTCTATAATAATACATACTTTATTACTCTATAATAACATAAATACTTTACTTATTACTCTATAATAACATACATACTTTACTTATTACTCTATAATAACATACATACTTTACTTATTACTCTATAATGACATACATACTTTACTTATTACTCTATAATAACATACATACAAAGACAGAAATGAACAAACTAGCGGGTATGTTAAGGGGAGGTACTTTAATGTACGAGCAGAACTGTCATTTCAAGATGGATTGATCTTCAAGGGAGAACGTGTTGTAATTCCTACCAGTCTACGTCAGAAGATGAAGTCCGCTATACATTCGTCACATATGGGAGTTGAAGGTTGTCTACGACGTGCAAGAGAATTTTTGTTTTGGCCAGGAATGAATGCAGAGATGAAGCAATTCATTTCAGTGTGAAATTTGTAACACATCCTCTACAGCTCAACAAAAAGAACCTCTGATGACTCATGAGCAAACCAGCCGACCATGGGAGAAAGTAGGTGTAGACCTTATGACAATCAAGAGTCACAACTATCTTGTTACAGTGTACTATTTCAGTAATTTCTGGGAAGTTGACTACCTGGAAAGCACTAAGTCAAGCGCTGTTATCAGGAAGTTGAAGGCGCACTTTGCAAGATATGAACTGCCAAATGTACTAGTTAGTGACAATGGTCCGCAGTTCAGCAGTGAAGAATTTCAAGAATTCGCGGAGAAGTATGACTTTGAACATCGAACGAGCAGCCCACATCATCCCCAGTCTAACGGTAAAGCAGAATCAGCGGTCAAGACGGCGAAGAAACTGATCAAGAAAGCTGTCGAGAGTGGTGAAGATCCGTTTTTGGCGATTCTAGACTACAGAAATACGCCTATATAAGATTTGGAAAAGAGTCCAGCGCAATTCAACTTTGGTCGACGTATGAGGACGTTACTGCCGACTACTAGCAAGTTGTTGGAGCCGAAAGGAATTATGTTGGAGCGAGTGAAGCGGAAGAAGATGCTGAAAGATCTCAAAAGCAAGAAGTACTAAGACAAAGGTTCGAGAGTTTTGGAACCATTGGTTGAAGGTGACGTGGTGCGAATCAAGCCAACATCACTAGGCAAGAAGAAGTGGGAACGAGGAGTTGTAAACAGGAGATTAGACGAGCGATCGTATGAAGTGGAGACAGAAAATGGAGCGATAAGACTAAATAGAGGTCATTTACGGATGACAAGTGAAAACGCTGACATAAGAAATAATGGAAAAGTCACTAATACAGACAACACCACAACCATTAGATCTACAGATAGGAATTCTACAGACATAGGTGTTCCAGTCTACACAAACAACAGACATGTGAGAGACATACACAGTAGACTTGATGAACCTGTCACTACACATGAGAACAGGACGAGCGTGAGACGGAATAGGAATGTATTACCTACCAGGTACCGAGAGTTTGACATGACCAGGTAAGAGTACAGTACCGGTATGACTGATTGCATGTCTGACTAACAGTCCAATACTGGTATGAGATGAGGCACTGGCAGAAATGTAAATGCTGGATGAGAATGTTACAGGATGAGAAAGATTATCTAAATGGAGTAAGTGAGTGAGAATACGACTGAAGCCACTGAATGAGGAGTAACCTAACATTACAGTCTGAATGATAAAGGTTTTGTAATGTGAATGGGAGTGTAAGGATATTATAATGCAGATCGGTATGCAAAGAAATTGTAATGCGAAATGAAAGAGATTGGATGATTTTGAGTACGGTATCAGGATCTATAAATTTAAGTCAATCATATAACCTTTGTTACTAATTTACTAATCCTGCATGATAGAACCAATAACTTTGCATGAAACATTTTGTAATTTTCAGAACATTGAATATTAATGTTCTAATGTACTAACTTTACTAATATACCAACAATTACTAATCCCATATAATCTCATAAAATAAATTCTTTATGTTTAGTTGGCACAAGGGTATACAATATATTTTTGTATCATATATATTCACTATTTGTTGATATTCTCATGTAGAACAGTATTATCAACTAATAATTAACCTACCTCACCTAGTCTTGTAATACCATATCAATAGATTTGACTAATATACCTCATCTACTTCATATCTCATATTTACATACTAATAGATTAAAATTCTAACAAAATTAATCACATTCCATACTATACTAAAACACTAATTACTGTACCGGTAACATACTGTATACAGTACAGTACCAGTAACTTAACAAATCATAATACTGTACAATTTTATAAATCATATTGGTACTATTATTACTCTAGCTCATGTGCCATAATAGAATAAGCATTACTTAATAATCCTAGGGGACCTCAAAATGTCAAAATATAATTATTCTTATAATACCAATTTCACTGGTAGCTATCTTCTCAAAAGACAGAGGATGTTACAATATTGGTAATAATATTGTAAGCTAAATATATAATCTACAGGCGAGCCGATATCAAGGCATGGCTTCCTAAACCTCCCTTGACGACAAGAAGCATGTAACCAGACTCCCCCAATATATGTGAACCCCTATCCAGTGTGTCTCATTAAGAACCCGATATATATACCCATATCAACAATACCATCCTGTTAAATACAATAATAATTTGTTTAGCTCGTATAGGTGCAATTATAGACCTATACCAAAAATATGGCGAATCTATTGGTGCCTATTTTCCCTAATACATTGTTTGTCATAACGTCGCACTAGTGTCCTTGAATATTATCGAATTTTGTTGATATATTTGAAGATAAATATTGAATCTATATGTTCTAAAGATCATAAGAAAATTTTTTTTAACCCTCGGCTAAACCTAATAAAAAAGTATGGTACTAAAATGTCTTTTTCGTAACAAGGTTGTTGTTATGCCTGTTTTTCTACAGGTTTAACTTGGGTAATGTGAGTTCTAACTGACTGGGTATATAAGGCTGCATGCACAATACAAGGTATGAGGAATAGAGAACACAAAAGAAACACACGGTAACAAGACACACGATCACGTTTATTAATATACCACTGCTGAATACTCATGCAAAACAATATGATAGAAATGAACAACACTAGCATAAGTGGATCTGGATGGAGCCTAGTCTCCCACTTCCAACGTTCAGGTATTAATCTTCTGATCACTGGCTTATTTAACAGGTTTATACTAGAGACCATCAATGTTACTTATAGATTCATATTCACTGTTAGATTTATTACTGGTAGCTCTGGTGCACAAGTAATAGTTCACAGACTAGATTAGACACGCGTATTTTAGAGCACAGGAATTCTAGTAAGCTCAGGGGGGTACTGATCTAAGTTTTATATTCTTATGGCAGAAATACGTAGAACACAAATCAGTGGGCGAACGTTAGATATCACTAGAGTTTTACTCCTATGTAATAATATCCGGATAAAGGTAATTACGAGAGTTAATGTCGCCTGTTAATTAATAAACACTGATACGCTTAGCACTTCCCAACTGGAATGGTTATATATGAATTACACTGGGCAAAGATATAGCCACTTCGTAGAAATATTAATAAGTGAATCTCTAAATAGCACTGTAACAATGTAGTACTGATAGAGTGAATCTTGGGTAGTATCTGATTGGTCTGGTCCTGGTTATCTTGCGTCCATGATGTTGGGGGCTAGCGACTGGTTCCGCGGCCGTCCAGGGTGCCCATATGTAGGAAGTTCTCAAATACGTGGACAGGTCCTTCTATCCAAATCTGCCACGGAGTCTGCCAGCTCTGGAACTCACTTCTCAGCAACTAACAAGGATAGAGCTCAAGGCTAACTCTGGTGACCAACCAGGGTTGGTGTCTATCTTTCAACTGATTTTACTGGGGGCGGGAGCTGGGTTTATAGGCTCGGTTCTGGACCCTGTAGGCCATAGGGATCTCGAGTCTTATGGACTTATTTGAGCTCTCAATAGATACGGGGACTAGGTAAGGTGGTGATTACTGTTGTAGCACATGGCTATAGGAAGCCTTCATAATAGGAGATAACTGAGCCTTAGTAAGAGGTACTATTTTGGCTATACTGGAAGTATTTAGGGGAGGGAGACTGGATCTACTTTGCGAGGAGGTTGGGGGCAGCTGTGATAGGAGCGTCTCTCTTAGAGTGTTCAATCTTCATTCTATGGTATAGCTGAGGTGCTAATTTAGTGATCAGAGTATGCAAGAAAGGTAAATGGTTTATTGTGAGTTAATAGAGGTTAGTAAAGGTGTTAGTCATGCATGGTTAGTTCATCAGTAGGAAGAATTCTTGTGCTACCTGGCAATGACCCGGAAGTCAAAACAAGGGTTAGGTATACCTCCGCAAGGGTGGGGGTCTCCCTCCTCGGGTTGGTAAAAAGGGGTAGCTGGGCGCCCTCTCTCTGGGATGGTCATCCGGCGGCTGTGGCTAGGGGCTTGCCATATCACCAGTGTTTGTAATAACCCTCTGTGTATGAGACAGATGTGAGTGTCCTTAATACCAAAACCTAAGGTGCCTTGGCTAGCTGGTTTTAATCGGTTGGTTGTTAATTGTATGGTTTGCTGGATGTGGTGGAGACTGGGTTGCTAACTCTGCCACAATTATCTGGAAGTATGGCAATAGAAGTTAGTTACTGGCGAGGCGGCTAGCCTCGCACCAACGACCATGGGGTGCAGGGTTGTGAATGGGTTGTAAGAGGATAGATGGCATGCAAGGGGTTAGTAAAGTTCTAATGTTGTTCCGGCCTACTAAGGGAAGGTGGGCTGGATAGGAGTATATATATAAAAGGTTGGAGAGCGTTAGCAACGGAAAAATCAAGGATCTTCCAGAGGTATGAGGGAGAGGCTAGGTCGGACAAGAGTCGAGGAGCGCGGGGTGTTAATGAGAGGGGGGTGTTCAGGGGGGCTACGTGGAAATTTGACCCTGAGGTCTCTGGGCGTGGGGGTGGCATTAGGCTACAGTTGATATTGGAGTTTGAAAGGACAGTGAAATTACGTTAGCCAAATGCTACCGGGGGATGCAACTATGGGGTGGTATATGAGTCTGGAAAAGATAGAATCATGTAGACTGTGGGGCTGTGGGGGGGAGAAGGAGGTTAACTGTAGGTGTGTGCTTGACTGTGGATAAAGTAGGGAAAAACATGGTGTATTATTACTCGTCAATACGAGGGGTTATGGACACTATTAGTTGGCACGAGTTTTTGTAAGTCTAGTTGTCCCTGGGAACTGCGTTTTCTATGAAATATAGACCAAAGAAAAGCGGCAGTTCGTAGGGGTACTTAGTTATTGTTTCGAGATACTACGATAGATACTGGTAACAAAGGTTATCTATACAATTTCTGGTTGGGGTAAGAATTGGAGTTACTGCATGGTGGCTAACATCTTCAGTCATTATCTCTGTCTAGGTCTTACAGGAACAATGGTTATATATATATAATGGTGTACCCGTGAGTATCATAGTTTCTTATCAATTAGGACATGGGGTTTTAACCTACTACTTCTCGGATGGAAGAACATACATAGTTTTATGGGGGCGATTGGTCTTCAGAAACTTAGTCTGGCAAGACAAGGTATTTTAGGGTATGTTGATATTAATACTTAACCTAAGGATTGAATACATAGATTTATGGGGGCGATTGGTCTTCAGAAACTTAGTCTGGCAAGACAAGGTATTTTAGGGTATGTTGATATTAATAACTAACCTAAGGATTGAATACATAGATTTATGGGGGCGATTGGTCTTCAGAAACTTAGTCTGGCAAGACAAGGTATGTTAGGGTATGTTGATATTAATAACTAACCTAAGGATTGAATACATAGATTTATGGGGGCGATTGGTCTTCAGAAACTTAGTCTGGCAAGACAAGGTATTTTAGGGTATGTTGATATTAATATCCTAACTTAGGGACAGGGCATGGGTGTATTAACTTAAGGTGTATTTATGTTCATCATCAGGTAGGTAGAGGTGTAGGACACGAGGGGTAGTGTATACGTGAGGTGGGGGAAAGGGTTGTGAATTGTAAAGGGGTTGGTTTGAGGCTAGGCGCCGCGCCGCTCGTGACCTAGGATAGTGACCCTTAATGCGCTGGACATAGGGGTGGCATCTCCCTACGATCGAACAGGTAGAGTGGTGTGTGCAGCGGGGCGTGAAGGATAAGTGGACAGGATGACCCAAACAGGGTACCCTGAGAAGAGGGTCATGAAGCAAAATAGAGTAGTGTGGATTGTGTATACGAAGGAGGTGATTGGAAGACGTATAACAATTGTGGAAAAGTAAATGGAAGGGATGAACACAATGGCGGATAAAAGATAATTAACCTAAGGATTGAATGCATCCATGAATGACGACATTATAGCCGTCGTCCTAATAAGATGATGAAACCTGGTTGGTATGCACGTGGTACAATACGACACAAGGACAGTGCCGCTATGTCGTATCAATACTGGTGGCATACTCCGGTTAATATTATATATACACTTAGTTACTAGAAGAACAAGGCAAGGGGGGGGGGGGGGGGGTGGCGACTGAGCACGGGGGTACATATATCTATACTCGTCATGTAAAGGGAGATACGAGGTAGCTTTCCTGCATCTCTGCTGATAATCGTCTGCAGATTGGTCATAGTGAGTTTATCCGAATTAACAGGCCTAAATCAATACAATAACTGGCATAGGGTTATCGGGTATATAGAGTCGTGGTTAAAGGTTGGGAATCTATAGTTAGTGGATAAAACCACGGGAGGTTAGAGACATAGAATTGTTAGAATTGGGGGGCTATGATTGTTATATAACTAAATACAGGGCTGACGTAATCACGATCTGATTTGGTGTGAAATGGAAGTTAAGGTGTCTTAGATCGCCTCGAACCTACACAATGAAAGTATTATAGCCTGTATGGTGGTTACATAATTAAATACATACTTAGGTGGTACATTAAGAATATCAGTGAGTAAAGTATTGTGGTTTGTATATTAGAAGACTGTGATTGAGAGACGTATAATATGTGGAATGAATTGAGAGAGAGGGAGAGAGACAAAATAGGGAAAAGCAAAGGGGCCTGGGATCTCGTTGGGGATGGTAGTTTCGCTCTCAGGATTTTCGTTCCTGTGGCTCGTTAGGGTTGGAGGTTTCGCTCTCAGGATTTTCGTACCACAGCGTTCCTGTGGTATTTTAGTTGTCAATACCGTACTTCCAGTTATCGATAGCTCTAAAGATCATATGAAAATGTGGTAAACCCTTGGAAAAACCTAATATAAAAGTATGGTACTCAAATTTAATTTTCGTAACAAGGTTGTCAATACGGTACTTTCCCGTTATCAATGTACAATCAAAGCTGAAGATTGAAGAGTAAACACCGTAACTTCATCGATTTTTCTTTCACCTTCGTATAATCGATAGCCAATTTGTTTTTTATATTTACTACGGGATTAGTACTCAACCAGCGGGGGTGTGGGGGCGGCAGCCCCCACCCATAATACTAGGTTAGGTTAGGTAAGGTTGTTAGGTTAGGCTAATGTCTTTTTAAATCACTATCGGGGGGCGTGTCTCAACATCGATCGATAGGCCTAATGGGGAAAATAGGTTTTCCCGAGATTTCTAATTAATTACAAACACTATAATATTGATGCTAACGAAAAAATTTTTTTATAAAAAACACTGAAAATTCGTGGTATTAAAATAACATTTGGAAAAACTAGAGATGGTCACCAATTTTCCCATGGATTTTTTTATTTTTCCCGGTTAGTTTTCATCAATATATAGTGTTTGGAAATAATTATAACCCTCGGCGAAACCGTTTTCCCCATTATACAACGATCTTAAGACACGCCGCCCGATAGTGGGGAGGGCTATGAAGTACAGGGAAAATGAGGGGTTAAATGCGTAAAACGGCGATTAAAACGTATTTTAGCAAAACTTGGCTCGGGTTTCAAGGTATTTCAAAGGCCTAAAACCCAATATTTCGAAAACCCGAGCCAAGTTTTGGCCAAAGCTGGCTCGGATTTTGAGAGTTTGTAGACAAAATTACAGTAACCTCATTTAGAAATTTGGCTCAGGTTTCCCGAAATTGCAAAGCCATAAAACCCGAATTTTGGAAAACCCGAGCCAAGTTTTGGCAAAACTTGGCTGGGATTTTGCGAGTTTTAAGAGTAAACCAATTGCAGTTACCTAATTTAGAATTTTGGCTCGTTTCCCTAAATTGCAAACCCCAAAAAGCATAATTTTGGAAAACCCGAGCCAATTTTTGGCAAAACTTTGATCGTGTTTTGAAAATCGAAAAAGACTAACTAAATGTCGGAAATCGGGGAAAAACTAAATAAGATGGTCACCAATTTTCCCATGGATTTTTTTATTTTTCCCTGTTAGTTTTCATCAATATATAGTGTTTGGAAATAATTGCAACCCTCGGCGAAACCGTTTTCCCCATTATACAACGATCTTAAGACACGCCGCCCGATAGTGGGGAGGGCTATGAAGTACAAGGAAAATGCGGGGTTAAATGCGTAAAACGGCGATTAAAACTTATTTAGCAAAACTTGGCTCGGGTTTTAAGGTATTTCTAAGGCCTAAAACCCAATATTTCGAAAACCCGAGCCAAGTTTTGGCCAAAGCTGGCTCGGATTTTGAGAGTTTGTAGACAACAAAATGACAGTAACTTCATTTAGAAATTTGGCTCAGGTTTCCCGAAATTGCAAAGGCATAAAACCCGAATTTTGGAAAACCCGAGCCAAGTTTTGGCAAAACTTGGCTCGGATTTTGCGAATTTTAAGAGTAAACAAATTACAGTAACCTAATTTAGAATTTTGGCTCATGTTTCCCTAAATTGCAAACCCCAAAAAGCATAATTTTGGAAAACCCGAGCCAATTTTTGGCAAAACTTTTATCGTATTTTGAGAATCGAAAAAGACTAACTACATGTCGGAAATCGGCTCATGATTTCCCTAATTGCAAAGCCATATAACCAGATTTATCGAAAACGTAGCACTTATTTAAATCATAAATATCCAGTAACATAGACCTAGTACATTGGATACAAGCCTAATCCATACCTAACGCCTACAGTGTGTCCGTAGTAGGCTACCTAGTAGGCCTACGTGGGATACAACATGGCGGTTGGGCCGGCGCCCATTTAGTAGCCTACCGGTATTCGGCCGTATCTGTAAATACGAATGCGAGGAACTTCGAGCGAATTCCTGATTGAGCGGATGCACAATCCAATCTAATTAACCTAACCTAACTTAACTTAACCTAACTTAACCTAACCTAACTTAACCTAACCTAACTTAACCTAACTTAACCTAACTTAACTTAACCTAACCTAACTTAACCTAACTTAACCTAACTTAACCTAACCTAACTTAACCTAACCTAACTTAACCTAACCTAACCTAACTTAACCTAACCTAACCTAACTTAACCTAACCTAACTTAACCTAACCTAACCTAAATGCGCCTCCGCTCGAATATGAATTCGCTCGAAGTGTCCAGATACCGTAAATACTACCGCAACTACGAATCATGTTTCTGAAACCTAGTATGTTAACCTAACCAAACAACCCAACCTATCGACAGAGATGGGCAGGTGGAGTGGACTAAACAGCTGGTGAATAGACCTCGGGAGACAGGTGAAAATAGCGTGTGTACGAATCGGTGCCGTCTATAGGAAGGTATTGACAACCATGTTTCAACAAAATTCCATGTTAGTACCATATATTTTTATTAGGTTTTGCCGAGGCTTAAAACACATTTTCATATTATGTTTAGAGCATATAAAATCCATATGTGTGTTCAAATATTGCAAAATAATTGGTGACCAACTTATTTAGTTATACTCAAATCCTTATAGCCTAACCTAGGCCTATTCATATAGCCAATCGTCAGGGATATTTAACAGGCATAGGCTATGTATCATTAACTAACACATAAACTATACTCACAAACAGTGTACACGGAGTATCTCTCTCCCGATAGTTGCACAAGCGTTATTGGCAGCCATGCGCGTTTCGGAGTTTGTTTACATCCAAAAGGGGTACCAGTATAAAGAGGGTTACCAACTTTACTGCTGGCCGCCATCTTGTTTCTTCCTCAAGCTGTACCCCATTATTTTGACACTTTATTTCCCAGCCTGTAGTATACGCCTTATTTCTTCTATTATACATATCTATTATGTCGCAATCCATCCATCTATAGTATTCAGGGAACTAGAATTCCACGGTATATAATGTTTCCGACTCCAGGGTCCTCATATGTCGCTACTATTTATATCAAGGTACTCTACTGCTTCCCACTCCGAATGTTCACATACTTTGACAGTTGAATAAAATAATGATCTGTATATTTTATAATGATCATATAATTCATAATACTTTCTAGCAGTTGCCTTATAATATTTCGGGTTTAGTAGCTAATTTGAGAAGATATTGTGGCGGGAATTTCAAACGTATTAATGCAATGACCACTTTTGGGGTATATAGATTTTTAGCCGAAATACGAACTTATATTCGTTTGTATGTATGTATGTATGTATATATTCAGGCACATACCCCATTGCTAGTGGTGGCCGACTCGAGACAGAGCCCAAACAGAAACATTTAGAGATTCCAATTCTCAGGGTCCTGGACCACTTTCGCTTTCCCTCACCCCTTTCTCGGTCTCGATTAATATTAGTAAAATGCCCCAGAACAAGAAGCCCACCACAGAAGCCACGAGCGAACACCACACAGAAACACCCGGAAGAAAGGTCCACAGAACGAAAGGACCAGCTGACCGAGCCAGCCATTTCAGACAGGCCCAAGCCCGCAGGGCTAAACAGCTCCAGGACACACCCATTTACCTTTTCTAAACTGACCATTTTCCACACCTCACGTACACTAACCCCCTCGTGTCCTACACTCCTAACTACAAAGATGATGAACAGGAATATACATTCATATTAAAAACACCCATGCCCTGTCCCGACGTTGAGCCAATGCCAACACATCAGACAGCCATAATTATATCTATGTATGTTCTTACATCCGAGAAGTAGATGTTATATATCTTAGAAGTTCAAACACCCACGCTTGTCCCTAGACCTCGTATATCATTTTCCATGACGAGTATAGATATATGTAACCCGTGCTCAGTCGCCCCTTGCATTGTTCCTCTAGTAACTAAGTCTATAATATTAACTGCCACCAGCATTGATGCGACATAGCGGCACTGTCCTTGTGTCGTATTGTGCCAAGTACAGATCAACCAGGTTTCATCACCTTATTAGGACGACGACTATAATGTCATCGTTCATCGATGTATGCAATCCTTAGGTTAAGTATTTTTATCCGCCATTGTGTTCACCTTTTTCCATTTACTTTCCACAATTGTCATACGTCTTCCCCTTGCCTCCTTCGTATCCACAGTCCACACTACGCCAATTTACTTCGTGTCTTCACCTCTTACCCCAACCAGAGATTATATAAGATAACCTGGTTATCAGTATCTGTCATAAGTACCCCTAAACAATAACTAAGTACCCCTACGAACTGCCGCTGTTGTTGGTATTTATATTTAATAGAAAACGCAGTTCCCAGGGCCAACTAATAGTATCCATAACCCTCTGACTGATCACATAACTCTATCTTTTCCAGACTCATATACCACCCCATAGTTGCATTCCCCGGTAGCATTTGGCTAACATATTCTACTGCCTTTTCAAACTTCCATATCAATTGTAGCCTAATGCCACCCCCACGCCCAGGGACCTTAGGGGCAAAATTTCCCTGTAGCCCTTGAACTCTCCCCCCCCCTCTCATTAAGACACCCGCGCTTCTCGACTCTTGTCCGACCTAGCCTCTCTCTCATACCTCTTGAAGATCCTTGAATTGTCCGTTGCTAACGCTCTCCAACCTTTTATATATACTCCTATCCAGCCTACCTTCACTTAGTAGGCCAGAACAACATTAGAACTTTACTAGCCCCTTGCATGCCATCTATTCTCTTACAACACATTCACAACCCTGCACCCAACGGTCGTCGGTGCGAGGCTAGCCGCCCCGCCAGTAACTAACTTCTATTGCCATACTTCCAGATAAATGTGGCAGAGTTAGCAACCCAGTCTCCACCACATCCAGCAAACCCTACAATTAACAACCAGCCAAGTAAAACCAGCTAGCTAAGGCACCTTCGGTTTTGGTATTAAAGACACCCACATCTGTCTCATACACAGAGGGTTATTACAAACACTGGTGATATGGCAAGCCCCTAGCCACAGCCGCCGGACGACTATCACAGAGAGAGGGCGCCCAGCTCCCCCTTTTTGCCAACCCGAGGAGGGAGACCCCCACCCCCGCGGAGGTATACCTGGCCCCTGTTTTGACTTTCGAGTCATTGCCAGGTAGCACAGGAATTCTTCCTATCAATGAACTAACCATGAATGACTAACACCTTTACTAACCTCTATTAATTCACAATAAACCATTTACCTTTCTTGCATGCTCTGATCACTAAATTAGCACCTCAGCTATACCATAGAATGAAGATTGAACAATCTAGAGAGACGCTCCTATCACAGCTGTCCCCATCCTCCTCGCAAAGTAGATCCAGTCTCTCTCCCCTAAATACGTCCAGTATAGCCAAAATAGTACCTCTTACTAAGGCTCAGTTATATGAAAATATAAAGGCTTCCTATAGCCCTGTGCCACAACAGTAAATACCATCTTACCTAGTCCCCATATCTATTGAGAGCTCAATTAAGTCCATAAGACTCGAGATCCCTACTGTCTACAGGGTCCAGAACCGAGCCTATAAATCTAACTCCCGCCCCCAGTCAAATCAGTTGAAAGCTAGACACCAACCAGTGGTCACTACCAGACACAGTTTACCTCTAGCTCTGCCCTTGTGTTGTTCCGGAGTTGAGAGATTCCAGATCCGGCAGACTCCGTGGCAGAGAAGACTGATAGAAGCATCTGTCCATGTACAAGTCCTAACGTGCACCTTATAACCTTCACACAAATTCGTGGGTATATAAGTGTGTAGCCAGCACCGATCATCAAGAGATCCGACTTGAGAACTTCCTACATTTTGGACCATCTGGACGGCCGAGGAACCAGTCGTTAGCCCCCAACATCACCGGAAGCAAGATAACTAGGACCAGATCTACCCATACTATTCAAGATTCATGTTGCTAGTACTAAGTGTTATAGTACTAGCTTGATACTCACTTATTAACTTTCTATAAAGTGGCTAAGACCTTGCCTAGTGTAATTCATATTTAACCATTCCATTTGGGACGTACTAAGCGATCAGTGCTCTTTAATTAACAGGCGACCTTGACTCTCGTAATTACCTTATTCAGATATTAAAACTCTAGTGATATCTAACGTTCGCCCACTGATTTGTGTTCTACGTATTTCTGCCTTAAGAATATAAAACTTAGTTCAGTACCCCCATGAGGTTACTAGAGATTTCCGTGTTCTACAATATACGCGTGTCTAATCCTAACTGTGAGCTGCTACTTGGGCACGCGACCAGCCAGCAAGAGGTCAAATCAGTGACATTGAATTATACGAATATATTGAGGTCTTCCAGTAAAATAAAAACTTGCTAATTAAACCCGTGATCAGAAGAATATACCTGAACGTTGGAAGTGGGAGACTAGGCTCCATCCAGATCCGCTAATGCTAGCAGTTCCCTTCTATCATTTGTTTTGTGCGAATATAACTATCTTTCTATGCTTTTTATTTCTTTACTTCAATAAACGTGAACTTGTGTCGTGTTACCGTGTGTTTATTTTGTGTTCTCTATTCCTCATACCTTGTATTGTGCATGCAGCCTTCTATACCCAGTCATTCAGAACTCACATTACCCAAGTTAAACCTGTAGAAAAACAGGGCATAACAATTAGAATACACACACTTAAGTGCATTAAATCCAGTTTAGGATTATTTCCATCATTCAAATAATTTAATTTGTGTTAAATATTGATGTCTATATCTTGAAATTCCTTAATAGCCTGAAACTCACAATTGTGGTTTACGTTTACGTTGAGGGACCCGCAGAGGGCCGCTCTCGGGCGGCATGATATGCGGGGGTTGTGCTTTTTAGGACTAATGGTTTTAGGGATGTAATGATTGGTGATCCTAGTTCTAAATGAATCAAGGGTGGGGCTATTAACTACATGAGATGGGAGGTGATTCCACTCTTGGATGCTGCGGGGAAAAAATGATTATCAATAATGAGCTCTGATTGGCTCTTTTTTTGGAAAACTTATCAAAGAGATTGCTTGGGGGCAGCACTGTACGTAGCATAATATGGTGACGAGAATAACATTAGCACTGCCGGACCTGCGTGAAATTCAACTAATTGCTGTGTGATACAGAGTAAGTTGAGGGGAGGGGGGCAAGGTGGCAGACAAGCTGAACGGCAAAGCGCGAGCTAAAAAATAATAACGCTTACAAATTCAGGAAAACAAAACACAGCATTATCCATCAACATTTTAATAGAAGTGTGTATATGCAACGTCCCGGCCCGACTACTACAGTATCTTCTCCGTGAGCCGCTAGCCGTGACACACAAGCTACAGCGCAACCCGGGAGAGTACACCACTAGGGAATAAAATATCACGCTAATCTTGAGGCGTGGGAGAGAACGGGAGGATGGTTTTGTTCTGATTTCCTACGGCGGTTGATCAATTTTGGTCGACTCAATCCCCTACGAAATCTAAGTTAAGTGTACAGTACGGTATAAGTAGGTTACATTGGGCTCTAGGTAGCGCCAGCGAACATGAAAAATAATCTTGTAAATTCTTAGAACTCAAAATTAATTACCGCAATCCAGCTGACGTTTCTGTCATTTAGGAAGAGTCCACCAGGAAATAGGTGTAGATATTTACAGCCAGTTTGTTCTCGGCCCTTTTGAGTTACAGAGAGGTCAGGGATCAAGATTACTGTCAAGTTCGTTGGCGCTACCTATAATTAAGTATGGTGGAGTAGGCTAAGGTTAGCTATGAAAAAGAAATAAAATGATCAGTTGAAGTTATTTGGAATATACGACAAGGAAAGATATAGACAATGGGAGATACGGAGAATAGATTATACCGAGCGGAAGAGAATAAAAGAGATTAAGTACGCTCTGTCTCGAGTCAGCCACCCCAAACTATGGGTTATGCTGGAATATATACTGTACATACAAGTATCGGTACAGCACTGTACTATAATAGGAACAACAAATTACCAACACATTGGTCCAGACTCTCCGAAGCCTCGCCCCAAGACTCAATATACAGTACTGTACATAAAAAAGGTTCTGGGCTAAAATTGCAGTAAATACTAATCCAATATACAAAACATACAGGTCTCCCTCACTATCCGATGCCCCGATTTACGATATTATTATAGGTTTTTAGGCGTTTGGGTCTGGGTTATGGCTGGTCCCAGAACGCATCCCCATTTACCCAATTAATTTTAGGGTACACTATAGGATTTTTCTATTTAAGATCGGTTTCCAGGAACGTAACCCAATCGTAAAGCGAGGGAGACCTGTATAAAAACAAATTGTCGGCGTAGGGATGCGGCGACCCCACCGCCCGTCACTTTTGTGGAGGTTGGGACTGGGAATCCCACCTCCAGAATTTACTCCCATTAAGGGATCAGCAAGCCTTTTCTTGCTGATCCTCCCTACCCCTTTAACCCCTTCTGTAACGTCTACATCTTTATATCTTTATTCTTCTTTTATTAGGACGAGTTAGCATAGTTTAAGAAGGATCTGTGGTAGTAAAAAGGGTTGAGCGAGATAGTTTGAAGCCTGTTAATAGCTTCTTGGGGCCCATATAAAACAGAATAAAATAGTCTAATAGTAGCCAGAAAGCAAATAAATATGTGGCCGTTACAGAAGGGGTTAAGGGAGTGCGAGTTTGGCTGACCGCTGACTACAACAATAAAATATTCTGGACTAATATTGCACTGTACATTTTTATACCAAAAAATGTACAAATTTATCTCTAAGGGGGGGGGGGGGGTCTTGTGGGTATAATTATAAGTTTGATGGAGGTCTAGGGAAAAAACTAAAAACCTCCCCTTAAAATACTGTGCAATAACTTCAAACAAAATAAAGTCTTACATAAAATATTTCTACACTGGTTTCCAGGGATTCACCATTACCGCGGAGATGGGTTGGGTGTCAAAGGGATCTGCCATGTGTGGGCCAATCGGTTCTCTGCAGACTCCCGTTTTCTTACGCGTTTTTTTATGTACACAATAATTTTCTTTTATATTTCTAGTTTTTATTATTTACGCGACAAATGGTCCTTTCCGATTCCTTTAATATGCTTTACGGTTTTCTTCAATATTTTACACAACAAAAGGTCCTACCAGATTATCAACATGAGAAATAAAATAAGGCCGGTATCACACGGGCGCTTTTCCCCTCAACACTGGTCTGGCAGCTTATGAGGTTAACATTTAATATCTTTCAGTTACCTAAATTCATCTACCATCAGTCTAGTTTGCGATACCAGTGCCAAATATTCCAGAAATGTTGCCCGAAAAATGTTGATCATTGAATGTGGACTATAAAAGCTCTCGTGTGATACCGGCTTAAGGCATATGGTTTTGTTACTCTCTCAGTAGGGGATGACTATTCTAATTATCTGCTGCGGAAACCAACAGACAATTTTACTCAGCCAACCAGTATACCTGTACAATCTTTAAAAAATGCCAAAAATAAACTCGGTATCTTGAAAAATGCTAAATAAACTTGGTATCTTAAAAAATGCCAAAAATAAACTCAGTATATATCTTGAAAAATGCTAAATAAACTTGGTATCTTAAAAAATGCACAAATTTACGACCAGTATCTTAAAAATGCAAAAAACAAACTTGGTATCTTAAAACATGCAAAAATTTATTATCTTAAAAAATGCAAAGATATTGACAGTATCTTAAAAAATGCAAAATGAACAATCTTATTACAAAATGCAGAACAGAGAGGAATAGTTTAGTAGCGCTAATAAGTCATGTCCCAGCTGTCATTAAGTTTGGCTCGTTCTGTGCTGTATTAATGTCCGCCATATGTTGAATAGGGTGGGTACGTGTAGGTACATGTTTGTATATCTCACTCAAAAAGAAGACATCATGTGTAAATATTGCTGATGCCAATTATTGATCAAAGCATAATTGGTGCAGAGACATCACTTATTAGGCCAACCGTACAAGCACTCTTCACTTTAACTATCCACAGTCTAATTGGTTTCACCATCAAACTGTCGACCATTAACCAGTCCAGTACCAACCTTTTAACTTTATTCTGGCTACTAGCTTAACCCAGATTAACATGCTCATGTAGTGATGTACACCCTATGTGGTGAATTGTGTTCTTTTATTATTAAATAATTATTTTACTAAGCGTTGTTTCCACATAGCGATTTTGATTCGTTGTTTTGTCTTTTTACTGTGTTCGTATACGTTTTGGTTTGTTTATTTTGCAAGTTTTACATTATAATTAGACAATTTTATTCAGTTTAGAAAGGGCCTTAAAGAGTGTGAGGTGAGGTTGAATGGTCAGGCTATGGAGAATGTCAGCTCATTTAAGTACTGTATTTGGCTATGTGTTAAGGGGGGTGACCTGTTTTTTTTATTTTTCTCCTTTTCTCTCTTTCTCTGGCTTGTATCCATTCGGCCCCATTCAGCCAACTATTTTAAGACGTTTATCCCCATCTAGGTGTCGATTTATTCCTGGCGAGCGATAGCGAGCCAGCATTATATTAAGAAATCCGGCTTCGCCGGAGACATTTTTCTATCGAAAAATGTACAAATTTAGCCTGCTGTCTAAAAAAAATATAAAAATATGCTGGCTCGCTACCACTCATCAGTAAGAAATTGACACCTGGATGGGGATAAACGTCTTAAAACAGTAGGCTGCATGGGGCCAAATGGATACAAGCCAGAGAAAGATAGAAAAGGAAAGAACAAAAACAGGTCACCCCCCTTAACCCTGCCTGTTGTTTGGCACATGAACGCTTCAGTAAACATTACAGATCGGATGCGGAAATACCCTGAGCCGACCAGGCCAAGTGGGATATCTCTATTGGTCTAACTGGTAAGGTGTCTGCCTCACACCCAAGGGTCGAGGGTTCGTGCCCCCACCAGGGCTTGATATTTTCGGGAGGCTATTCCCGCATCTAACAAAGTTTAGGTGTGTTGGTAAAATTGTTCAGATGGTTGAGAGTAAGATCGGAGCTCCATAAATCCTCTTTCGGGTATGGTGTCAAAAACGATTCCTACTCGGGGGTTGCCGTTTCTATCTATCTACAGTACGTATCTATTGCCTGACGCCGTTTACCATTCAGAAATAGAGTTCTCTCAATCTCATAATTATCTCTCCTAAATTAGTTTTCTGCCCACAGCTAACTCAAAGACAACTGCAGAGGTTGAAGTAACTAAACTAAAGGTTTATAAACACCCCTGATGGTCACAAAGTTTTTTTTAAGTATCCCACAAATCACGTCCTGTGCGTGAAAGGGTTAATATTTATAACTCCAAGGAGGATCACATGCTTTCATTAATTTCATTGGGAGGTGTTTTGTGTTATAGGCAACGCCAACGAACCTTTAACCGTCTTGGTGGTGTAATGGTTAAGGTGTCTAAAAATCTGTGTGTGATAACCCGGGTTGGAATCCCGAAAAGATAAAAGATAAAAACAAGTATAGATCAAGAGATAAAAAAGGGTAAAAATATATAGAAACAAATAAAAAATAAAAGTTATAAGTGGGCAATTGGTGGTGGCATCCCCCCAGATTACGAAACACAAACTCTCCCTTGTCCGACCTTTCTCTTTGACCTTTGACCTTTGGGACCTCGCACCGGCACGAGAGGCACCTTAGGACATAGGGAGAGGTCAACTGGTTACTGTGTGTGTGTGTGTGTGTGTGTGTGTGTGTGTGTGTGTGTGTGTGTGTGTGTGTGTGAGAGAGGTCAACTGTTTACTCTGACGTCATCGTGTGTATGTGTGAGAGAGATTTACGTCGATTTACATAGATACACTGGCCACAGAGACCTTACTATCCAAACGAGGTGGTCAGGACTGAATTCTAGTAGAGATGGCATATCCGATAGAAAAGGAAAATTTAAGGTAAGGATAGAAATGAAGAAGGCTCTGAAGAGAGAGAGAGAGAGAGAGAGAGAGAGAGAGAGAGAGAGAGAGAGAGAGAGAGAGAAGAAAGGAAGGAAGGTGGACGCAATAAAAATGCAATAATTCACACACAAAATCTGTATATAATATTTTGGCTCCCAGTAATTTATAGTTGTAGTTTTTATCACCCGTATTAGCCTCCAGAGTTATTGTATTTATTGTATTTTATTGTATTTATTGTATTTTATTGTATTTTATTGTATTTATTGTATTTTATTGTATTTATTGTATTTTATTGTATTTTATTGTATTTATTGTATTTATTGTATTTATTGTATTTTATTGTATTTATTGTATTTTATTGTATTTATTGTATTTATTGTATTTTATTGTATTTATTGTATTTTATTGTATTTATTGTATTTTATTGTATTTATTGTATTTTATTGTATTTATTGTATTTATTGTATTTATTGTATTTATTGTATTTATTGTATTTTGTATTTATTGTATTTTGTATTTATTGTATTTTGTATTTATTGTATTTATTGTATTTATTGTATTTATTGTATTTAATTGTATTTTATTGTATTTATTGTATTTATTGTATTTTATTGTATTTATTGTATTTTATTGTATTTATTGTATTTTATTGTATTTTATTGTATTTATTGTATTTATTTATAAGATATATATGTAGAAAATAGATTGGTGTTAATAGTCTTTAAGAGGGGATGGGCCGGTTTTCTGGGCCACTTTCTCCCTCATGTTTAGCCCTATTAGATTTCAGATGTTAAGATGTTAGTCGATTTTAAGACCTTTCGCCCCATTTCTTCGTCAATATTTAGACCTTTCGTGCTATTTAGGTGTCGATTTTTTCCCTGGCGAACGATAGTGAGCCTGTAATGTTGAAAGAACCGGCCGTCGGCCAGGACATTTTTCCACCGAAAAATTTACAAATTAATCTAGAAGGGGGATCAAATGGATTTTTTTTTTTTTTTTTTAATTTGATGGGAGGTCCAGGGAGGAAACTAGAAAAACTATGAATACATTCAAAAATCGCCCAAAAAGTGAACCATCTCCCCTTAAGCTACTGTATATTTTAGCAATTTTTGATAGCGAAATGTCCCGGCCGATATTCGATTTTTCCTAGATGGGAGGTTTGCTCGATATATATATATATATATATATATATTGTAACCTTAAAGAAGTACTAGTGACATAACTTAATAAAGGGAAGTACTTAAGTGAATATCTTAAAAATAAAAACATATATATATATATATATATATATATATATTGTAACCTTAAAGAAGTACTAGTAACGTACCTTATTAAAGGGAGTACTTAGGTAATATCAACAGGCAGTGTCATAATCGTGAGAGTATTGTGGATCCTCGTTCGTGCGTCTATATATTTACCTATTACCTTTACTAAATCAATAAATGTGTGACTTATTAATACAATTTATGAATGTACGCTGTGTTATATTTACCCTCTATTACCTTTGTGCATGTGTTTATGTGGATTCAACTTCTCCAGTCAAGCAAGAACCTACCTACTTAATGCAATTAACCCCAGCAAAAACCTGGTATAACCACCACAACAACATCATCAGTGAGACGAGCAGTATTAATCCTCTTGCCAGTTCAGGAGGAAAAAATCACACACACACACACATACAATAAATAAAACAAATAAATAAATAAATAAAAACAATACACTTCCTTCCACAACAATCCCATCAACTTTCAGAAAATCAAAAGCTAGGGAATGCTGACCAAAAAAAAAAAAAAAAACGCACTAACTTCCCAACCTCCTTAGTTCCCCATCACGCATATACCTTAGTGGTTTTGATTAAGTTAAGCGAGGGATGGAGGTACCTCACGAACCCCTTCCTACTGGGGGTGGGTCTCTCTCTCTCACACATATACAGTATATATATAGGTCTATCTATCTGTATCTAGCCAAACTGTATCTATATCTATCCACCTCTCTCTCTCTCTCGGTCTATATGTATCTATCTTTATTTATATTTATCCACCTCTCTCTCTCTCTCTCTCTCTCTGGTGTACTTGTGTAATTACCAGCTGATTACATGGGAGAGGGTCAGGCGTGGAAGTGGTTGATTGTGAGAGAGAGCGAGAGCGAGAGCGAGAGAGAGAGAGAGAGAGAGAGAGAGAGATAGGGGGGGGGTAAATAGCCCACAAAAAGAGGAACATACAAAAACGAGAGAGGAAAGACCAAGACGTGAATTTCATATCGGTAGGTCAAGAGGAAAAACCGAAAACGGGAAAATGGGAAAGGAAAATGGGGGATGAGGAGGGGGGACTGATTTCCATATTGAGACCACAAGATATTATTGTTCCGAGAGGGGAGAAATTCGGTGGTCAGCATTTGGGGGCCTAGAAGAATTAAAAAATATGAATGGAGTGATGATAAGCGTAGATAGGAGTGGGGAGGAGAAGAGGGGATGTGTGATGATGGTGGGGGATAGGATAGTGAGGATAGGAATAGTTAACTGGGGATAGGGATAGTAGAGTGAGGATAGGAATAGTAAAGTGAGGATAGGGATAGTTAACTGAGGATAGGGATAGTGAAGTGAGGATAGGGATAGTAAAATGAGGATAGGGATAGTGAAGTTAGGATATGAATAGTAGAGTGAGGATAGGAGTAGTGAGAAGTTAGGAATTGTGATGAGGGAGGGGGAATAGTTAAGTGAGGATAGGAATTAATTAATCAATACTTGCTATCTACTCACTCCCAGTCTATCCTATTACTTCACATTCTTAATTCACTCTTCACTGACTCTTGTAGTACCGGTGCCGTCCTTTTAACTCTTGTAGTACCGGTGGCGTCCTTTTAACTCTTGTAGTACCGGTGGCGTCCTTTTAACTCTTGTAGTACCGGTGCCGTCCTTTTAACTCTTGTAGTACCGGTGGCGTCCTTTTAACTCTTGTAGTACCGGTGCCGTCCTTTTAACTCTTGTAGTACCGGTGCCGTCCTTTTAACTCTTGTAGTACCGGTGGCGTCCTTTTAACTTTATTCTGGATACTATTCGACGATTTCATTCAGTTTACAAAGGGCCTCCAGCAATTAACAGACTTCGAACTAACTCACTTAACCCTTTTTACTACCACTGATCCTTCGTCCTGCACAGAATCGTCTAAATATAGCTCGAATTAAAATAAAAAGACGTCGCCGGTACAGAAGGGGTTAAGGGAGCTAACCTCGCTTTTTTTTAAATCTTTCTCTCCATCTCTCTTTGGCTTGTATCCATTCAGCCCCATTCAACCTACTGTTTTAAGACGTTTACCCCCATCCAGGTGTCAATATTTTCCTGGCGTGCGGTAGCGAGCCAGCATATATATATTTTTGTTTTGAGAGCAAGCTAAATTTGTAAATTTTTTGATAGAAAAATTTCTCCGGCGAAGCCGGATTTCTCCATACAATGCTGGCTCGCTATCGCTCACCAGGAAAAAATCAACACCTGGATGGGGATAAACGTCTTAAAACAGTTGGCTGAATGGGGCCGAATGGATACAAGCCAGGGAAAGAGAGAAAAGGAGAGAAAGAGAAAAAAAAACGGTGATCCCCCTTAAGGCTATAACAATTGACCAACACTTCTTGTAATATTCAGGCGCTATGCCACACATTACCCGTTCTCATTATCTACAAGCACGCCCCCCCTCCCCCCCCCCTTGCTCTCGCTCTCTCTCTCTCTCTCTCTCTCTCTCTCTCTCTCTCTCACTTACACTCTCTCTCACTTACACTCTCTCTGTTCTACCTGGAACACACCTCCCTCCGAAGTTGTAAATAGTTCTTCAGTTGAGCAGTTCAAGAAGAGAGTAGATAGTATTTTGCATAAACAGTCTCTCTCCTTCCACTACGATTATCTCCTCGGAATGGACCGCAAGATCTGAGATACTAACTATTCCTTGTAACTATCTCTCCCCCTCCCTGATTCTGGCCGTGTTGTCCTAGGCTAAAGAGTCTCTCAGTCTCTTGTTGACTCTCCTCTCATACCCCCTCCCCTAAAACCCCCACCCTCTCCATCATCCTCCCCCCGTCCACCCCACCCCAACACAAACCCCCTTTATCCCCCTCCCCTCCAACGCCCACCTCAACTCCCCTCCCCCCCACACCCCACCCTTCTAGTTCCAGCACTCTCTTCCTTCTCCTCTTTCTTCTTCTTCTTCTTCTTCACTCTAAAACCAAGCTTTTAATTCTTTTATCAGCGATTTTTTTCCCTTCATTCATTCATTTTTATTCAACGCTCTCAAATTCCTACTCCATTCTCTTTCACACACTCACACATCTTTCACACTCTCAAATCCCCACTCTATCCTCTCTTTCAGCAAACTAAACCCCCTCCTTAAACCATTGAGCCGAACCAGTAAATTATGCTGCACAATACCGTCTGGACTCCCTTAATTTCTCCTTCGCAGGTTTCATAACACTTGCCATGATCAGTGTGGTGTAACTACTAATTAATTTAATTAATATGGAACTTCTACAACTTCTCCCTTCCTCTCCCTCTGCCCCCTCTCTCTTTCACTCTCACACTCTCACTCACTCTCTCTCTCTCTCTCTCGCTCTCTCCCACACACACACACTTAATCACTCTTCCTCCCTCTCCCACTCCCTCAATCTCCCTCCCTCTTAGCCATATGCAGGCCCACGTAATTCGATAAGCAAGCTATCAAGAAGGAGGGAGGGAGGGGGGAGGGATTACGAAGGAGGTAATTATAGGGGGGTGTTAAATTATCTCCGGGCGCTGATGGGAGCAGCCATATCCGTACCCGCCCCCGTAGACCTTGACTACACACCCTCCCACTTACACGGTTCCATGTCATCTCAACCAGGAGACCATTTTAACCAGTTGCTCTCAACCAGTGCTAAATTAACCCAGACCAACCAAACCAGTGCCAAAATATAGTACTAACCTAACCTAACCGTATTGGTTGATTTGGTACTGGTTGAGAGCTACTGGTTGAAATGGTCTACTGGTTGAGTTGACCGGTCACCCACTTACACACCTACCCATACACCCTCCCAAACATACACACCCACCCACACATACTGTACATACATACAGTACATAGGCACACATACCCATAGGCATAAACATACATACCCACCCACACACACACACGTACATACACATAAATACCCCCACACATACACACACGCACCGACCCACCCACACACACACACATACATACCTCCCAAACATACATACATACATACCCACACAATGCAGTACACTCATACACAAGCACCCATACAGTGTACAAACAAACAACCATGCAGCTGAGCGTTTGTACACACCAGAGACAAACAGAAACGTACAGTACACATACATACATACATACATACACACACACACACACACACATACATATACATACAGTATATACCTGTACATACATACATACAGTATATACCTGTACATACATACATACATACATACATACATACATACATACATACATACATACAAATATTTTGGTTCGAACGTCCCTTGATTTTGGCCCTGTCACTCTTTCAACTCTGGGGGGCATTCGCCACAGGCAGTTCTGCCTTTTGTCTCCCTCACTCACGTAGAAATAAAATATACATACATACATACATAGATATATATATATACACACATACATCTTCAAACACACTTACAGACACAACAGCTAATTTAGTTATCTCTCGCCTCTCGCCTCTCGCACACACATATCACTTTCACACAATCTCCACGCCACCCCCTCACTCGCTCACTCACTCACTCTCTCCTTCCCATAGCAACACAGACTCCCTTATAATACCTCACCCCCACCACCACCCCACTATCTCCCCCTCTCAACAATAACACTAATACAACTCCCCCCTCCCCCCCCCCCCCCCACGGAAACCACCACTTGCGGGTGTATGTAATAAGGGGAGATGGCCGGTTTTACTAGACCCCCTTCTCTCTCATGTTTAGCCCCATTAGTTTGTGGATTTTAAGACTTTTCGCCCCATTTCTTTGTCAAAATCAACACGTTTCGTGCCAATTAGGTGTTGATTTTGTTCTGACGAGCGATATTGGGCAAGCCTGTAATTTTCAGCGGAGATATTTTTTTCTACCGAAAAATGTACACATTTATGTTGAAAGGGGGTCTAGGGGGTGTTATTTCAAACTTAATGGAGGTCTAGCGAGGAAACTTGAAAATACATTAATAGATAAATAAATAAAATACATTAATAGATAAATAAATAAACCAAAAAACAAGAACTTCTTACTTAACCCCATCTGTATCGGCGACGTCTTTTCAATTTAATTCTAGCTCTATTTAGACGATTTTCTGCAGTTTAAGAAGAATCTATGGCATTAAAAAGGGTGACAGGTCAGTTGAACCAGTGCCACTTCAACCAGTGCCACTTTAACCAGTGCTAACTCAACCAGTGGCCACTTCAACCAGTGACCATTTTAACCAGTAGGTTAGGTTAGGTTAGGTTAGGTTAGGTTAGGTTAGTTAGGTTAGGTTAGGTTACTGGTTAAAATGGTCACTGGTTGAAGTGGCCACTGGTTGAGTTAGCACTGGTTAAAGTGGCACTGGTTCAACTGACATGGAACCGTAAAAAGGGTTAAGTGAGGTAAGTCGAAGCCTGTTAATTGGTTGATGCCCTATTTTTATTTTTTATTTTTTTTTTAAGAGACAATGAACGGAGGAAGGAAAAACACAGATAAAACAAAAAGGTCCATGTGCCTAAAGGCATCCTCCATTCATAAAATGTTTGTAACAACTGGATTTAAACATTTGTAAATTGTAAGTTTGTGGAAAGCAATTCGAGGGAAGTGAATTCCAAAGAGTAGTAGCTCTGGGGATAAATGAATTCTGATAAGCAGAAGTTCTGCATTGTGGAGGAGAAAGTGTAAATTCATGGGCGCTCTCAGCTGCCCTAGTTCTACGGGGAAAGATGTGGAGAGGCGGCACAATTGAAGCAAGTTCCTCGGAACAATTGCTGTGAAAATATCTGTAGAATAATGCAAGGGATGCAACGTTTCTTCGTATGGATAATGTAGGAAGGTCCTGTGTGATTGCAGGGTTATTGATTAATCTAATAGATTTATTTTGAATTTTGTCCAACTGCCTCAATGCAACCACTCCACTTCCACCCCACAGAGGTGAACAGTAATCCATCTGAGAACGCACATGACTTTTATATATTACGGCCAACTGCTCGTCAGTGAAGAATTCTCGAACTCTGTACAGGAGTCCCAGTTTTTTAGAGGCATTCTTAGCAATGCTTCTAACATAATGTGTCCAGCTCAAGTTAGTAGTTAATGTTACACCGAGAATGTCAATACTAGGGGAAGTGGGAATATTTACATCATTAAAAAATATATGGGAGTCAGTGAGATTCTGTCGGTTAGAAAATTGAATGTACTTGGTTTTCTGTGCATTAAAGGAAACTAGATTCTTTTGTCCCCATCCATTAATTCTAGAAAGGTCCTGGTTCAGAGAAATTGCAGTGTTTATTTTTGAATTTATAAGATCGGGTTGGGTGAAAGAATTGGTAAATGTGAAGGAACTGTGGAGTGTTGAGTCATCTGCGTAGGAATGTATTGGATTATGAGTGGTAGATATGAGATCATTGATATGAATGAGGAACAGAATTGGGGCCAAAACTGATCCCTGGGGAACACCAACATTTATTGAGTGAAATTGAGAATAAAGGCCATCTACCATTACACATATTTTTCTGTTATGAAGATAAGAAGAAATTAGTGGAACTAATGATGCAAGGCCGTAGTGTGACATCTTCGACAATAAGGATTGATGCCAGACTCTATCAAATGCCTTTGATATATCCAGTGCTATTGTATGTGTTTCACCATGTTGGTCTGTAGCTTGGTTGATTTGATGCGTAAGAAGGCAAAGAATGTCTGCAGTTGATCGACATCGTCTAAAACCATATTGCCTATCACTGATTAATTTATTTTTCTCAAGATGCTTAATTATGTGATTATTTAATATAATTTCAAAGACTTTACCAAGAGTGGAAGTTATAGCTATTGGTCTGTAGTTTGATGGATCTGAAGATGCACCTTTTTTAGGAACTGGATGAATGTTTGCTTCTTTCCAGGGTACTGGGAAGCATGAGGTATGAGTACACAGACGGAAAAATTTTGCCAATACAGGAGCGAGCACCAAGGAGCAATTCTTAAGTACTATTGGAGGAATTTCATCTGGACCAGGAGCCTTATCTACTGAGAGATTCTGCAAAATAGTTTTGACATGTCTGGTGTGGATCTTAAGTGAGGGAATTTCAGGCGAATTAAAATTAAGTACAGGGACATCTTGATTTATTTCATCTAAGGTTGAGTTGGTGGAGAAAATATCCGCAAGAAGGTTAGCTTTACCTCTTGGGTCACTTACAAGATTGCCAGTCGGAGATTTTAATGGTGGAATGGATGAAGCAGTAGTGAAGTTGGATTTGAATGAGTTAAGAGTAGACCAAAATATTTTGTTATCATTTGGATTATTTAGAAGTTTATTTGCCTGCTTGTGGAGAAAGTTTGATTTAGCTAGGTTTAATACAGTTTTGGCATGATTTCTGATGTTTCTAAAGTAATTAAAGGCTTCATGTGTTTTTGATCTTGTGTATGCATTGTAGGCTATTGCTTTTTGTTCAGTTACTCTATCACAATTATGGTCAAACCATTTAGGTGAATTAGATCTTTTACTGTACTTTTGATGAGGAATAAAAGTTTCCATTCCAATTTTTACAAAATCTTGTATGTGGCTCAAGGTGGAGTGTGCATCATTAGAAAAGAAAGAGGTCCAGGGAATATCAATAAAGAAACCTTGAAGACCCTCCCAGTCTGCCCTATCGTAATGCCATTTAGTCACCAAAACAGGTTCAGAGTGGGAAGGTGTGGTAGGTGATAGACAGGTGGCCTGTATCAGACAGTGATCAGAAGATCCAAGCGGGGACCTCACTGTAACATCATAATTTTCTGAATTGGTTGTTAAAAATAAGTCCAGTAGGTGGGAATTATGATTAGGATTATCTGGTACACGGGTGGGTTGGTTGACTAGTTGAGTGAGATTAAATGAGTCTGCAAATAGCTCACATTCAAGACCAGCATCATCAGTCCTGGCTGAATGAGTGAGCCATTCAACATTATGGACATTAAAATCACCCAACACAGTGATTTCAGAAGAAGCATTTAAGTTGAGGACACTGAGTTGTGAGGACAGAGAATCAAAAAGACTTTGCTCTGGAGGAGTATTTGGGGAACGGTAGATGCAACATATGTATTTAAATTTACCAGCAGAAACTAATTTGTATATAGAATAATCAAAATAGGGACAATTGAAACTAGTAACCTCCTCCAGGGCAATTTCAGATTTTGCGAAGCAACATACACCTCCTTTAGGTCTGAAATTTTGGAGCAGTTGATAACCTGGAAAATTAAATCTAGACGTGTCAGATGTGGATGTTACTTGAGTCTCTGTCAAAAAAAGGAGAGTAGGGGATTCTGCTTGAAGAAATTGGTGTACAGAATTGATGTTAGAGTGAAGTCCTCTTATATTACTAAAGAAAAAGCTGCACCGACGAGCAGCTTTGGGACGTTGCAATGCTCTTGACACAGTCGCTTGATGACGACCGGGAGGGCCCTGTGTCAATGACCCAACCCTGCCGGGGGTGGATATCCGAGGGACCACCAGGTTTGCTCTTAACAATTGTACTGCCATATTTATTAGGTAAGTGTATGGTGTTCCATGTATGATATGTAGTGGGAAGAGTAGTGTTTTATGGATAGAGGATAGCGATGTAGGGCAATGTCGTGAAGTTGGATGTGTATGTTATATAAAGAGGGTTTTCCTGATACCCCTGATGTGTGAGGCAGAAAGATATGTATCCAGCTACCAAGGCCTGGGAGAGAAAATGGAATTCAGGCTATTCCGTGAGTCTCCCGAAACCTTGGCGGTAGGACTTCCCTGGGCGGGGCTGTTTACACTGAATAATAGTCTATTACTAGCCAGAAAAATAGATATAAGACGTCGCCGGTACGAAAGGTGTTAATGGTCTTCGTACCCTTTTACTTGCTACAGATCATTCCCAATATATGTAAAATCGTCTAATAGTATCCATAACATACTGTCAAAACGCGTCACGATCCTCAAAGGGTTAATTAAGGGGGGATGGGCGTATTTATTTGCTCATTTATGCATCATTTTAATATTTTACCTTCAGCCTAGTTACCGATGACCGTCCGAAAATATTACGAAAACAAACTTGCTCATAAAAAAATGCCGGAAAAAGCACTCGTTTGACACCCCCGTTAGTTGTTGTTGTTGTTTTTCCCCAAGCTGCCTGGCCGAACAGCCCCAAGGCCCGAGCAAGGCCAAGGCCACAACCGAGCGCCCCCACAGAACCCTCCCTGCCGACCACAATAAAGCCTGGGTGACCGAAGCCACTCCATGGCGGGGAGCTGAGGAGGGCGCGGAAACGCCCAGGAAACCAAAGCCCCACCCAGGGCCCTGTGCCCCTCAGCAATTATGAAGAGAAAGTTGAGGGGCAAAGGAAAGATGTGACACTTTGGCTTCCAATCTTGGTAGATTAGGAGGTCAATCCACGCAAGAGACGCCGTCACTTGAGATCAAGAAAATATATAAGTAAAAGAAACAGTCAGAGTAAGCTATGGGTATGGCAGAGATCGCTCAGTTCTCACTCGGATAGACCAGCCCATCACCATCACCCCCGTTAGTTCTAAGTATATATAGCCGCCAGAGGGCAGATCAATACAGTCTTGGCGGGCTATTTTTAGTTGGCCTGGGAACCGCTAGAGGGAACCACCACCAGCGCCGTCTGCAGGGAGAATCTGGCGCCAAACTTTCTTTTGTACAGTATGCCACATTTGAACTCCTCCGGTACCGCCAACGTCTTATTTATTCCATATTTGCTCTATTTAGACGCTTTCACGCAGTTTACGAAGGATCTGTGGTTGTAAATAAGGTTAAGCGAGATATTTCGAAGCCTGTAAATTGCTGGAGGCCCTTTAGAAACAAAGTAAAGTCGTCCACTATAGTCCATTTTTTTCCAGCTGAGCCTAAATTGTCATGTTGCTATCTTGGTTACTCGGCTATAAGGTATACTCGGCTATAAGGTATCTTTGTTACTCGGCTATAAGGTATACTCGGCTATAAGGTATCTTTGTTACTCGGCTATAAGGTATACTCGGCTATAAGGTATCTTTGTTACTCGGCTATAAGGTATCTTTGTTACTCGGCTATAAGGTATCTTTGTTACTCGGCTATAAGGTATCTTTTTTACTCGGCTATAAGGTATACTCGGCTATAAGGTAGATTTGTTACTCGGCTATAAGGTATCTTTGTTACTCGGCTATAAGGTATACTCGGCTATAAGGTATCTTTGTTACTCGGCTATAAGGTATACTCGGCTATAAGGTAGATTTGTTACTCGGCTATAAGGTATACTCGGCTATAAGGTATCTTTGTTACTCGGCTATAAGGTATACTCGGCTATAAGGTATCTTTGTTACTCGGCTATAAGGTATACTCGGCTATAAGGTATCTTTGTTACTCGGCTATAAGGTATACTCGGCTATAAGGTATCTTTGTTACTCGGCTATAAGGTATCTTTGTTACTCGGCTATAAGGTATCTTTGTTACTCGGCTATAAGGTATCTTTGTTACTCGGCTATAAGGTATACTCGGCTATAAGGTAGATTTGTTACTCGGCTATAAGGTATACTCGGCTATAAGGTAGATTTGTTACTCGGCTATAAGATATACTCGGCTATAAGGTATCTTTGTTACTCGGCTATAAGGTATACTCGGCTATAAGGTATACTCGGCTATAAGGTATCTTTGTTACTCGGCTATAAGGTATACTCGGCTATAAGGTAGATTTGTTACTCGGCTATAAGGTATACTCGGCTATAAGGTAGATTTGTTACTCGGCTATAAGATATACTCGGCTATAAGGTATCTTTGTTACTCGGCTATAAGGTATACTCGGCTATAAGGTATACTCGGCTATAAGGTATCTTTGTTACTCGGCTATAAGGTATACTCGGCTATAAGGTAGATTTGTTACTCGGCTATAAGGTATACTCGGCTATAAGGTAGATTTGTTACTCGGCTATAAGATATACTCGGCTATAAGGTATCTTTGTTACTCGGCTATAAGGTATACTCGGCTATAAGGTATACTCGGCTATAAGGTATCTTTGTTACTCGGCTATAAGGTATACTCGGCTATAAGGTATACTCGGCTATAAGGTATCTTTGTTACTCGGCTATAAGGTATACTCGGCTATAAGGTAGATTTGTTACTCGGCTATAAGGTATACTCGGCTATAAGGTATCTTTGTTACTCGGCTATAAGGTATCTTTGTTACTCGGCTATAAGGTATACTCGGCTATAAGGTATACTCGGCTATAAGGTATCTTTGTTACTCGGCTATAAGGTATACTCGGCTATAAGGTATACTCGGCTATAAGGTATCTTTGTTACTCGGCTATAAGGTATACTCGGCTATAAGGTATACTCGGCTATAAGGTATCTTTGTTACTCGGCTATAAGGTAGATTTGTTACTCGGCTATAAGGTAGATTTGTTACTCGGCTATAAGGTAGATTTGTTACTCAGCTATAAGGTATCTTTGTTACTCGGCTATAAGGTATACTCGGCTATAAGGTATACTCGGCTATAAGGTAGATTTGTTACTCGGCTATAAGGTATATTTTGTAGCGAAAGATGATGGTTATTCTGAAAACTTGGCATTAATATGACACACAGCCATTGTAGTTTAATAAATTTTGTAGCGAAAGATGATGGTTATTCTGAAAACTTGGCATTAATATGACACACAGCCATTGTAGTTTCATATATTTTGTAGCGAAAGATGATGGTTATTCTGAAAACTTGGCATTAATACGACACACAGCCATAGTAGTTTCATATATTTCCATTAAGTATCGAGAAATCAGCTAATAAGAGATTCAATTTAAGATCAGCTGGAACAAAATAGAGTAGCCTATAGTAGCCAGAATAAAAGTATAAATACGTTGCCAGTACAGGTGGGATTAAATATGCAGCCAATTACCTTCATCTTCGTATTTTCGATCTTGCTCTTACTATACGAATTAAGGGGAGGTATTTAGTTTGTTCCCTAGACCTCCATTAAGCTTAAAATTCAAGATAAATGTTTACATTTTTCGGTAGAAAAATTTCCCGGCCGAAGGCCGGTTCCTCTTAAATTACAGGCTCGCTATCGCTCGCCAGGAAAATATCGACACCTACAGTACATGGCACGAAAGATCTTAAAATTGACAAATGGGGCGAAAGTTCTTAAAATCGCCAAACTAAAGGGGGCGAGCGTCTTAAAATCTATAAAGCAATGGAGCTAAACATGAGAAAAAGGGATCAAGAAAAAAATCCCTCAAGAGGAAATCTCCCCTTAAGGCTTCCTTTGTAATACTATCAATAATACAAATTTTGACCGTATATTCTGGTTTATTATATGATGATTTTATACAGCTTAGGAAGGACCAGTGAGAATCTAAAGGGTAAAGACTGTCTCGATTATCCTTCTGACGTCCATACACCCTTCCTAATCTTACCGATATCGTGTAATAAACACCCCCCCCCCCCCCCAAAAAAAAAAAAAAAAAAAAACGTAATCGGATATTGAAAGGGTTAACCATTGCATAATCGACAGTCTAAACCTTAAACTAACTGCTCGACAATGTAATTCTTAAACTAACTGCTGACTTTATATATTGCCTGCGGTCTCACTATCTTAATCTAAAGTAATAAATAGGTCATACAAATACATCATATCATTAAATTGATCATATTATTAAGGGGAGATATCCACTTGAGGGACTTTTTTCTTTACCCCCTTCTCCCTCATGTTTAGCCCCATTGCTTTTGAGATTTTAAGACGTTCGCCCCATTAGTTTGGCAATTTTAAGACCTTTCACCCAATTTGTCACTTTTAAGACCTTGCGTCCCATTTAGGTGTCATTTTTTTCCTGGCGAGCGATAGCGAGCTGCAATTTAAGAGGAATCGGCCTTCGGCCGTAGAAAAATGTACAAATTTATCTTGAAATGGGGTCAAGGGGGTGTAATTTCAAGCTTGATGGAAGTCTAGGAAACACACTAAAAACCTCCCCTTAAATAGATCTATCAATACGTCTATAAACCCGTCGTAACATATACAATAATTTGATTATCCAGACTCAGGAAGAAAACACGTGAAGGATACAATACGGCGCCTCGAAAAAAGAAAAGGCGCCGAAATTCTCCCCATGGAAGGTTATAGTCATGGCGGGTATTTTTAGTTCGTCTTGGGCCCACTAGATGGAAGCACCTCCTTGATACCTATCTCACTTTGTTTACTTTGACGAAGATTCATTCCATATTACTTTAAGGGGAGATGGTTCACATTTTAGGCGATTTGTGCATGTATTCATTATTTTTCTAGTTTCCTCCCTGGACCTCCATCAAATTAAACAAAAAAAATCCATTAGATCCCTCTTCTAGATTAATTTGTACATTTTTCGGTAGAAAAACGTCCCGGCCGAAGGCCGGTTCTTCTAACATTACAGGCTCACTATCGTTCGCCAGGGAAAAAATAGACACCTAAATAGCAAGAAAGGTCTAAATATTTACGACGAAATGGGGCGAAAGGTCTTAAAATCGACTAACTAATGGGGCAAACAACTTAACATCTGAACATTAATAGGGCTAAACATGGGGGAGAAAGTGGTCCAGAAAACGGGCCCATCCCCCTTTTATTGCATTTAATAATATAGCCCTAGATGTGCTTCATTGATTAATTATTGATAACACTATTGATCATCTAATTATTGATAACACTATTGATCATCTAATTATTGATAACACTATTGATCATCTAATTATTGATAACACTATTGATCATCTAATTATTGATGACACTATTGATCATCTAATTATTGATAACACTATTGATCATCTAATTATTGATAACACTATTGATCATCTAATTATTGATGACACTATTGATCATCTAATTATGGATGACACTATATTTGCATTAAGGCGAGACCATCAAAACACACAGTTTGTTCATAAATAAAATGAAAACCACGAAGAATCCATGGCAACGTCTAAAGAATTCAACATATAGAATTAAACGTATTAAGAATTCACCGTATATAGAATTCAACGTATTAAGATATCAACATATATAAAATTCAACTTCTAAAGAATCCAACGTCTAAAGAATTCAACGTCTAAATAATTCAACGTATTTAGAATTCAACGCATATAGAATCAAACGTATACTGAATTCAACGTCTAAAGAATCCAAGGCAACGTTTAACCCTCTACGACATTTGACGCGATTTTGAGCCTATTGGGGATACTTTAAAGCCTTTGTTACAATCAGGGGTATTTAGAAACCTTTAGTTTAGTTACTTCAACCTTTGCAGTTGTCTTTGAGTTAGCTGTGGGCAGAAAACTAATTTTGGAGAGGTACCGTAATTATAAGAGTGAGAGAACTCTATTTCTTATTGCTAATCTGGCAACCTCTGCGTCATATGTGCGTGAAAGGGGTAAAGAATTCAACGTGTTTCCCTCTCGCGGCCACACCAAAGAAAGTGGAAGTGTTTCGAGGGGATACTTGGGTAATGGTCGCGGACTATCGCTAGACACCCTCATTTGTCTCGGCTGCCGCTTTGCCATTAAGGGGAGATGGGTTGTTTTTCTGGCCTCCCTGCTATCTCATGTTTAGCTCACTACTGTTCAGATTTTGTGACGATTTTAAGACCTTTCGACCCATTTCCTTATCAATATAAAGATCTTTCGTGCAATTTAGGTGTCGATTTTTTCCCTGGCGAGCGATAGCAAGCCTGTAATTTCAAGGAGATCCGACATTTTAGTTGGATCACACACACACACGTTGGTCATCCACTTGTTCATCTATTCAGGAACTACACTATCCTCTTTAATCTTTAATATCTCTCTCTCTCTCTCTCTCTCTCTCTCTCTACTCCTTCCCATCCCATTTATTCCATTCTTACTCTCCTCTTTCCAACACCAGCTGCGCCAGTCTTATTAGTTATCTTCAGTTCTGTGTTTCTTTTGTAGTAGATTTAATTTATCTTCCTCTCTCTCTCTCTCTCCTTCTATTTTATACTTTTCTTAATTTTTCTTTAATCAGGGTCTGATAACTGTTGTCGATTATAAGTACTAACCAACTCGTTTGGACCGCAAGGCCTATGTGGTAAGTATAAATAAATATACAGTATATATGTTCAACCTCCAATTGTAAGTATCGGTATCTATACACCAAATCTATTAATATATCGTTATATCAATCAATCTACCTATGAATATATTAATCAATCAACTATCAATTTATTTATACAATTCGATTTTTCTAGGTCGCAAATATTCACCAAAAATCTCTGCTCGTTCACCATAACATTTGACATAGTAAGTGAAGTGTGACAAGTGTTATCCGTAGACTTTATTAGCGAAAAACCTCACTGCCTTTAATATTACATTGTCTTTCCTTCACGTATAAATTCAATGTGGTTTATTGCTCGAGAAAATATATTGAATACATAAATAAATAAAACAAATATTAATTAAGAAATCCATAGCACCCACGAACAAAATACTTTAATTATCCCGTTGATGATTATGACGCGTTTTAACAGTTTATTTCTGCTATCATTACCGGTAGATCATTTTATACAGCTTGAGATGGTTTAAGGGGAGATATCCACTTGAGGGATTTTTTTCTTGACCTCTTTCTCCCTCATGTTTAGCCCCACTACTATTGAGATTTTAAGACGTTTGCCCCATAAGTTTGGCGATTTTAAGAACTTTCATCCCATTTCTGTAAATTTTAAGATCTTTCGTGTCATTTAGGTGTCGATTTTTTTCCTGGCGAGCGATAGCGATCCTGTAATATAAGAGGAACCGGCCTTCGGCCGGGAAATTTTTCTACCGAAAAACGTACAAATATGTCTTGAAAGGGGGTCAAGGGGGTGTAATTTTAAGCTTGATGGAAGTCTACGGAGAAAACTAAAAACCTCAACTTAAGATAATTGCAAAGCATGAGGCAAAGCACTTCTCTTTCAATCGAGTAGTGAACCTATGTAATGGACTACATACTAATGTTAAGTGAGTATTGTACTGTTGATACTTTCAAAATCTGACTAGATAAAGATTTCGCTCTTAACCCCAGATTATCTGCTCATAAGCCGCTGTCACACGAGCGCTTTTTCCGTCAATTTACCATGAGCAAGTTTTTTCTCGTATTATTTCGGGACTTTTTCGCACTGGTATCGGCAACTAGACTGAAGGTAGGTTATGTTAGGCGGCCGATTTATAATGAAGTGTAATTTTTGAAGCTTCCAGACCATAATTGCTCGAAAAAGGGCTCGTGTGACTCCGGCTTTACAAACAAATAGCACCACTCTTTACTGTGCTACCGTTACCTTTGTTCACATACAATAGGTAGTTTCAGTTACAAGCAGCCTCGTAAGGATCTATTTTAGTTTGTTTTCCTTTATACTCCATTGATACACCTCTCTCTCTCTCTCCATTTATATCACTCATATCTCTCTCTCCTAACTCTTTCACTCTCACACACACACACACACACACACACACTCTCTCTAATGACCCCCCACCCCCCACCCCTCCTTCATTAACACTGCCTTCAAGAAACTCTCACACAACTTTCCCAAAGATTTTCATTTCAAAGTTTGCCTCCCAACGAACGACTTCCTCCTTTGATTTTTAAGCTGCTACTAAAAATTAAGGGGACAGTGGCTGTTTGTTTGGTCTATTAATTCATTTATTCATATATTTATTTTAGTTTCCTCCCTAGACCTCCATCAAGCTTTGCAAAAACACCCCCTAGACCCCCCTTCAAGATAGATTTGTACATTTTCGGTAGAAAAATTTCCCGGCCAAAGGCCGATCCTCCTAAAATTACAGGCTCGCTATCGCTCAAGTAAAAAATCGACACCTAAATGGCACGAAGGGTCCTAATATTGACAAAAAATGGGGTGCAAGGTCATAAAATCCTCAAACTAATGGAACCAACGTCTTAAAATATCAAAACTTGTGGGGCTAAACATTAGGGAGAAGGGGGTCCAGAAAAACGGTCTGTCTCCCCTTAAGCTCATTTTTGGTCGATGGCGGAAGCGAGTTAGAAATTAGGGAAGAAGTCAAAATTTTAGGGAAACGAGATTACGCCTGATTTTGGTAATGTGGGTGCTTGTGTGTGTGTGTGTGTGTGTGTGTACAAAGTACAAAGGAGTACAAAGGAAATCAAGCAACAACAGATCTAGTGACCCTTCTAGGCTGCTTGTCCTCCAAAACACTGAGGATCAAGTGTCCAAACAGTGGTTTAGAGTGGGTAAGGGAACATTGGAAAGGGAACTACTGCCCTGCCACTAATGTGGCAGGACTAGGAAGTTAGTAGGGGACATATGGGTTAGTAACTGAGGGGAGGATAAAGTTATTCATTTACAAACGCAGTCAGTCGCGGGTTTGATGCGAGATATTTGTCTAGGCGGAATTTAAATGAATCAACGGTGCTGCAGTCTATAACGTCTCGGGGAAGCCCATTCCACAAGTTGACAACTCGATTGAAGAAGAAATTCTTAGATTCGTGCGAGTTAAAAGATTTACCAATAATTTTGCAACCGTTTCCCCGCGTGTAATTAGATTGGTTGATAGTGAAGTACTTACTACAGTTCATATTGTCGATGCCTTTGATGATTTTGAACACTTTAATTAAGTCGCCTCTTAATCTGCGCTGGGTTAAAGGAAATAGATTTAATTCTCTAAGACGCTCTTCGTATGGTTTGTTCTTTAGGCTAGGTATCATTTTGGTAACTCTACGTTGAACTCGTTCTAGCTTGTTTATATCTTTTTGGTAATAAGGGCACCAGGATTGAACGCAGTATTCCAGAAGAGGGCGGACTAAGGAATTGTAAAGGGTTAGGATAACTTCTTTGGATTTATGCTCAAATGACCTGCCTATAAAGCCAATTATTTAGTTTGCCTTCTTAACAACTTCTGAACATTGTTGACTCGGTTTTAGGTTACTCGATATTGTTACTCCCAGATCAGTTTCTCTGTTTACATTCTTAAGCTGAGTGCCATTCATCGAATAGTTTGCTTTCTCATTTAGGTATCCAACATGTAGTACTTTACATTTATCCGCATTGAAACTCATTTGCCAAATTTGGGCCCAACATGACAATTTATCTAGATTGTGTTGCATCTCGTCAACTTGTTCTTTTGAGAGTACGCTATTTGCAATTTTTGTATCGTCAGCAAATTTTGAGATTATGCAGGTGAGACCCTCATCTATGTCGTTGATGTAAATTAGAAAGAGAATTGGTCCTAGTACCGATCCCTGGGGTACCCCGCTACTTACATTGGTCCATTTAGATGCCTTACCGTTTATGACTACCCTTTGCTTTCTGTTGCCGAGCCAATTTTCTATCCATTTCAACACATCGTCTTGTATTCCATGCGCTTTTAGTTTTAGCAGTAAACGTTTGTGGGGAACTTTGTCAAAGGCCTTTTGAAAATCAAGGTATATAATATCTACAGCTTTACTCTCATCGTAGAGGTTGAGGATATCGTGGAAGAAGTCTAAGAGGTTTGTTAAACAGGAACGTTTTTTACGAAAGCCGTGTTGAGTATCTTTAAGTATGTTATTTTCCTCTAAGTGATTTACGAGTCTGTCTCGTATGACCGTTTCTAGCATAGTGTGTGTGTGTGTGTGTGTGCGTGTGCGTGTGTGTGTGATAGTTTTGATGATTTCGTAGTTATAGAGAGATAGATTAATGCGTGAACGAGGGAGCATTCGTTGTCATACAGTAGATATTGAATAAAGGGTAACTGCAATCTCTAGGGGAGAGTGAAGAGGGTCGATGATAGTAGGTGAATAAAGGGTAATTGTAAGAGAAGAAGGAAGGATAGGGGGGGAATAGGGGAGAGTAGAGAATGTCGTTATTAGTAAGTACAGTAGATATTGAATAAAGGGTAATTGGAAGAAAATGGGAGAAGTAGGACGAATAGGGGAGAGTAGATAATGATATATAAAGGGTAATTGCAAGAGAAGAAGGAAGGATAGGGAGGAATAGGGGAGAATAGAGAATGTCGTTATTAGTAAGTACAGTAGAATTGGAAGACACTAAGAGAAGAAGGGTGGATAAGGGGGATTTCCAAGGGAGCGAGAACCGAGATTGGGAGTAATTGTGGCATTCAAAGCTAAGCACTGGAGCGAGGAAAGGCTGACTGAGATGGAGGTGGGTAGATGGGAGGAATAGATCGGTTGGTAGTCCGTCCGTCCCTCCCTCCCTCCCTCCCTCCCCCTCGCTCTCTCTCTCTCTCCTTTCTTTTTTTAATCTTTTCTGTAAATTCCTTCTGGGGATTTCGAAGCCCAGCAAGGTTAATTACTTCAAACTTTTTCATGTACGGCAATCGCCGGAGGGAACGGAGGGTGGGGAGAAAGCCTTCTTCTTTTCTATCCTTTCCTTCAACTTTCCTTTTCTATCGGATAAGCCATCTCTACTAGAATAAAGTCCTGACCACCTCGTTTGGATCGTAAGGTCTGTGTTGCCAGTGTGTCTGTGTTGCCAGTGTATCTATGTAAATATATGTAAATATATGTACATCTCTCTCTCTCTCTCTCACACTCACACACAGTAAGGCCATGAGAGTCAGCTAATGATAAACGAGTGAGATAGGCCTGACAGCAGAGATGAGTTAATGCAAGGCTTGGGTAATGAAAAGAGAGAAAAAAATGGGTTACTGTGCATTCCTGGATATAGAGAAAGCCTATGAT
>CM064505.1:4234962-4372462 GCA_032716605.1 Paralithodes platypus | reverse complement strand
AAAATTGACGGAAAAAATAGCGCGTGTGACCCCTCCCCTCAAAGCTCTTAACGATTGCGACAACGTGGTATTTCTGGCCACTAAATCCGTCCCATACATCAGAGGTGTTAGTTCGACAAGAGCTAGCTAGCTAGGGAATGGGTGGGTGGGTGGGTGGGTGGGTGTGTGTGTGTGTGTGTGTGTGTGTGTGTGTGTGTGTGTTAAGGTGAGATTTTCATTTTAGGAATTATCTTCTTAACCCCCTTCTCCCTCGTGCTTATCCCCAATAGTTTTGGAGATTGTAAGACGTTCGCCCTATTAGTTTGGCGATGTTAAGACCTTTCGCTCCATTTATTTGTCAATATTTAGACCTTTCGTGTTCACGAAAAGTCTTAGTATTAACAAAGAAATGTTGACAATTAAATCATACAAAACAAGTACAATTGAAGGCAGGAGACAAATCTGGGCTGCAGTAAAAAGAAAAACAAACAACAACAACACAAAAATACAATTGGGGGCAGAGAGTTTATACCATTGTTAATAATTATTTCAGTGCCATTGCATTTTGCAAGATAATTATGTACAGCTTGGCGATTATCATTCCATGTTTATCTCAACCCATGAGCCCCCACCTTTAATATCGACAAGGAAATGGAGCGGAAGGTCTTAAAATCGACAAAATAATGGGGCAAACATCTAAAAAAGTAATGGGGCTAAACATGAGGGAGAAGGGGAACCAGACAAATGACCCACCTCCCCTTAACCAGTGTAAGCAGGTCCCCCATGCTGATCAGGTGCTATAAATTCTTAAACATTAACCGCTATAACTCACAAACGACTAGAGTAATCCAGCTAATACTTATACTATTAGGGAAGGGTCAGCCAGGGAATAGGTGTGGAAATGTACAGCCCATTTGCTCTAGCCCTATTTGAGTCATATAGGTTAAGGTTTACGATTTCTAGACTACCTATGTGGAACAGGGTTATAACATATTATACAATACATGTGTACAGTACTGTACACTACATGTAACACTGGTCTACCGCACTGGTCTACATTGTTGGGCTTGTACAGTCGGCCAAATAAGTCCTGTTTCCGCTGTCATTACGTTTTGCTCGCTGTGTGCTGTATTAATGTCTGTCAGATGTTGAATATGGTGTGTAAAAATAGGAACATGTTTGTATATCTCACTGGAAACGATGAATTAATGCTTAGACAGTGCTGATACCAATTATGGAACGAAATACACTTGGTGCCGCGACATCACTTATTTGGGCAACTGTACTGAAGATGAATAAAGACTACAGATTGGTTTCTGACCACATAGTTCAATAAGTGTAGGCAATTATACTCCACAGACGAAATGCGTAAGTTCGAGGCAGATGAGCTATTGCAAATTCGTCATCAGTAATAGTCACCCCTTCATTATCTCCACGCAACAAATATTACAGAGGTTATGTGATCGACCTGACGGTCTGTCTATCCATTTGTTACCTCTGTCAACGAACTTGGAGGAGGTTAGGTTTTTGCCTACGTTTTTTTGTTTGTCTGTTAACAAGATGTGCGGTATAAAGAAGTTATGAACCGATTGTCATGCGCCAAGGAAGTGATTCAATTTAGGGGGTGATCGGTACAAAGGAGTACAAAAGGAAAGCAAGTAACAACAGGTTCCTTGCCCTCCAAAACACTGCACTGGTAGAGTGCATATCTCCGCCAACGTAGGTGGCTCACAAAGTTATGAACCGAAGTTCACGAAATTTGGTGAGTAGATAGGATATGCGCCAAGGAAAAAGTTATTCCATTTAGGAGACAATCGGTAGAGCGCCTACCTTCGCCAGCGTAGGCGCTCTACCGATCACCTCTCGGTAGTTTGTCTATTTGTTCTCAGGATTTTTCAGAGACTATTGAACGGATATAGATGAAATTTCGTCTCTGGCCAAATAGATCGATGATACTGTTCGGCCTCCATATAGTGAGCTGAGAATGAAAACTATAGTGTTATATATATATATATATATATATATATATATATATATATATATATATATATATATATATATATATATATCTATGAGAGAGAGAGAGAGAGAGAGAGAGAGAGAGAGAGAGAGAGAGAGTGAAGGAAGGGGAGGAGGCAGAGAGAGTGAAGGAAGGAAGGGGAGGAAGCAAATACGTGATAAAGGGAGGAGGCAAAGAGAGAGAGTTATGTATATGCTTACATTATAGTATGTAAAACTTGATCATTTAAGTTTATGTAACATCTGTATATACATCTGTTCATCCAGTCTAGGCCATGTTTCTTTAAAAAAAAAAACAAAACAAAAAAAAAACAAAAAAAAAATCCCCAAAATAAAAATGTTTTCTAGTTGTGGTAGATGTGAAGGCACTGCAATAAACTCTTCTCGTATGTTTTCTTCTCGTTGGTACCGAACAAAAGCCATGAGTTGGGGGTCACCTGCAATGTCCACTGATTCATCTGTCTGTAGTGACGAGTTTCCTACTTTTATCAAAGCCACAATATATTGATATAATATATCTTCTGACATCAGGTCAATTCGACATTCAATACTATTATTTGAAAGTGGTACCGATTCCAACTTCTTATAAACATATGTTCCACAAAGAGTTTTCTCCATTGGCACTGCAGCTGGTTTCACTAGCTGACTCATGAGGCTTTTTGCATCTATTCCATGCTACTACTAAGGACGCAAATGAAGCCGTCTCCAGAGAAGAAAAAAAATTATGAGCTGGGAGCATCAATTCGACTTAACACTTTTTGTTTTCCTTCCAGTGAGATTTGGATGAACTGAACTCAAATGGCACTTCAATTTATCTTTCATGGATTTGATAGCCAGGACTTGAAGGGACTGGACGCACCGAGGTCTGACATTTCCAGAGCATTCTCTAAACTCAGCGAAGCCATGCTTAAAAATATCTGGTCTATACTGTAACTGTACTTTGTGTTGCAATTCTTGCCATTAAACCAGTAATGGAGAAGAACAAAAAATGTTTAGAACAAGTCATATTTCAAGGGGAAAATGACCGAGGTGCTCAACATAAGATTTCACACCAATGCACACACCTGTATAGTTGATTGCACAACTCATCCTCCTCACTCACACTCGCTTACCCAGTCTATCTGGCAGTCAAAAATGGAAATCTGGCTGTTGCTAAAATACAAATAATAATATGCCAACATTAATCTTAAAGACGTGCACAGTTAAATTATTCACCATGAAATACAGTCAACGAAACCCCCCTCATTCACTCACTAACCCACATTCACAGGCCTATAATAAATACAGTTAAGGATATATTCGTAATAATCCACATACAACACAAAGTATAAAGTATAACATTTACTGTTAAAGCACATTTTGTGGCTTCGCTACATCAAAAATATCATCACTCACATACTCAAAAATATTCTTGATCTTGCTTGTTGTTATATCAATGTATTATATTCATAACTATTATCATTTCAATTTATCATTATTATCATTTGTTTTTGTGTTTTCCCTGTTCTTGCTCTGTCTTGAGTCGGCTATCCCCAAAATGGGGATTGGGCCTGAGCATATAGATAGATAGATAGATAGATCATTTCAATGATTTTGGGGTTCTAGGTTGCAGAGTGAAAACGGGTAATAAGAAACCATAATGTATAAATATAACCCTCATCATAAGAACATACAGTATGTGCGCAATTTTTAGTTTTAGGTCGCTGTGTAAGTAAAAACAATAATTATCTATCTATCTATTACCGGACGCCTTACTCCCCTTACGAGGGTGGCCATAGACAGAATGCCCCCAAGCGGACCTATTCCCTGTGAGAGGGACAACCCAAGCCAGTTTAGTGAAGGACTTACAGGATTGACCACTCAATTTAGGATCCGTCCGACTCCGAGGCCCTCTGTGTATCTTGTTAGCACTATTTTTCTACAGTGGTGTTCGGCTAATCCATCCACTAACCTGCCTTACCCTTAGGTAAGCAGTACGGATTTATATCAGGTTTACTCCCCTAGACAGGTTGCCAACCAAGGCTGACGAGTCCCATCCACCTGGATTTGTATAAGGTTGTCTCCCCTAGATGAGTTGCCGACCAAGGCTAACGAGTCCCATCCACCCATAATGACTATAATGAAAATGTTATTTCTTCCGATCAGTAAAAAACACGACTGTTACTTCTTGCAATAAGTGAAAAGTAAATTAAATAAACACAATTTACTTGTATTGTGTGAAAACAGGTAAAAAGTAAATATCATATTGACATTGTTACTTCTTGCAACAAGAAAAAGTATATGTTATAAGAAAATCTTACTTTAAGTAACAGGCAATACGTAAAACACAAACAACTTCTTTTCGCTGGGATAAAGATGTAGGCGTTAACTGCTAGTAGCCTAGTATAATACGACAATATATCATAAGGGTAAGCAGACCTAGGATATCAATTGTTAGATTTACCTCCCAAACGTGTACAGTACCATTCTACACTTTATCTTCATCCTAAGCACGCACTACACACACACACACACTAATTCACATTCCCTCTCTCCTCTCTCTGTCCCTGCCTTTGCCCAACCCTCTCTAAAACTCACACACACACACACACACCTGGATTCCTGGATTGTAGTTTAGGACCGAAGTCCTGGGCCACGCTGGTGCGCCGCCCTCAGTAGTTCCTCGCTCTGGTTTGATGTAGCAGGCTGTTTCCGTCGCACGTTTGGTAATAGTGTAGCAGCGATGGTTTGTCGGGTATTGTTCGTAGGAATTTGTCCAATCCAGTCTTGAAACTTAAGAGAGAGCCTGTGTGTTCTCTTAGTTGCTTGGGGAGACAGTTATATATCCTTGGACCATGTACAGCCATTGAATTCTCTTTCAAGGTTTGTAAGCTCATCCTTGTTCTCACTAAACGCGGAATAGTGCACAATTTTCCTCTTCTACTGCTGTATGTTGTCCTGATTTCATCTTCGTTTTCCAGATTTGGTATCATTTCGTTAATTATTTTCCACACGTACATTGCTACATATCTCTCCCTTCTTCTCTCCAATGAGTACATGTCTAAATGCTGTAGTCTCTGCCAGTAGTCCATGTTGTTCAGTCCTTCGATTCGGGATTCGGGCCGTGTATGTTCGTTGTACTGCCTCTAGTTTTCTGATTTGGCCGATGTTTGTGGGGTTCCATAACTGGCACACACAAACACACACACACATTGAGCCGATTAGGGATACTTTAAACCCTTTGTTACCATCAGGGGTATTTAGAAACCTTTAGTTTAGTTACTTCAACCTCTGCAGTTGTCTTTGAGTTAGCTGTGGGCAGAAAACTAATTTTGGAGAGGTAATAATAAGAGTGAGAGAACTCTATTTCTTATTGCTCATCTGGCAACCTCTGCATCATTTGAGTCTGAAGGGGTTAAATTGCTTCAAACTCGTGTGTTCAGGCATTTTGGCTCAAACGTCCTTTGATTTTGGCCCTGTCACCCTTTCTTCTCTGAAGTATTTTTCCTCTGCCATATACGCTCCTCAAATGCACAAATAGTCTTGCCTTGGTAGGTGCGGTACTTCAACGTAATATTGTAGGATTCTTTTGGCCCTACATATTTATTTTATAGTAATAATATGTATTACGTATACTAATTCCGGTGATCTTCATAGTCAACAGTTGAAAGTTTGAACCTAATCTCATTTGTGTTAGGCCTACTTAGATATTAAAATTAGTTGCGATAACGCGGAGGTTCGGAATAAAGACTTCCATAGAACTTAAAAGCACGACTGACACGTAAATTGACTTGCATGTCAAAATATTAAATCTTCATCGCATCTTTGAGTTTGTTTGGCATCTTATTATTTTATAAATATGATGGCATATAATATAGAGTACCCCCAGTCTGTTTGCAGAGACGGGCAAGTTCATTATAGGAAAGTATGAATGGTCTACAGAACAAAAAAATATCTACAGCCACCACTGATAAGGCCTGTGGATCATTGTTAGCATCGCGTATGGTTCTTAGGATGCTAACGTTAGGGTAATAGTTACTAAGAAGAATAAGCTTCCCATCAGTTTTATGCAACCTAAGCTAATTTGAACATTTTCGAACAGTATCATTCAGATTTTGAACTGGCCACCATGTGTACGAATCAACATACAAATACTTTAATTGATAAGACTTTGCACCTTCCTTCAATGTATAATTTTGATGTCTATTGGACATGGATGCTTTATTATCTGTTATTAATGCCATAGCTTGAGAAGGAGAAAAGAACGGATTTGTTTGACATTGTAGAATACAATAACCGTATTGGCTAAAAGATGCTAATCCGATTCTAAGAGGCCTAGAATTATAATATTATTCCTTATGTGGAAGACTTCTTATGGCATCAACCATGGCTTGCTAAATAACAATATTACTTATTGTATCATCTAGGTATTCTTCAAATATTAGGAACACAACAGCTCCCGCTCCTCTGTCCGATGCCACGTGCGCCTCGCTCCAAACCCCTGGATTGATTTCCGTTCTAATACGTGCCTAAGTTGGTGCATTATAAAGGGACAGGATTGATTTTATCCTATAATCACATGTAATATCTACGAAATATACAGATGTTATAGGCGTTCCATCATGTCCAGGTTCGCGGAATTTTTTATCATCCTCATTTTTCTGTTTTATCGTGGGATTTCCTGTATCGCTTTCCGTCAGCAACTCTTTACTGTCCATAATTTTGTCTTATATTTCCTCTGCTTCATTTGGCTCACAATTGGTCTCTTTTGTTGTGGTCTATGGGGTTGTCTTTTCTACCTCAGTTAACGGAGAATCGTAGTCTTCTGTTTTGAATGTTTTATAGCTACCACTACTATCGCATATTTCACTGTTGTTTTTATCACTTGCCTCTTACATAGTGTCATTCTCATTCTTTATCGTGGCCTTTTGAACCAACTGAATGGAAATTTTGTATGATCCTTCAATATATTAGAGGCCCTATTGAACCTTAAGTTGCTCGAGGAAGGAACCCAAATTGATTTCCTTAAATATCTTCAGGCCCCCATTCCTACCACATCGTAATTTCACCTTTAATCTCTTGTTGGAGCGGGACAGGCGATCCCAAAATGTTCCGGTGGGAATCTCGGGGAGGAGACACTGTATGTGGCCATCTTTTACATACCAGTTTTAGTGGGGGGTGGGAAAACTGAACACTTTCCGCTCCTTCATACATCGAGGAAGCCATTGGAAGAGACACTTATATAAACGCCATCGCTGTACATGGATTTACAAATTTGTCGGGGTCACTTCCCCAATATTTGTGGTAATGATACCGGTAATGGCTGCTGACGCCATCTCCATTACACAAAACAAAATCAAAATCTTGAATGAATAAGGTTTTCTATGCACTTTAATCTAATTTATTTGTAGCTAAGGTTGAACTATGAAAAAATAGTTCCACCTTAACTACCATGAAGTAGACGTGCCGTTTTGCCCAAAATCAAAACGGCATACCCAACTCTGCGATGGGTCACCATCATCACCATTACTATCATCAGCACTACTACTATTAATTGTTCAGAATAGCAGTGATGATGGTGAGTGGTAGTGATGATGGTGACAGTGGTAGTGATGATGGTGACAGTGGTAGTGATGATGGTGACAGTGGTAGTGATGATGGTGAGAATAGTAGTGATGATGGTGAGTGGTAGTGATGGTGACAGTGGTAGTGATGATGGTGATAGTAGTGATGATGGTGACAGTGGTAGTGATGATGGTGACAGTGGTAGTGATGATGGTGACAGTGGTAGTGATGATGGTGATAGTAGTGATGATGGTGACAGTGGTAGTGATGATGGTGACAGTGGTAGTGATGATGGTGATAGTAGTGATGATGGTGACAGTGGTAGTGATGATGGTGACAGTAGTAGTGCTGATGGTGACAGTGGTAGTGATGATGGTGACAGTAGTAGTGCTGATGGTGACAGTGGTAGTGATGATGGTGACAGTGGTAGTGATGATGGTGAGAATAGTAGTGATGATGGTGACAGTGGTAGTGATGATGGTGAGAATAACAGTGATGATGGTGAGTGGTAGTGATGATGGTGACAGTGGTAGTGATGATGGTGACAGTGGTAGTGATGATGGTGACAGTGGTAGTGATGATGGTGAGAATAGTAGTGATGATGGTGAGTGGTAGTGATGGTGACAGTGGTAGTGATGATGGTGATAGTAGTGATGATGGTGACAGTGGTAGTGATGATGGTGAGAATAGTAGTGATGATGGTGACAGTGGTAGTGATGATGGTGACAGTAGTAGTGATGATGGTGACAGTGGTAGTGATGATGGTGAGAATAGTAGTGATGATGGTGAGAATAGTAGTACAAAGGAAATCAAGCAACAACAGATCTAGTGACCCTTCTAGGTTGCTTGTCCTCCAAACCACTGAGGATCAAGTGTCCAAACAGTGGTTTAGAGTGGGTAAGGGAACATTGGAAAGGGAATTACTGCCCTGGAACTAATGTCCGTGGCAGGATTAGGAAGTTAGTAGAGGACAGATGGGTTAGTAATTGAGGGGGGGATAAAATAAAGTTATTCATTTACAAACGCAGTCAGTCGCGGGTTTGATGAGAGATATTTGTCTAGGCGGAGTTTAAATAAATCAACGGTGATGCAGTCTATAACGTTTCGGGGAAGCCCATTCCACAAGTTGACAACTCGATTGAAGAAGAAATTCTTAAATTCGTGCGAGTTAAAAGATTTTCCAATAATTTTGCAACCGTTTCCCCGCGTGTAATTAGATTGGTCGATAGTGAAGTACTTACTACAGTTCATATTGTCGATGCCTTTGATGATTTTGAACACTTGAATTAAGTCACCTCTTAATCTGCGCTGGGTTAAAGGAAATAGATTTAATTCTCTAAGACGCTCTTCGTATGGTTTGTTCTTTAGGCTAGGTATCATTTTGGTAACTACGTTGAACTCGTTCTAGCTTGTTTATATCTTTTTGGTAATAAGGGCACCAGGATTGAACGCAGTATTCCAGAAGAGGGCGGACTAAGGAATTGTAAAGGGTTAGGATAACTTCTTTGGATTTATGCTCAAATGACCTGCCTATAAAGCCAATTATTTTGTTTGCCTTCTTAACAACTTCTGAACATTGTTGACTCAGTTTTAGGTTACTCGATATTGTTACTCCCAGATCGGTTTCTCTGTTTACATTCTTAAGCTGAGTGCCATTCATCGAATAGTTTGCTTTCTCATTTAGGTATCCTACATGTAGTACTTTACATTTACGCCCATCCTGTGAGGGGACAACACAAGAGAGAGAGAGAGAGAGAGAGGAAAAGAGGGGGGGGGGGGTGAGAGAGGGAGAGAGACCAACCCCAATCTCTCTCTCTCTCTCTTAACTTACAGGCACGCCAGATCAAAATCAACACCTGAATGGGGTGAAGTGTCTTATGATGGCCGAACTAATGAAGCAAAACCGTGGAGATAAAATATCCCCCACCTCGAACCAAATAGTGTTAATGCCCCGGGGATTAAGGTGATTAGCATAAGTAATATCATTAACATAATTACACCCTCGGCTTGATGTTCCCTGGGAATTAGTCATATGTTGGGGCTCTCAACTATATCCACTGTCCCGGAAAATTAACGAATAATATTGTAACTTTGCTCTGGTTTACTCATCTATATATATATATATATATATATATATATATATATATAGATAGATAGATAGATAGATAGATAGATAGATAGATAGATAGATAGAGATAGATAGATAGATAGATAGATAGATAGATAGATAGATAGATAGATAGATAGATAGATAGATAGATAGATAGATAGATAGATAGATAGATAGATAGATAGATATAGATATATATATATATATATATATATATATATATATATATATATATATATATATATATATATAAACAGACAGACAGACAGATATATAGATAGATAGATAGATAGATAGACAAACAAACAAACAGATGTACACCCAAACCAACAGACAGACAGACATACAGATAGATAGATAGATAGATAGATAAACAAACAGATATACACCCCAACACACACACACACACACAATGCAGAGCTGATGTGACGGTGAAGAAATATTATCACGGGGAATGGGCTTCCCCGAGACGTTATAGACTGCAGCACCGTTGATTCATTTAAATTCCGCCTAGACAAATATCTCGCATCAAACCCGCGATTGACTGCGTTTGTAAATGAATAACTTTATTTTATCCTCCCCTCAGTTACTAACCCATATGTCCCCTACTAGTGGTTCTGGTGAACAAACATTACAAAACTAGCCGGGGCTGGACGGGTTAAAGGAAATAGATTTAATTCTCTAAGACGCTCTTCGTATGGTTTGTTCTTTAGGCTAGGTATCATTTTGGTAACTCTACGTTGAACTCGTTCTAGCTTGTTTATGTCTTTTTGGTAATAAGGGCACCAGCATTGAATGCAGTATTCCAGAAGAGGGCGGACTAAGGAATTGTAAAGGGTTAGGATAACGTCTTTGGATTTATGCTCAAATGACCTGCCTATAAAGCCAATTATTTTGTTTGCCTTCTTAACAACTTCTGAACATTGTTGACTCGGTTTTAGGTTACTCGATATTGTTACTCCCAGATCGGTTTCTCTGTTTACATTCTTAAGCCGAGTGCCATTCATCGAATAGTTTGCTTTCTCATTTAGGTATCTGTGTGTGTGTGTGTGTGTGTGTGTGAGAGAGAGAGAGACACTGATTGACTAAATAGAAGCTGGTATATCATGCATAAAGTAGGTCAACTGTGACGTCACAATGTTGATGATCACTGTGTGTGTGTGTGTGTGTGTGTGTGTGTGTGTGAGAGAGAGAGAGAGAGAGACACTGATTGACTAAATAGAAGCTGGTATATCATGCATAAAGTAGGTCAACTGTGACGTCACAATGTTGATGATCACTGTGTGTGTGTGTGTGTGTGTGTGTTGGAGAGATAGCGAGAGAGAGAGTGAGAGTGAGTGTGTTTGTGTGTGAGAGAGGGAGAGACTTCATTATTTACAGACTGGACAACTTTCACTAATATGACTTTCGCTTATAAACAATATATATATATACACAGTATGATGGTAGATGTATTAAGAAATACATTAAATACAATGAAATACCTTGTCTTATTTACTGGGGTATTGTATTAGTTATCTTACAAATTCTTCAAATTCCAATCTCAAAACTTTTCAATCAAATCATATTGGATACGTTCTCATATATAATAACAAAATAAAAATTATGTTGAAATGATAAACAGGTAAATTGCAATGTTGGACGGAAATTTGAGACTTTCGTAACAATCGATTCGTATTTTGACAATGGGTGAATGTATTATAGATTTAGAAAACGAAATTAATCGAATTAATTGATTTGAGTAATCTAAATTGACCTCTAAATGGCACGAAATGACTTTAGGGGGGTGACCTGCTTTTTGTTATTTCTGACCTTTTCTATCTTTCTCTGGCTTGTATCCATTCGGCCCCATTCAGGCAACTATTTTAACACGTTTATCCCCATCTACAGTAGGTGTCGATTTCTTCCTGGCGAGCGATAGCGAGCCAGCATTATATGAAGAAATCCGGCTTCGCCGGATAAATTTTTCTATCGAAAAATGTACAAATTTAGCCTGCTGTCAAACAAAAATTAAAAATATGCTGGGTCGCTACCTCTTACCAGTAAACAATTGAAACCTGGATGGGGACAAACGTCTTAAAACAGTAGGCTGAATGGGGCCAAATGGATACAAGCCAGAGAAAGATAGAAAAGGACAGAACAAAAACAGGTCACCCCCCTTAAATCGCCCAACTAATGGAGCCATCGTCTTACAATTTAAAAACTAATGTAGTTAACCATGACGGAGAAGGGGGTCCAGAAAAACGACACATCTCCCCTGAAACCTCTCTCTCTCTCTCTCTTTCTCTCTCACACACACACACACACAATTCACGCACACACACACACACACACATAATGTCAGTTTGTTTTATCTATCCATCCAACTCCGTAACTAACTACCTGTCTGTCTGTCTGTCTGTCCCAACAAACCATTCATCTATCTATCTATCTATCTACAGTATCTATCTATCTACAGTATCTATCTATCTATCTACAGTATCTATCTATCTAGCTATCTATCCATCCATAAATTCATCCATTTTGATATCATTTTCACATCTATCTTCTGTCTATCTATATCTATCACTATTTTGTAATCAAACCAAAAACTCCTTCGTCACGGCCGGGGGGTTTGTGCAATTCATCTTCCAATTGTGTTTGGTGATAATATTTCTTCACCGTCACATCAGCTCTGCATTGTGTGTGTGTGTGTGTGTGTGTGTGTGTTGGGGTGTATATCTGTTTGTTTATCTATCTATCTATCTATCTATCTGTATGTCTGTCTGTATGTTGGTTTGGGTGTACATCTGTTTGTTTGTTTGTCTATCTATCTATCTATCTATCTATATATCTGTCTGTCTGTCTGTTTATCTATCTATCTATCTATCTATCTATCTATCTATCTATCTATCTATATCTATATATATATATATATATATATATATATATATATATATATATATATATATATATATATATATATATATATATATATATATATATAGATGAGTAAACCAGAGCAAAGTTACAATATTATTCGTTAATTTTCCAGGACAGTGGATATAGTTGAGAGCCCCAACATATGACTAATTCCCAGGGGACATCAAGCCGAGGGTGTAATTATGTTAATGATATTACTTATGCTAATCACCTTAATCCCCGGGGCATTAACACTATTTGGTTCGAGGTGGGGGATATTTTATCTCCACGGTTTTGCTTCATTAGTTCGGCCATCATAAGACACTTCACCCCATTCAGGTGTTGATTTTGATCTGGGCGTGCCTGTAAGTTAAGAGAGAGAGAGAGAGAGAGATTGGGGTTGGTCTCTCACCCCCCCCCCCCTCTTTTCCTCTCTCTCTCTCTCTCTCTCTCTCTCTCTCTCTTGTGTTGTCCCCTCACAGGATGGGCGTAAATGAAAAGTACTACATGTAGGATACCTAAATGAGAAAGCAAACTATTCGATGAATGGCACTCAGCTTAAGAATGTAAACAGAGAAACCGATCTGGGAGTAACAATATCGAGTAACCTAAAACTGAGTCAACAATGTTCAGAAGTTGTTAAGAAGGCAAACAAAATAATTGGCTTTATAGGCAGGTCATTTGAGCATAAATCCAAAGAAGTTATCCTAACCCTTTACAATTCCTTAGTCCGCCCTCTTCTGGAATACTGCGTTCAATCCTGGTGCCCTTATTACCAAAAAGATATAAACAAGCTAGAACGAGTTCAACGTAGTTACCAAAATGATACCTAGCCTAAAGAACAAACCATACGAAGAGCGTCTTAGAGAATTAAATCTATTTCCTTTAACCCAGCGCAGATTAAGAGGTGACTTAATTCAAGTGTTCAAAATCATCAAAGGCATCGACAATATGAACTGTAGTAAGTACTTCACTATCGACCAATCTAATTACACGCGGGGAAACGGTTGCAAAATTATTGGAAAATCTTTTAACTCGCACGAATTTAAGAATTTCTTCTTCAATCGAGTTGTCAACTTGTGGAATGGGCTTCCCCGAAACGTTATAGACTGCATCACCGTTGATTTATTTAAACTCCGCCTAGACAAATATCTCTCATCAAACCCGCGACTGACTGCGTTTGTAAATGAATAACTTTATTTTATCCCCCCCTCAATTACTAACCCATCTGTCCTCTACTAACTTCCTAATCCTGCCACGGACATTAGTTCCAGGGCAGTAATTCCCTTTCCAATGTTCCCTTACCCACTCTAAACCACTGTTTGGACACTTGATCCTCAGTGGTTTGGAGGACAAGCAACCTAGAAGGGTCACTAGATCTGTTGTTGCTTGATTTCCTTTGTACTACTATTCTCACCATCATCACTACTATTCTCACCATCATCACTACCACTGTCACCATCATCACTACTACTGTCACCATCATCATTACCACTGTCACCATCATCACTACTATTCTCACCATCATCACTACCACTGTCACCATCATCACTACTATCACCATCATCACTACCACTGTCACCATCACTACCACTCACCATCATCACTACTATTCTCACCATCATCACTACCACTGTCACCATCATCACTACCACTGTCGCCATCATCACTACCACTGTCACCATCATCACTACCACTCACCATCATCACTGTTATTCTCACCATCATCACTACCAGTCACCATCATCACTACTATTCTCACCATCATCACTACCACTGTCACCATCAGCACTACTACTGTCACCATCATCACTACCACTGTCACCATCAGCACTACTACTGTCACCATCATCACTACCACTGTCACCATCATCACTACTATCACCATCATCACTACCACTGTCACCATCATCACTACCACTGTCACCATCATCACTACTATCACCATCATCACTACCACTGTCACCATCATCACTACCACTGTCACCATCATCACTACCACTGTCACCATCATCACTACTATCACCATCATCACTACCACTGTCACCATCACTACCACTCACCATCATCACTACTATTCTCACCATCATCACTACCACTGTCACCATCATCACTACCACTGTCACCATCATCACTACCACTCACCATCATCACTGCTATTCTCACCATCATCACTACCACTGTCACCATCATCACTACTATTCTCACCATCATCACTACCACTGTCACCATCAGCACTACTACTGTCACCATCATCACTACCACTGTCACCATCAGCACTACTACTGTCACCATCATCACTACCACTGTCACCATCATCACTACTATCACCATCATCACTACCACTGTCACCATCATCACTACTATCACCATCATCACTACCACTCACCATCATCACTGCTATTCTCACCATCATCACTACCACTGTCACCATCATCACTACCACTGTCACCATCAGCACTACTACTGTCACCATCATCACTACCACTGTCACCATCAGCACTACTACTGTCACCATCATCACTACCACTGTCACCATCATCACTACTATCACCATCATCACTACCAGTCACCATCATCACTACCTCCCAGTTACTAACTCCCATCACTCCCAGTTACTAACCCATATGTCCCCTACTAACTTCCTAGTCCTGCCACGTTAGTGGCAGGGCAGTAGTTCCCTTTCCAATGTTCCCTTACCCACTCTAAACCACTGTTTGGACACTTGATCCTCAGTGTTTTGGAGGACAAGCAACCTAGAAGGGTCACTAGATCTGTTGTTGCTTGATTTCCTTTGTACTCCTTTGTACTACCACTGTCACCATCATCACTACTATCACCATCATCACTACCACTGTCACCATCATCACTACCACTCACCATCATCACTGCTATTCTCACCATCATCACTACCACTGTCACCATCATCACTACCACTGTCACCATCATCACTACTATTCTCACCATCATCACTACCACTGTCACCATCAGCACTACTACTGTCACCATCATCACTACCACTGTCACCATCATCACTACTATTCTCACCATCATCACTACCACTGTCACCATCAGCACTACTACTGTCACCATCATCACTACCACTGTCACCATCATCACTACTACTGTCACCATCAGCACTACTACTGTCACCATCATCACTACCACTGTCACCATCATCACTACCAGTCACCATCAGCACTACTACTGTCACCATCATCACTACCACTGTCACCATCATCACTACCACTGTCATCATCATCACTACTATCACCATCATCACTACCACTGTCACCATCATCACTACTTGAATACGTGTTAACCAATCGCACGAATAAGCATACACACCGGATGTACGGATAGACACACTTGCATCCACACAGACATGGTGATTACAATACTATGCCACCCCTGTAGGTTGGATATAACCAGCAAATATATATATATAATTGCTAGGTTAAATATAGCAAATATATAGTATAGTAACACATATTTACAATTAATTATCTATGTCTAGTCTGTCTTGATTTATCAAAAGCACATACATCATCTTCGCCACTGTGATATGTGTGCCCCTACAAGGTTCACTATAGAGACCCATCATCACTGCTGCGGGCAGACAGACACAGTGATTACAATATTAAGCCACCCTATCAAAAAAAAATGATGATAGTAATGGTGATGATGGTGACCCATCGCAGAGTTGGGTATGCCGTTTTGATTTTGGGCAAAACGGCACGTCTACTTCATTGTAGTTAAGGTGGAACTATTTTTTCATAGTTCAACCTTAGCTACAAATAAATTAGATTAAAGTGCATAGAAAACCTTATTCATTCAAGATTTTGATTTTGTTTTGTATAATGGAGATGGCGTCAGCAGCCATTACCGGTATCATTACCACAAATATTGGGGAAGTGACCCCGACAAATGTTCAGATCCATTTAGAGCGATGGCATTTATGTAAGTGTCTCCTCCAATGGCTTCCTCGATGTATGAAGGAGCGGAAAGTGGTCAGTTTTGCCACCCCCCACTAAAACTGGTATGTAAAAGATGGCCACATACAGTGTCTCCTCCCGGAGATTCCCACCCGAACATTTTGGGATCGCCTGTCCCGCTCCAACAAGAGATTAAATTTGAAATTACGATGTGGTAGGAAGGGTCAGAAGATAGTTAAGGAAATCAATTTGGGTTCCTTCCTCGAGCAACTTAAGGTTTAATAGGGCCTCTAATATTTTGAAGGATCATATGCAATTTCCCTTCAGTTGGTTCAAAAGGCCACGATAAAGAATGAGAATGACACTACGAAAGAGGGAAGTGATATAAACAACAGTGAAATATGCGATAGTAATGGTAGCTATAAAACATTCAAAACAGAAGACTACGATTCTCCGTTAACCTGACAAGCGCGATATAGACATAGGTGCTAGGGTAGTTATTTGTGCATTTCTAGCCCTGGATTCTGACAGAATTCGTTATATTTACAATATAAACCATTATTTGTTTTCGGTATGCTTTTATTTTACATATATGATGTATATATGAACCTTCAAGAGTGCTAAAATAAGTGGGAAAAGCATTTGGGTGGTGAAAAACGAAGATATTGGCCACCCGGTCATAATCTCAGGCGAGAGAGAGAGACAGGCAGCCCTCCCCTCTCGCTGTCTGGGAGTCAACTGAGACAAGCGGGGCCGTGTGTGCCGGTGTCTGGGTGTTGCATAACGATCTTTTATGCAACCCACTTGTGCTACATAATCGCGGGAGAGAAAAATAACCGATAAATGATGATAATAAGAGGAAAAATAGGTGATAATTGAGGAGGGGAGGGAGGGGGGAATAAGGTGGGGAAGGAGGGGAGGGGGGTGGGTGAGATTTACATGGATGAGTACTGGAGGGGAATTATCTCACCTAGAGACAAATTCCTTTGTTTTGATAGGCCCTTTTTTTTTATGGAAGGCTTTTTTTATGGTCCTGCTTCCGTGAGGCCTATCGCGTTCCCTATAGGAAGCCTTCCGTGAGGCCTATCGCGCTTGCCGGGTTAACTGAGGTAGAAAAGACAACCCCATAGACCACAACAAAAGAGACCAATTGTGAGCCAAATGAAGCAGAGGAAATATAAGAAAAAATTATGGACAATAAAGAGTTGCTGACAGAAAGCGATACAGGAAATCCCACGATAAAACAGAAAAATGAGGATGATAAAAAATTCCGCGAACCTGAAGGACATGATGGAACGCCTATAACATCTGTATATTTCGTAGATATTACATGTGATTATAGGATAAAATCAAACCTGTCCCTTTATAATGCACCAACTTAGGCACGTATTAGAACGGAAATCAATCCAGGGGTTTGGAGCGAGGCGCACGAGGCATCGGACAGAGGAGCGGGAGCTGTTGTGTTCCTAATATTTGAAGAATACCTAGATGATACAATAAGTAATATTGTTATTTAGCAAGCCATGGTTGATGCAATAAGAAGTCTTCCACATAAGGAATAATATTATAATTCTAGGCCTCTTAGAATCGGATTAGCATCTTTTAGCCAATACGGTTATTGTATTCTACAATGTCAAACAAATCCGTTCTTTTCTCCTTCTCAAGCTATGGCATTAATAACAGATAATAAAGCATCCATGTCCAATAGACATCAAAATTATACATTGAAGGAAGGTGCAAAGTCTTATCAATTAAAGTATTTGTATGTTGATTCGTACACATGGTGGCCAGTTCAAAATCTGAATGATACTGTTCGAAAATGTTCAAATTAGCTTAGGTTGCATAAAACTGATGGGAAGCTTATTCTTCTTAGTAACTATTACCCTAACTTTAGCATCCTAAGAACCATACGCGATGCTAACAATGATCCACAGGCCTTCTCAGTGGTGGCTGTAGATATGTTTGTGTTCTGTAGCCTATTGCTGCTTTCCTATAATGAACTTGTCCGTCTCTGCAAACAGACTGGGGGTACTCTATATTATATGCCATTACGTTTATAAAATAATAAGATGCCAAACCTACTCAAAGATGCGATGAAGATTTAATATTTTGACATGCAAGTCACTTTACGTGTCGGTCGTGCTTTTAAGTTCTATGGAAGTATTTATTCCGAAAGTCCGCGTAATCGCAACTTATTTTAATATCTAAGTAGGCCTAACGCAAATGAGCTTAGGTTCAAACTTTCATCTGTTAACTATGAAGATGACCGGAGTTAGTATACGTACCACATATTATTACTATAAAATAAATATGTAGGGCCAAAAGAATCCTACAATGTTACGTTGAAGTACCGCACCTACCAAGGCAAGACTATTTGTGCATTTGAGGAGCGTATATGGCAGAGGAAAAATACTTCAGAGAAGAAAGGGTGACAGGGCCAAAATCAAAGGACGTTTGAGCCAAAATGCCTGAACACACGAGTTTGAAGCAATTTAACCCCTTCAGACTCAAATGATGCAGAGGTTGCCAGATGAGCAATAAGAAATAGAGTTCTCTCACTCTTCTTATTACCTCTCCAAAATTAGTTTTCTGCCCACAGCTAACTCAAAGACAACTGCAGAGGTTGAAGTAACTAAACTAAAGGTTTCTACCCCTGATGGTAACAAAGGGTTTAAAGTATCCCTAATCGGCTCAATGTGTGCGTGTGTTTGTGTGTGCCAGTTATGGAACCCCACAAACATCGGCCAAATCAGAAAACTAGAGGCAGTACAACGAACATACACGGCCCGAATCCCGAATCGAAGGACTGAACAACATGGACTACTGGCAGAGACTACAGCATTTAGACATGTACTCATTGGAGAGAAGAAGGGAGAGATATGTAGCAATGCACGTGTGGAAAATAATTAACGAAATGATACCAAATCTGGAAAACGAAGATGAAATCAGGACAACATACAGCAGTAGAAGAGGAAAATTGTGCACTATTCCGCGTTTAGTGAGAACAAGGATGAGCTTACAAACCTTGAAAGAGAATTCAATGGCTGTACACGGTCCAAGGATATATAACTGTCTCCCCAAGCAACTAAGAGAACACACAGGCTCTCTCTTAAGTTTCAAGACTGGATTGGACAAATTCCTACGAACAATACCCGACAAACCATCGCTGCTACACTATTACCAAACGTGCGACGGAAACAGCCTGCTACATCAAACCAGAGCGAGGAACTACTGAGGGCGGCGCACCAGCGTGGCCCAGGACTTCGGTCCTAAACTACAATCCAGGAATCCAGGTGTGTGTGTGTGTGTGTGTGAGTTTTAGAGAGGGTTGGGCAAAGGCAGGGACAGAGAGAGGAGAGAGGGAGTGTGAATTAGTGTGTGTGTGTGTGTAGTGCGTGTTTAGGATGAAGATAAAGTGTAGAATGGTACTGTACACGTTTGGGAGGTGAATCTAACAATTGATATCCTTGGTCTGCTTACCCTTATGATATATTGTCGTATTATACTAGGCTACTAGCAGTTAACGCCTACATCTTTATCCCAGCGAAAAGAAGTTGTTTGTGTTTTACGTATTGCCTGTTACTTAAAGTAAGATTTTCTTATAACATATAATTTTTCTTGTTGCAAGAAGTAACAATGCCAATATGATATTTACTTTTTACCTGTTTTCACACAATACAAGTAAATTGTGTTTATTTAATTTACTTTTCACTTATTGCAAGAAGTAACAGTCGTGTTTTTTACTGATCGGAAGAAATAACATTTTCATTATAGTCATTATGGGTGGATGGGATTCGTTAGCCTTGGTCGGCAACTCATCTAGGGGAGACAACCTTATACAAATCCAGGTGGATGGGACTCGTCAGCCTTGGTTGGCAACCTGTCTAGGGGAGTAAACCTGATATAAATCCGTACTGCTTACCTAAGGGTAAGGCAGGTTAGTGGATGGATTAGCCGAACACCACTGTAGAAAAATAGTGCTAACAAGATACACAGAGGGCCTCGGAGTCGGACGGATCCTAAATTGAGTGGTCAATCCTGTAAGTCCTTCACTAAACTGGCTTGGGTTGTCCCTCTCACAGGGAATAGGTCCGCTTGGGGGCATTCTGTCTATGGCCACCCTCGTAAGGGGAGTAAGGCGTCCGGTAATAGATAGATAGGTAATTATTGTTTTTACTTACACAGCGACCTAAAACTAAAAATTGCGCACATACTGTATGTTCTTATGATGAGGGTTATATTTATACATTATGGTTTCTTATTACCCGTTTTCACTCTGCAACCTAGAACCCCAAAATCATTGAAATGATCTATCTATCTATCTATCTATCTATATGCTCAGGCCCAATCCCCATTTTGGGGATAGCCGACTCAAGACAGAGCAAGAACAGGGAAAACACAAAAACAAATGATAATAATGATAAATTGAAATGATAATAGTTATGAATATAATACATTGATATAACAACAAGCAAGATCAAGAATATTTTTGAGTATGTGAGTGATGATATTTTTGATGTAGCGAAGCCACAAAATGTGCTTTAACAGTAAATGTTATACTTTATACTTTGTGTTGTATGTGGATTATTACGAATATATCCTTAACTGTATTTATTATAGGCCTGTGAATGTGGGTTAGTGAGTGAATGAGGGGGGTTTCGTTGACTGTATTTCATGGTGAATAATTTAACTGTGCACGTCTTTAAGATTAATGTTGGCATATTATTATTTGTATTTTAGCAACAGCCAGATTTCCATTTTTGACTGCCAGATAGACTGGGTAAGCGAGTGTGAGTGAGGAGGATGAGTTGTGCAATCAACTATACAGGTGTGTGCATTGGTGTGAAATCTTATGTTGAGCACCTCGGTCATTTTCCCCTTGAAATATGACTTGTTCTAAACATTTTTTTTTCTTCTCCATTACTGGTTTAATGGCAAGAATTGCAACACAAAGTACAGTTACAGTATAGACCAGATATTTTTAAGCATGGCTTCGCTGAGTTTAGAGAATGCTCTGGAAATGTCAGACCTCGGTGTGTCCAGTCCCTTCAAGTCCTGGCTATCAAATCCATGAAAGATAACAAATTGAAGTGCCATTTGAGTTCAGTTCATCCAAATCTCACTGGAAGGAAAACAAAAAGTGTTAAGTTGAATTGATGCTCCCAGCTCATAATTTGTTTTCTTCTCTGGAGACGGCTTCATTTGCGTCCTTAGTAGTAGCATGGAATAGATGCAAAAAGCCTCATGAGTCAGCTAGTGAAACCAGCTGCAGTGGCAATGGAGAAAACTCTTTGTGGAACATATGTTGATAAGAAGTTGGAATCGGTACCACTTTCAAATAATAGTATTGAATGTCGAATTGACCTGATGTCAGAAGATATATTATATCAATATATTGTGGCTTTGATAAAATTAGGAAACTTGTCACTACAGACAGATGAATCAGTGGACATTGCAGGTGACCCCCAACTCATGGCTTTTGTTCGGTACCAACGAGAAGAAAACATACGAGAAGAGTTTATTGCAGTGCCTTCACATCTACCACAACTAGAAAACATTTTTATTTTGGGGATTGTTTTTTTTTTTTTTTTGGTTTAATTTAATTTTATTTTATTTTTTTTATTTTTTTAAAGAAACATGGCCTAGACTGGATGAACAGATGTATATACAGATGTTACATAAACTTAAATGATCAAGTTTTACATACTATAACGTCCCTTGATTTTGGCCCTGTCACTCTTTCAACTATGGGGGAGGCACTCGCTATAGGCAGTTATGCCTTTTGCCTCCCTCAATCACATAGAAAAAAAAAAAAAAAAAAAATTCAGGGTGTTTCATTAATTTCAGAATGAGTAAGACAGAATACAACGCCATATACATTCAGGGTGTTTCATTAATTTCAGAACGAGTAAGACCTAGCAATAATAAATATAATTTACTATGTGACGGTTTTGGAAATACCTCATATTTACCAGGATATACACATTGCATCAGTATGGAGGATTGTAAATAGACATGGCCTGTAGCCTACCTATATCATCACCAGCGCATCCATGCTCTGACTGAACATGATTATCACAGAGTTGATTTGTCGGTGGCTCCTTACTCAAGAGATGGTGAACAACGGTTTTATTGCATATAATTGTTTTAGTTATTAAGCTCATTTCATAAGAAATGGCATGCTGAAGGCTCAGATATGGTTTGGTTGATTTCTACTGATTGCCTTCTGTTAATGAGGAAGTTGTGTATCCACCTTCCAATTTTCCCTGTTGCTTTTAAGTTTGTGAGCGATTATTTCATGTTTTTTCGCCATCCAACTTTACATCTTGTTGTTGTTGTTGTTGTTCCCCAAGCTGCCTGGCCGAACAGCCCCAAGGCCCCGAGCAATTCCAAGGCCATAACCGAGCGCCACCACAGAACCCTCCCTGCCGACCACAATAAAGCCTGGGTGACCGAAGCCACTCCATGGCGGGGAGCTGAGGAGGGTGCGGAAACGCCCGGGAAACCAAAGCCCCACCCAGGGCCCTGTGCCCCTCAGCAATTATGAAGAGAAAGTTGAGGGGCAAGGGAAAAATGTGACGCTTTGGCTTCCAATCTTGGTAGATTGGGAGGTCAATCCACGGAAAAGACTCCGTCACTTGAGATCTAGAAAATATATAAGTTAAAGGAACAGTCAGAGTAAGCTATGGGTATGGCAGAGATCGCTCAGTTCTCACTCTGATAGACCAGCCCATCACCACATGACTAGAACCCAATCCTCTCAGCATCAGCTAGGAAAGGCCCTAGAAAGCCGCCTTTGGCGGGGGGATAGCTCCCCTATTTCAACCCCTTTCGGGGTCGGGCACCCGCTCTCCAACTTTACATCTAAGATCAATTAATGAAATCAGTTAATATATGTGGCACTCCAAGGACTCGAACCTAGGATACTCACACCAAAATTCTGCGCACTTATTTATTACACTATCAAGACAGTTATACCATGGTCACATTTCTAAAAGGCCTTCGCAAACTCGGTGTAAATGACATCTACATTCTTTCTCTTTTCTAAGGAATCAAGAATTCTGTTGTAGTGTTCTAATAGCTGAGAGAGACACGATCTTCCCGATCTGAAACCATGTTGACCCGTGTTGTGCAGCTCGTTTGCCTCCATAGATGTTGAGATTTTCCCTCACTTGGACTCGCTCCAAAATGTTAATGATATGGGAGGTTAGACCTACCGGGCGATAATTTTTGGTTAGTGCTTTACTTTGGCCTTTATGCAGAGGAGCAAGTATTGTGTTTTTCAAGCGATCTGGTATTTCTCCAGTGTCTAGACTTCTTCTCTACATTACAGGCAAGTGGTTTGAGAGGTTTTCCTTATATTTCTTTATCAGGATTGAATTTCATGAGTGGGCCTGGTGCCAAGTGGTTTGGCATGTTACTAATAGCCTCTTCTATGTCTTTCATCCCAAAATCAATATCAAGAATGTATGTTTTTTCTGTATGGCGGTTTTTCATGAAAAATTATTTTTGGTCTCCAAAGGCGTTTGTTTCATCGGATTCACTGAACACCATTTCATACTACAGATGTAAGAGTTCGCTCATTTCCTTGTCGTTACCATCATCTTTACTCAGTGGGACGATGTTTGACGTAGCTTTAGATTTCCGCTTGGCATAATTATGAAAAGAAGTACTTAGAGTTTTCCTTCATTTTCTCTGGATTTGTACCTTTTGTCTGTCATGTACATTTGGTTGTTGTTGTTGTTGTTCCCCAAGCTGCCTGGCCGAACAGCCCCAAGGCCCCGAGCAAGGCCAAGGCCATAACCGAGCGCCCCACAGAACCCTCCCTGCCGACCACAATAAAGCCTGGGCGACCGAAGCCACTCCATGGCGGGGAGCTGAGGAGGGTGCGGAAACGCCCGGGAAACCAAAGCCCCACCCAGGGACCAATTATGAAGAGAAAGTTGAGGGACAAAGGAAAAATGTGACGCTTTGGCTTCCAATCTTGGTAGGATGGGAGGTCAATCCACGGAAGAGATGCCGTCACTTCTCCCTTGTGGGTTCGTTAACTACCTGATAATCTAATTGCCCTCCATGCAATGTTTGGCATATTAAAATCTCCTAACCACATAATGTTAGGTGTAGGGTTTCCTAGGTCTTCTATTGCTGTTTTTATCTTGCTGATCTGGGGTTTGATCTCGTCTATGGATGTGTCTGGGGGTCAGTATGTGACAATAATAGCCAAATTTAAGGATTCTGTTTTAACTCCCAAGTATTTCCATTCCTTCATTGCTGTTATTTAGAAATTCAGTATATATCAAAGAGTCATGGATGTACAATGCTACCCCTCTATGCATTCTATGCGTTCTGTCTGCCCTATGTAGATTATAGCCAGGAATCCATACTGCGCTATCTTTGTGGTCCTTAACCTCTGAAGTGCGCATGGGGGTAATTGGAAACGTCCCCCTGTGCTGACGTATTTGAGGTGTTTCCGCCACTAAAATATTCATTGTGCCATTAATAGCATTAATACTTATCCATATGCGCCTATTATGGGTTGATTATAAAGGTATTAACCTGAAACAACAATAAAACGAGTGAAAACAGCGTTTGGATGGTCAAAATCGGAGATATAGCCCGCGAGTTGTATAATGTATGGGTGAGGCAATCTGCTTTCCCGCCAATTTCCCCCAAGGCCACTGAGACACAGTCGATCGATACTCTCTCTCTCTCTCTTGCACTCGCTTGCTATCAGTGATGACCACACCCTCCAATCGGATTTCTAATGTTAGCACGAAAATATACCTCAGAATAAGGGAATAACAGGGAAAATAGGTGATAACTGAAGGAGAGGAGGAAAGTGGGGAAGGAGGGGAGGTAGAGGACTGAGATTTTGCATGGCCCAGGGGCCAAAAAAAAATAAAAAATAAAAAAAAAAAAATATAAAATTTTTTTTTTTTTTCGATGTCAAAAGTTGATTTTTATTTTCTCTGACTCTTAAGAGTCTCCCCGCAGTGCGCCGGGGGAACTCTTAAGAGTCTCCCCGCAGCTCCCGGGTTAATATGTGTTTCTTTGAGAGCTGCAAATATAGCATTCCCTTCTTTTAGTAGGCCCATAATAAATGGTACTTTCTTTGTGATTTTATTATTTTATCCTTGTATGTTTGCAAACAGGAGTTGGGAAAGGCTATTTGCCCTGCTTTGTGTACCTAATAGTCTTCAGGGTACACTAGGTGCCGCTCGTAGAGCACACAGGCCGTAGCTCGATTGGTAGAGCGTTCGCCTGCTAACCGTGAGGTTGACGGTTCGAGCCTCGGGCCAGCCAGTGAGTTATTGGCACACGTCAGTGCTGTTGGTGAACGGTGCGATCTAGCAATCTGTGGCAACTATTCACTAAGTCTCTGATTCATCAGGGCACCCACCCTAGCCTTGCTATTCAGCAGGGAGTGTATGGTGGTAAAAACTGCATCATCATCATCACATCCCTGTGCCACGCTTGGGAGGATAAGTGCTCGAGGTGTGCTATCTGATCCTCCAACATTCTCATTCGGTTCATCTTCTGCCATACCCCTCTTTGCCTTCTTCCTGTCTTGACCTCCAATATCTTGAGTTTTTTTTTGGCTACCATGTGAGCTGTTTATTGCACTCCTCCATGTCCCTTTAACATGGAACTCTGGGCTTTTGGAATCAGAACAAGCCTTATTTTCTAGTGATACCTGGCAGAGGGGTGGATTGTGGTATTTGCATTTTTCAGAAAACCTCCACTTCCCATTTCTGACTACTGTATATTATTGCAAATTTTTGTATGCGCAAATCAACAAACTGCGCCATTGGTTTTACCTCTTGGTACAGAGAAACTGTTTCTTTTTATATAGTATCTGCATACTGGAATAGTTGGCCTTTGTAGGTGTGTGGGTTTGTGGGGGGAGGGGGGGGCGAGTTCTAGCGTTAATGACACGGTCAGGAGAGGCCTAGGCAGGGGAAGTGCGAGTGGTGTTTGGTGATGTCGCAGTGTTGTGAGTAGATGTGGAAAGATGATTTGGTGTGGAGGTAGAGTTGGTGGAAGGATTTGTGTGAAACATGTGGGCTGTAGTGTTGCGCGGTAGTGTGGAGTGAGAGTCTGTAGAAATACTTGTGTGGTGAACCGGTGTCATGGGTAATGATGTGGGCTGGATTTGGTTGGGGTAGGGGTAGTAGTAGTAGTAGTCGTTCCCTAGGCTGCCTGGACGAACAGTCCCAAGCTCCTAAGGAAGGCCATGGCTGGGGGTGGGGTTTGAGGAGGTGGTTGATGTGAGTTTTTATGAGGGAGGTGTTGCGGGTGTTTGGTCAGATGAGGGTGTCGTAGGTTGTTTTTGATGGGAAGTAGAAGAGATTGACTCCGAGGTGGTTGTGGTCTGGGAATTTTCTGATGTGCATCCCCAATTTTGATGGGAAAACACAGCGATTTGGGGATATTTAGGTCTTATCTTTTACCTCTGTTTTTTCAAGTCTGGATGATTCGCATTGTGAACTCGACACAGTTGTTACAAAAATACAAGTTTTTTCCTTTTTTATTATTAGCACTGTTTATAGGCGTTAAAAGGCCTACACAACACCAATGAAATGTGTCTTTCCATATCTGGCATTTTGTGCCACGTTTGTCTCTCACTACGCCATTACAGTCAGAGCAAAAATCCCTGGTATTCACTTCTAATTTTATGACTATCACCCACTTTCTTTTACGACTCTTACAACGTGGGCGAGGGAGGTGAGGGAACACTTGTTTACTGTTTTGTGGTTACAAGGTCCAATTCAATGTTATCAATATTTATTTTCAATTAATCGGCTACTTATATACAGTGTGGTTGTTGTTGTTGTTGTTCACCAGGCTGCCTGGCCGAACAGCCCCAAGGCCCCGAGCAAGGCCAAGGCCATAACCGAACACCCCCACAGAACCCTCCCTGCCTACCACAATAAAGCCTGGGTGACCGAAGCCACTCCATGGCGGGGAGCTGAGGAGGGTGCGGAAACGCCCGGGAAACCAAAGCCCCACCCAAGGCCCTGTGCCCCTCAGCAATTATGAAGAGAAAGTTGAGGGGCAAAGGAAAAAATGTGACGCTTTGGCTTCCAATCTGTCAACTTCTAGGTTGGCAGATTGGGAGGTCAATCCACGGAAGAGGTGCCGTCACTTGACATCTAGAAAATATATAAGTAAAAGGAACAGTCAGAGTAAGCTATGGGTATGGCAGAGATCGCTCAGTTCTCACTCTGATAGGCCAGCCCATCACCACATGACTGGAACCCAATCCTCTCAGCATCAGCTAGGAAAGGCCCTAGAAAGCCGCCTTTGGCGGGGGGATAGCTCCTCTATTTCAACCCCTTTCGGGGTTGGGCACCCGCCCAAGTGTGGTATAACTATTAACATGGTCAAATTCTGTTCAGGTATGGTATTGTGGTGCATGGAGCAATTGACGGAGCGAGTCGAATGTTAGTCTTCCTTGCTGCTTCAAACAACAACAAGAGTAGTACCGTCGTCAGTCATTTCATAGATGCTACCACAAAGTATGGTATGTATTACTTCCATTAGCAGTTAGTATTAGGTGGGCAAACCCATCATCCATATTCTGTTACCAATATGTTTGTCAGAAAATGCATATTGGGCAGAAAATGTATCTGATCATAGAACATCAAACACACATCCTCTCATATGCAGACGACCTCATTATTACTAAACAACACCCCACAATTGAACAAGCAATTCACCTACAACAATACCTCCGACAACTGGAACAATGGCACCTATAAAAGCGCATGATAGTCTTACCCCCAAAATACTCCATCACTTTGCTTACCACAGACAGACATGAATCACGCTTCACCCACATGTCACACTACTCAAAAAAACAATTCCCCTCAACCGAACCCTTAAATTACTTGGCATAACTTATGAGACACACAGGACATTTGAACCCACACAGAATACAGACACTAGAGCCCTACAAACATAAACCCCCTCAGAACCCTCACAGGCAACGAGTTACAGAGGGAAGCAGAAGGATTAGTGGTTAGAAATAAGTCAAGAATGTTGGCCCGATCTACAGGGCGGTTCGGGATACAGGTGGGGTGCTAGGTCATTTAACCCGTGGAGCCCCGGCTAGTTTTGTAATGTTTGTTCACCAGAACCCGGCCGGTTTTCAAAAAATGGTTTTATTCCAGAAACAATAGCGAATGGGTTAGGAATGAAGGAAAAACCACGAAACACCGCTCAAAAAGCTTAAAAAATGGTCCTACAGAGCCCCCGAAAACGTATTTTACAAGAGTAAAAAATTGAAGGCAATTACCCCAAAAAAACAGGTTATTGCGCGCTCGCGCGCACGCACGTGGACTTTGAGAGTTTTCAACTATCGGCACGGTTGCGTGGGATACGTACACAGTTCCCATACAAATCTGAGCCCTCTTGAGTGGCTACACCTGAGGTTACGGTCGGCGCAATTAGGGTGACGCGTCAGGCGCGTCTCTGGGGCTGTGCGTTACATACATCGCCGACGCGTCAGACGCGTCGCTGGGGCTGTACGGGTTAAGATAACAAAGATATAGGCTTGTTCACCAGGTTGGTCAGTGAAATGAGAAGAGAGCCATTGGTGGTGGTGAACATTGAAATCTCATAAGATGGAGAGAAGGGAGAGAATGACTAAGAGAGTGTACGAGAGTGAAGTGGAAGGACAAAGAGGGAGATGTAAACCGAGAGAGGTGGAAGGATGGAGTTCATTACTGTATATGCGTAAAAGCGTTGCTGCATGGGAGGAGGGGCGTCAACTGACTGGGAACAGAGGTGCATGGGGCGATTTGTTCGTGGCCACCCTTTCAGGGATCACAGCATCCGGTAATAGATAGATAGAGAGATGGATAGAATGTGTTACACTGTAGAAGTAAGATAGTCAAAGAATTGTGGATTGTCAGTAGAATTAGGGGACAGATAAACAGATATATTTAGTGAGAATAACAAGATAGCTTAATCCTTAGAGTTGAGAATTCGGAAGAGTCAGAATTGGGAACGGGAGCAAGAAAGATTGTTGCGTACATACACACAACATCCACCTTTGGCTTTGAATTAAGGGTGGAGATAGTAGTAGAAGGGTGTGCTGTCTGTTGCCTTAGACAACTATGTTTCGGTTAGAAAAAGTAAGTCAGGTTTGGTAGAAGAGAGATAGTATTCCACAGAGAGGAAGTTAGAGGAAAAGCCGCAGATGTTGCAGAAATCCATAAGAGTACTAGATAGTGGTCCAAGGCATTTTAGGGAGTCCTTTCCAGGAGTCGCACTATAGTCCTTCTATTTTATTAAGGCCATTTAGGCGTGGTCCGCCTGGGGCATCAGATAAAGACAGAGTTGTCACATAGGACGGTAAACAGACCGTTTGTGAATGGGATACTAACTCGGGTACGAGTAAGGTCAATCAATTTGACAACGTTGCAAAATAAATGTTGCCATTTTTTATACAAATTATTTGCATTTGTTCTTAAATTAGACGCATTCTTAAAAGCATACAGCTGTTTTAAATTTATATGTATAGCCTACAGGGTATTTGTAACTCATTTATATGTATAGCCTACAGGGTATTTGTAACTCATTTATATGTATAGCCTACAGGGTATTTGTAACTCATTTATATGTATAGCCTACAGGGTATTTGTAACTCATTTATATGTATAGCCTACAGGGTATTTGTAACTCATTTATATGTATAGCCTACAGGGTATTTGTAACTCATTTATATGTATAGCCTACAGGGTATTTGTAACTCATTTATATGTATAGCCTACAGGGTATTTGTAACTCATTTTTAAAGTTGCTAATAGCTTAAAATGTGAGATGTTATTTAGAATTTAAGATTTGGCAAGTCTGCCTTTATCAGATCCCTGACCTGACAAAGCCCAAATGGCCTTTACAAAATAGGACTATAGTGAAGGCCTTTTTGCTCCTCCTCTTCCCCCCCCCCCCCACACACACCATTGAAGAAAATTTATTAATGCTCAACAATACTGTAATTACCATTCCTACATGAAATAGCTAGGAGGCATTTCTGTCATGGCTATGTTTTTATAGGGGGTTTCCAAGGTGTTTGACATGATGAAGATTTATGTATTATTTAAGTTATTTTGTGTATTCTTTGTTTGTTATTTGAGATACCAAAAATGCATGGCCAAGCTTAGAATATACTTACCCTGTTATGTACTATATTGCAGGACTGCCTTCAAGAATTCGTGTAGACCAGGGGGTAGAAAATAATGGCATTTGCTTCCTCATGGAGGCAGTGCGAGGCTCTGGTAGAGGCAGTGCTCTTAGAGGGAAATCTTGCCATAATCAACGCATCGAGAGAGCTTGGGTTGATGTCTGGAATGGAGTCACCAACACCTACTATGACATTTTCAACTACCTCGAAAACAAAGGGTATGTATTGCTATTAAAATTAGCAAAATTATGCATAGAGAAAGGACCTTGGGGCTGTTCGGCCAGACAGCCTGGGGAACAACAACCCCGAAAGGGGTTGAAATAGGGGAGCTATCCCGCCGCCAAAGGCTGCTTTCTAGGGCCTTTCCTAGCTGATGCTGAGAGGATTGGGTTCTAGTCATGTGGTGATAGGCTGGTCTATCAGAGTGAGAACTGAGCGATCTCTGCCATACCCATAGCTTACTCTGACTGTTCCTTTTACTTATATATTTTCTAGATCTCAAGTGACGGCGTCTCTTCCGTGGATTGACCTCCCAATCTACCAAGATTGGAAGCCAAAGCGTCACATTTTTCCTTTGCCCCTCAACTTTCTCTTCATAATTGCTGAGGGGCACAGGGCCCTGGGTGGGTCTTTGGTTTCCTGGCCATTTCCGCACCCTCCTCAGCTCCCCGCCATGGAGTGGCTTCGGTCACCCAGGCTTTATTGTGGTCGGCAGGGAGGGTTCTGTGGGGGCGCTTGGTTATGGCCTTGGCCTTGCTCGGGGCCTTGGGGCTGTTCGGCCAGGCAAATTACAAATGATTAGTTTATCAATGTGATATTTCAAATGTTCACATCTTCCTTTATTCTATATTTCACCGTACTGGCCATGGTATCATGCAGTCTTTTCCTAAACACCATTACTTTAAGTTTTCCTATGTTGACTCCTTCTTTGACATATCCGTAGGAGTTGGTGATCACTCTCTGGAGGTCTTCCACGTTCTCGGCCATAAAGACATTGTCACTCATGTAGGTGCGTTAAAATATTCAAATCCCTTCCCTTTCCTTCTAGCCTATCTTCTTTGTCCATTTGTTCTGCCCTACATTGTCTTATCAATCCATCCGTGTATATATGAAACAGCAAAGGAGGCATGACACATCCCTGTCTTACTCCCATGTTGACCTCAAAGCTATTACTATGCTCATGACCTGCCTTTAAATTTGCAAATGCAGTTTTATAAAACAAAATAGTGACATTATCAACTTCCATCCTACACCATAATACTATCAATATCTCCCCTACACCCTACAAATACTGACATTATCAACTTCCATCCTACACCATAATACTATCAATATCTCCCCTACACCCTACAAATAGTGACATTATCAACTTCCATCCTACACCATAATACTATCAATATCTCCCCTACACCCTACAAATACTGACATTATCAACTTCCATCCTACACCATAATACTATCAATATCTCCCCTACACCCTACAAATACTGACATTATCAACTTCCATCCTACACCATAATACTATCAATATCTCCCCTACACCCTACAAATCCACTGAATGGTCTTAAGCCATGAATGTTGCTTATTGTTTTCTCTTCTTAGCTAGATAGTTTTCTACAATCAATCTCCTTCAGTCACTGTAACCCCTTGCTCTGTCCTTCCTGCTTTTCACCCATTCCATCATTAATTTTCTTCTGTAATCCATCAATTAACACCATTGCTTACAATTTTCATGGGTTGGTAAGCAGTCTAATTATATATATATACGGTATATATATATATATATATATATATAGATATAAGATTTCATCCTCATGATATTTTATTTTTCTCACATTCTTCAGTTTGACAGCATCTCTTTTGTAGGTAAACCTTCTGTTTGTGTTACACAGGTAATCTGCAATGACTAAATTGCTTATGGAAAATCCCTTTTCAAATTTAGTACTATAAATCATGTGTACATTTCTTGATTCAAAAATTTTCTTTGCAGATGCTTGGATCCCTCCACTGATATTGACTTGTGGGTTCTCCAGCAGGTGTTCCTACCACTCATCAATGCTGATTTTGATAAATTTGTTGGACAATGGAACCATCACGGACTACGCACTGAAAAAAATAAGTCTCCAAAGCAGCTCTTTGTCAGTGGAATTTTGGCTCGTGGAAATGCTGACCTTACTGCAATTAGGGACATAATGGACTCGAGTGGCATCCCCAATAACAGCTCCAGTGTGTCAGCGGATCAGCTTAATTACGCAATGGGAAGAACGAGCGTAAGGTGCCCAGATGTAAGCTCTCCTCTTTCCACTGAAAATTCACAGATCATTGTAAATTTCATAAAGTCCCTTCATGTTTCTAATGATAGTTGTATTGAGGATTATTTACAATCTTTGCTCAGGAGCTATGAACTAATTAATTCTCAATAAATATTCTTTTCACCTCTGCAACACCTCTACAGTGCCAGTTAAGATTTTTGTTTTCCCCAGACGCCGTAATTACTAGGAGTTATTATGAAGGTTAAGCGTTTGTCACAAATTTCTAGGTCAAATTGCCCAGGCTTGACATCTACCAATAACATTTTGACAGTGAGGATTCGATCAGCCGACCCTTTGATCAGCAGCCAACGCTCTACTGACTATATCACGGCTCTCAACAAAAAGTCTGTCTACTAAGAGTCTGTATAGTAACCTAGCTCTAGCCCCAAAAGTGTTTACTTTAAAATTAAAATTGGCAACTTTGTGGTATATTTTAAGTGTGCACTGTTCATTAACAATCTGTATATTTTTATCAAGAACATTTTCAACTTAATCATTTACGTTACAATGTGTGAGGGGGATGGAATTTTGATAAATTTGGTTAGCGACTAGATTAAACTTTAACATATTACAAACAAGAATATCATCAATATATCTACTATTTTATTACTTAACAATTTAGCAAGTGCTAATTTTTCTGGGATGTTATTTTTCTTGCTTCTGTCAACTTAAGTTTTTCATAAATTTAAATTCTAAAGCAAGCAAGAATAAGTCTGCAATTAAAAGGCTAGCATTTCCACCCATATGAATTCCAAATATTTGTTTTAAAATGCATAAGTTTAATATTTTTCAGGTCAATTGTTGTAACTGTATTTTAAAATTTGATATCAATCATTTTAATCAAGCATTATTAACTTGAAGTTTCTATTATAACCTCTGTTTACTTTTTGTCTGTATGTATTAATATTTATTTTTTTCTATTGCTATTGTTAGTATTATTCTTTAGAATTAATTAGTCTTGTTAAAAGAGTAGGCCTACTCTTTTGTTTAAATATATTGTGCCTTCTTCATATTTTCAAATATTTGTATTTATAATATATACTGTATCTATTCATTGTCGATAGGATCAAGTGCTTGCTTTTGCGATTTCCTTAGTTTATTTGTACAATAAATGTAGGTTATTAGTAGGGTAGTAATTGTTAGGGGTCACTTGAAGCATGCTATGCTTACAGGTACCTACCCGATAGCACTATCGTTAGTGAGTGATTATGTGTTTTGTACTTTGTTGATATCTTGTCAAATTGCAAATTTAGCTTAATATAAAATTTGATATAAATTGTAGTTTCTTTATTCAGTTTATGTAGTTTCTTTATTTACCAGAACGTCTCGGACTTCCCAAATTGACTAATTCCTTGAACATGGCGAGGATGTAACACAGCACCCCATACCATTAAACACATCATAGAAGACTGCATTTCACACAACCACTTACACCAACAACACAATCTACACTCAATGAGAGCTCTGTGGGAAAACCTGATCGTGGCCATGGCCTTCCTCAGGGACTCGGGGCTGTTCGGCCAGGCAGCTTAGGGAACAACAACAACAACAACATGGCGAGGTGCATTGTTATATGTGCGATCATTTTACTTGGGAAACAAATTGACTTGCTCATGTAGTTGTGTGCACCCTATGTGGTGAATTGTGTTCCTGTATTTCAAAATTTTATTTTATTAAGTGTTGTTTCCATATAGCGATTTTGATCAGTTCTTTTGCATTTATCTTGTGTCGTCCCAGTTTTAGTTTGTTTGTTTTACATTATAATACTTAACAAATTTACAAGTGCTACTTTTTCTGGAATGTTATTTTTCTTGTTACTGTCTTTCATAAATTTAAATTCTAAAGAAAGCAAGAATAAGTCTGCATTTCCACCCATAGGAATTCCTAATACAGGTATTTGTTTAAAAATGTAGTGCCCGAATCTAACAATAGGTATTGAAAAGGAGGAATTTACATTTAGTTCTATCAAAATATACTGAACTAGTGGGATCAGAGCTACTGTAAGTGACGCATTATTAAAATATAAATTAACATTTATGTAACGATTATTAACAAATCTGTCACAATGCAAATCTATAATAAAGCAAAGTTCTGAATATACTAAATCTAAAGGCAAATTGGTATGCAAAATTGAAGTCAAAGCTATATACTGAGGTAACTTTCTGCATGGTATTAAGTTTATCAATAACTTTTACTGAATTGTCAACACTCTAATAATAGTTAATGCCAGTTACATTCTGGATGGGATCACAATATCGTTTATGAGTACTTTTAATGTATTTTAAGCAATGTACGACCTGTTTTGACAAAGTTTTAGTGGTAGCAAATTTTGTTCCGGCATATATATATTGTCTTTGCCCCACTTTTGGTTTGTTTACTTTGCAAGTTTTACATTTTAATGTTGTATGCCTTTCAATGAATTTGTTATATTTTTTATAAAATTTAACTTGAAATATTAATAAAAGTTTCATATGAAAATGATTTGTTTGTATTTCCCGCTTCATATCTTATATGAAATAGATAAGAAATTGAAGGCAATTTGATGTATTTTAGTTCATTTTCTTGTAATGTCAAGACAAATAGCCTGACAATTCCCAATGACATTCCTATTCAAATTCCATATTATACAGGAATTTTGCTCCGAAAACCTTCCTTCCTTCACACACTCTTTGTTTTACCTCCATTTCCATACCTCCACTCCTGCTTATCGTTATAAACTAACAACAGTTCTCTGAACTTCCCCAAGCCACATCTAATTCTAGTGACAGTGTTAGCCTTGGCCCTACCACCGGCAGAGATGGTAACTCCTATGTCCCAAAACTTGTCTACAAGCTCCAATGACCCATTTCCTAAATTCACAGCCACAGTATCATCATTTAACACAAGCTCGGCCTTGCACACTACGCACTCAAATTTCTCGATATCTGACTTCTCCTTCGGCAGGGGTCCTTTTATTCGACTACAGCGGGTGCCCAACTCCGAAAGGGGTTGACTTTCTAGGGCCTTTCCTAGCTGATGCTAAGAGGATTGGGCTCTAGTCATGTGGTGATGGGCTGGTCTATCAGAGTGAGAACTGAGCGATCTCTGCCATACCCATAGCTTACTCTGACTGTTCCTTTTACTTATATATTTTCTAGATCTCGAGTGACGGCATCTCTTCCGTGGATTGACCTCCCAATCTACCAAGATTGGAAGCCAAAGCGTCACATTTTTCCTTTGCCCCTCAACTTTCTCTTCATAATTGCTGAGGGGCACAGGGCCCTGGGTTGGGCTTTGGTTTCCCGGGAGTTTCTGCGCCCTCCTCAGCTCCCCGCCATGGAGTGGCTTCGGTCGCCCAGGCTTTATTGTGGTCGGCAGGGAGGGTTCTGTAGAGGCACTCGGTTGTGGCCTTGGCCTTGCTCGGGGCCTTGGGGCTGTTCGGCCAGGCAGCTTGGGGAACAGCAACAACAACAACAACAACAGGTGAGGGATATCACTCAAGCTTCCTTAGATAAAGGACAGATGACGCAGTTTTTTACACGGTGCACTCCCTTGATTGGCCGGGCAGGGACTTACAGGGACTTACAGGGACTTAATTGGATATTTTGCCACGAATTGATAGACTCAGCTGACCAAACAATACTCAACACAAGGACGCACTGTGTCCCTGTAGGCTACAGAGAGAGAAGCTTTGCAGGGGTAAAGAACCACTTGAGGCGGTTGAGAACACCCAGATTCTGGGAAGGCTTTTTAGCAAGAGTGGTAATAGGGTCTTTCCAAGAGATATCGGAAGAAAAAGAAGATGAAGGGTTTATTTTGTTATGGTTGTGGGAGTTATTGATGCGTAGATAAATGGAGAAATTGTGTTTTGGAAGCATTCATAGCAAAAACGTTTTCTCTGACCCAATTGGAAATACAGTAGTAGTTAGATCAGAAGATAAGTGTTCTATAGCTTCACGTGGGTTTCTGAGAGATTTTGCTTGCTGGGGCGTTCTGGAAAACTAGTTTAATAGTGTAAGGTAGAGTACTGCCAGCCTCTCAGTTGGCAGTGCCAAAATGTCAGAAGCACCACCGACTGGGGGGTCTGAAAGCCGTACTGGGGAGACAATACAGGTAACAGAGATTAGGTTATGATCAGAGGAGCCCAATGGAGAGATAATTTAGTGTCAGCAGAAGGATAAGAGGTTAGAAATATATCAAAAATGCTGGCCAGTTCTCCAGGGTGGTACAGGATACAGGTTGAATGTTGAACTAACTGCTCTAGGTCATTTACGGTAGAAGACATGTTGGCTTGTTCACCAGGTTAGCCAGTGAAAGGAGAAGAGAGCCATTGGCAGTGGTGAACATTAAAATCTAAGATGGAGATTATTGGGAAGGGAGAGATGGATTGAATGTGTACCACTTTAAAGTTAAGATAGTCAAATAATTTTTGATCTATATATCTATCTATCTATCTACTTACTTCTGGCTCAAACCACATATTTTCCTTTTAATTTTGTTTGTGTTTTGTTATGCCACGTTTTCAAGTAACGTGAGATAGTCTGATTGTGATTCCCAACTTAGGGATCAGCGTTTATCGTCAACTTAGGTACCTCTCCACTGGGTGAGGACTGGCCTTAATGCTCATAATCAACAAACAAGTAATAAACAATGGACACAAAACACATATAGATAGTATACACAAGTTTTATTACTTAACTGCTAGGGTACAATCTCAATAAGTCTCTGGAGAAAATAAATATGATAATCATATACAGTACAAATAAGAATAATGTTACAAATGAACATATAAGTAATAACACGCAGAGATAATAAGCCTGAAATCCCAAGAAATCAAGTCCTGAAGTAAATATGTAAATCACTTTAAATATGGCTCGAACGTAAGTAAATAGCAGTTCCTGCGACAATAGAACCATGGTTCTGATAGTTATGGACAATAGAACAATATTTAATCTCAAAACGAACAATAAGTTGATGCAACTTGAATATGTTTATAAACTGTAATAACTCAATGAGTGAAAATGATTAAAATTGGATTCATCACGGTAAAATAATTATTTTAGTCAACTATGAGTGACTGAGAAACATTTACCTCTGCAACGAAAGTTTCACTATTGACCCGGGTCTGTACCCAAAATTATATGGAATGCATAATCTTAGATCTGCACAAAGTGTTCGAGATTTACGTGTAAGTGTATGTCTTTATACCTGGAAAAGATATATATATATATATATATATTTCCTATGCGAGGAATCCAGGAACCTGAATTCAAGGAAGTATGTATATATTTTCCACAAGATAGAGTGTGTTTTGGTCTCCTGCAAATGGAGCAACGGATAATAAATAAAGAAGGGAAGATAGGAAAACTTCTGTCTGATGTTAATTTAGAAATGCACCTTGGCATACCTAAGTCTAGACCCTCACTGTAGGCCTAATCATTGTTACCATTATGAACTAGGAAAAGCACTTAAAGGATTTCGTAGAGAGTGAAAACACTGGTAGAACGAGTTTGAGCGGAGACTGGAGTTGGGTCACGGGCTGTCATGCCTTTGATTACAGAGGCACTGATATAATCATGTACACTTCCCACCTAGGCTCAGGCCCAAACAATTACAAGATACGTTCTGCTCGGCTCTTTCGCGGACTCGTCTCACGATACCACTATATCCACGCTGAATCTGGGGGATGAAACTAAAGGATCCCCTGCACTCGGCAAGCATAAAGTTTTTCCGGGCTTAGGTGGACAGTTACATATATGACTGTCTTGAATCTCGATAGACTACGTTGATACAAATCCAGGCTTAGGGGACTTGGGCAGACTTGCACTAATAGTACTAAGTTCTTGGTTTAGGTCGAACTTATTGATTGACAAGGAGGCTAGTGACTCAATCGCCGTCCCATTTTAGTTGACGTGGTTGCAGATTGATGTATAATCACAGAGCCTGTCTTACCTTTGATTGAGTGACTCGATCTTGGTCTCACTTAAGTTGGAGTATACCCCGATTAAGTTACTCTATGTCTAATTTTAGTTGATGTAGTCACACAATAAAGAATTTACTTCCTCACAACAATCTATTTTATTTTTTTAATTCTCCTTTCTGTCCTAGGAGTACCGAGTTCATAACCAAAAATATGGCTTAACCCAGCAGATTGAATGCTTGACTCTAGTTTGGTCAGTGTAGATAGTGTTTCTTTACTCTGCGTTGTCCTGGATAGGTGATTCCAGGGCAACAAGGGCACACTAGATATGTCGGCTTTGTTTTCAATCAGGGAGCCAGGAGCACTGGTGGTAACTTGTATATTAGGTGCACCTATCAGTTGTGCATTCGGGGATATTCATTTGACATTTAACTTGGTGGAACTTGGGTAGATATTAATATTAAAACTTGGGGGTGATTTATCCACCTTTGGCCTGTTAATTTAACTTGGTTGTTTTGATACATGAGTGATTGGAATTGGTCATTAGTAATTTTCTGTGGTGCACGTCTGGTTTGGATCACTATTGATGTTAACATTACATGACACAAGGTGTTGTGGTTGTTGCTGGGTTTCCTTGCGAAGTGGGTGGCTCCTTGTATTGGGCAACTCCACGTGTTCGCTATTCTTTCGCACTTTTGGAAGTGTTGCATGTTGCAGAGTGAATGCTGGTTGATTGCTACTGGTGCACTGGTTGGAGGCGGTTGTGTGGTGATGAGCTGGTTGTTTGGACATTCGTCGTTGTTGTTTGAAGTGTCGTGAGGGGAAGATCTCTCGGAAGTTTGAAATAGCTCACCCTCGTAGATATATTTTCTTTGATGCGGTATCTTGCATCGGTCCCCGTGCTAAATTGCGGCTGAACATGATTGCAGGTGCTTATGCTAGCAATCCTAGCTGGTTGTTCCTCTTGCTTTCTAGATGCCGGGATTAGTTGGGGAAATCTCGGCTGTACATTTTCATCTCCTCGCATCTTATGTTTATTTATTTTGTTTTTATTTATTTATTTATTTTATTTTATTATTTTTTTTGTGGGGGGGGGGGGGAAAGCCGACTAGTAACACAGTCTGAAAAAAAATAAAAAAAAACATAAACATAAGACAAAGTCACACCCATCTAGGTCGCCCAGGAGAAGACCCAGAGACCAGGGAACACTGAGTGACTCCAGTACTCCCCCAACCCCCGACCTCCAGGAGAAGTTCTGGCCTCAGCAGGTTAACATGCAGCTGAGCACATCACAGTGCCCACCCACCACGCTTCCAGGCGTACCTTTCATATCAACCTGCTCCCCGGGCCACCTTCCACACCTTCCACATTGCTTCTCGATCCACACGATCATACGCTTTTTCCAAATCCATAAAAGCCCAAAATATCTCCTTATTCTTCTCTAAACAATTCTCACATAGCTGTCTCACTGCATCCTCTTCCCCTCCTAAATTCGCACTGCTTTTCTCCTAAACGCAACTTCTGTACCATTTATTATCCTCTCTAGCAACACCCTGCCATACAGCTTTCCAACCACTGATAATGAACTAATACCTCTATAAATTAAAAACTCCTGCATGTCTCCCTTTCCCTTGTACAACGGCACAATACATGCACTCCTCAGTCTATTGGTACCATTGACACAACAAGCACACTATGAAGAGTCTCACCAGCCAATCTATCATCACCTCTCCACCCTACTTAATTAATAAACTCCACAGCAATACCATCCAAACCTTCTGCTTTCCCAGCTCTCATTTGTCTCACTGCTTCTTTCACCTCATTTTTGTCAATCCTTTCATTCATTCCCTGCCACCTGGGTGGCCTGGGTAACCTATCTCCATTAACCACTGTTTCAATCACTGCCTCCCTTCCATCTCTTACATTTAGCAAAGATTAAAAATACTCAAAATATATTTTTCTCACTTGCACTTCTTCAACTAGTAACTCTCCATTTGCATCTTTCACTGACTCTTCCCTGTTTTGTCCTCCTTTCCTTAATCTATGTTATACCAGGTTTTTACTGTGATTGTATCGAATTCATAGGTAGGTTCTTACTCGACTGGAGAAGATGAGAACACACAAAAACACAAGCACGAAGGTAATAGAGGATAATATAACACAAATACAAACATAATTATGTTATTCTTATTCACACAAAATCATATGGGAAGAGGTGCAATGTTACATAAGACAAAGATAGGTTCTAAATAGCAGCACGATCGAGGATCCTCTAGGTGTCTCAAGGGGAACATATAGGCAGGTTCCGACGGTCTCTTAATACGTTGCTGCCTGGTATATTCCCTACAACGTCCTGTCGTGTGACGATGACAGTAGGTGAAGATTTTCTTGTAGATCTTCTCAAGACTGATGAGGTTAGGGTCTTACATGAAAACGAACCAGTGTCTTACGCTTTCATATTATGGGATTAAAGTAAGGAGCCGTATCACCAGTGTCTTACGCTCTCTCTTACAATCCAGACCTAGACTTCTTAGTGGCTCGCTGGTGTAGTGACTAGCGTCTTGGACTTCCACCCAGAAGGCCCAGGATCGTGCCCACGCACGGCGCATTAAAGATTTTTCACAAGCACTGAGTCATTACTGTCCCTCATGAGCAAGGGGATGGGATAGTAGTACAGGACCCCAATGGAAATACGCCTAATCGGCCTTATTGGGCTATCCTTAGCTGGCTTAGAATGCGCTAGCTTTAAGAACTATTATTATTATTATTATTATGTGATTCTCTAGAGGAACTTATATGATTGAATTTTGGGATAGTTACAAGTACAAGACGTTTCACCAGTGTCTTACGCTCTTCCAACCAGCCTTACTATTTTTGTAAGCTTACTAGATATAGAGTGCTTGTCATTAGTACATACTCTAATTATAGTAAATCCTGTACCAAGGCAATGTAAAGATGTAGGGTGGTCACCAGTGTGGTCCAACAAGAATACGAGCAAATCCCAGATACCTTCGAGAAATGCGTCGAGTAGTTTCACCAGTGTCTTACTCCCTCAAGGCAATTTCTTGGTTATTATCCCAAGTCTTCCAGATATCTAGTCTGCCGGTGCGATCTAGAGTATCTTTTTAACTGTACTGCTTATGGATTTGGCTGCAGAGGTCTTACCAGTTCCGACGTTCCTTCCGGTTGCGCATCTCTGGTCTAGAAGGGCGATGGTGGCAGCGCAGTCCTTTTCGGAATACGCGCCATGGCGGTGGTGCGTCTCCGTGCAAGATGGGCGCGTGGTGTTTTTGGTTTTATGGAAGATTTATCTTTCCTGACGTTGGTAGTGGACTTCTCTGGTTTCCCTGGTGGTGTTGGTTGTGAACCTCATGGTTATGTACTTTCCTGGGGTCGGGTGAAGTGGTGAGGTGATGGTGACGACCCGGGCCTGACGTGGTGTGACAGGAGTTGTTTTTGTTCTGGTTCTTCCATCTCCTCTTTCACTTTTATCCCCCATCTCACTCTATTTACATCCTTCCAGAACATCTTTCGTTCCTCAAAATTCTCACTTAACCTTTGACCCCACCTTTTGTTTGCAATTTTCTTCGCTTCTCTAATCTTCCGTTTAGCCTCTCTCCTTCTCTCCTTGTACATATCATATGCCTTAACAGTACCATCCTGTAAAACCCTCTCAAACCACTGTCTCTTCTCCTCAACTGCCTTTCTCACCGTATCATTCCACACTTGATTCCTTTCCTGATACCTCTGCCTCCTTTTCCTTTTTCCAAATACTTCCTCTGCACTTATATTCCTTTCACTTCTTCCTTAAACTTGTTCTATTCATCCTCTACTTCTCTCTCTTACAAATTATCACTTTCATCCACTTTTCATTCAGTCCTGCCTTGTACTTTCCCTGTTTTGTACTTTTCTCTAACTCACTAAGGGTCTGGTAAATATGTTTGGAACAGTGTGCGAAAAATTGAATCTGAAGGTAAATGCGGGGAAGAGCAAGGTTATGGTCTTTGAAAGGGGTGAAGCCATGCACAGAGTGTGAGGTGAAGTTGAACGGTCAGGCAATGGAAATTGTCAGCTCATTTAAGTATCTGGGCAGTGTGTTGAGTAAAGATGGGACTATGGATGAAGAAGTTCGGGAGAGAGTCCAATTAACAGGGGAAGAGGGTTGTAGGAACACTGAAAGCTGTAACAAAAAATAGGGTGGTCAGTATGGAAGTGAAGAAGTCCTTGCATGACAGTGTGATAATCCCGACACTGACTTACGGAAGCGAAACATGGACTTTGGTGAAGAGATTCAGACCCAGAGTGAGAGTTACTTGAGAAGTGCGTGCAGAGTTACATGGACAGACAAATGAGGAAGTAAGAGAGAGGTGTGGTGTGGAGGTAGATGTGCTGGAAAGTGTGAAAAGGAACACCAGGTGGAGATGGTTCGGCCATGTGGAACGTATGGGAAGTGAGAGAATGACTAAGAGGGTGTACGAGAGCGAGGTGGAAGGACAAAGAGGGAGAGGTGAAAGGATGGAGTGAAGAAGTATATGGATGAAGGCGGTGCTGGTTGGGAGGAGGGACATCGGCTGACTTGGGACAGAGGTGGATGGGGGCATTTCGTTCGTGGCCACCCCTTTGGGGATCACGTCGTCAGGCAATAAATAGATAGATAGATAGACTAACTTTTATTACCTTTTGAGATGCGCCCTGAGGAAAAATCACCAACACCTAGCCTCCACCATCCAGACACATCAGCCGACACATTGAGTCCAGCTGCTCGAATTGCGAGCATAAGGGAGATCAACCACCACAACAACAACAGCTCCCGCAGACAAAATGGCAGACCTCTATCCAAGTGCCCGGGAAGTGGCAAAGAAAACGGAGAGAACATACCAACGAGGTGATATTTTACTATCCCTAATGAAATAACAGAAAAACATATTCACCACCACAGCCAACATACCAAGACCTATAGCTGCTCACCACCACCTCTACCAATAACAGAGAAACAGTTACCCAAGCATTCACCACCACAAGTCGTTTTCTCTCTCTACCACACCTCTCCCGCATCAGAGAAAACGTCGACTCAAAGACTCAAGGATAACAATTATATACCTGTGCAGGGCAGAAGATAACATGTGATCAGTTCTCGCCGATATTACACTTCTCCTGCAACACCCCAAACCTACAAACTTGCAACCACTGTCCACTCCATCTACCTCCAGCCTGTAAAACACATAACAGCCCCAGACCAAATCAGAAGACAATATCATATTATATCACCTCACCCCAGAGTTAAAAAGGACACAACCGCCCCCAGACAACACGAGTTACTACCATCGAGATGACACGCCCTCTAACACCAGGGAACAACTTATCCATCAACATAACCAATTCCAAAGTCCAACAGAAGAAGAAAAGCGAAGAAGAGAAATTAATCAAGAAATGGCACTATAAGTAAAAAAGTATATCACCCCTCTCCAAACCACAAGGAACTAACCCCCCTACAACATCCTACCCTTAGGTGCCTTTCTGATGCTCAACAATATCACCCCCGAGGCTCTGAGAAACGGTATGACTATTACGGAAGATTTTAGGATCGACATCTCAATCTAGAGCTGTTCTTGACACCCCGGGTAAAAGGACAGATTCGAAAGTTGAGGACACAGTTGAAGAGTTGGTTCAGTTGATCGCAAGGCGTAGACACAATTACGAGACTGTAGTCACCCATTATACTAATTCTTTTTAGTGGGTATCAACAAGCTGGTTTATTAGAGCCTTCTGGGTGAAGTAATCTAATATTCTCGGCCTACCTCAACCCCGGCGCTATTGTGGATATAAGCAGACAGTCAGGTACTAACTAGCTTTATCCAGGATAGACCAAACCACAAGAAATTCATCAAAGTACTTATAAAGACCAGAGTAGACAGGAGTTCACTCCTGCGTTCGCTCGATGCTATTTTGTCACGGCTTGGGCTAGGCAATTTAGTTATTTAAGGTCCCAAACCAAAGTGCTCGAGTTACACTGTGGGAACCCAGTGGCGTCAGGACAACCCCACGGCCAGCGGATCTACCCCAGATTGGATTACTAATTCTACACCCATTGGATTAATTATTCTACACATCGAAAGTGAAGTTATTATACCGTAAAAGTTATAGAAGATCTAACTGTGAAAAGAAATTATACTTGGTATGTTGTCAGAGAGAAAGTATATAAAGATCGAAAGTGAAAGTAATTAAAATCTATCTACTGCGTATATAATAAAAGGTATTCTGGAAACATCGGATACTACGCACGTATACAAAAGCGAGAGAAAGGAAACTCTAGTGAAACTCAAAGAAATTAGGGAAGTACTGATAATAATTCTGCTAAAATTAATAACAAATAAATTCAAGTTAACTTATGCGTAAGCACCAGTGATTTAACCTCAGGAAAATAATTACGTTTAGCTCCTAAATTCCAGAACCACTCTACGCAGGTAAATACCAATAGTTCACATATCTAATTACTATATAACCTTTCTAAGCACAAGTGTAAATCCTCGATTGAAAGGAGTGCTACTCGATCTTAACTCTGAAATAAATACAGGACAAGTGTAATCTTTCAGTTAGAAAGCGGTCCCTAATACTTACTTAGATATAGCATAGAATAATCCAGTCTTGCGAGTCAGACGTAGTGGAGCCTCGTTCGTTCACTTTAATTGTTTTGTTCTTGACCATTATTGTTCTAGCTTTTACGTATGCGATATTCTTGTGCAAATAAACGGAATATGAATACACGTCTTGTGATAATTATCCTCTATTGTCTTTCTGTGTCTGTGGTAAAACAATATAACTTCTCCAGTTAGGAAGAGCCCACTCTATAAAAACCAATTAAACCCCAGTAAAAACCTGGCATAACACCTAAACTCTCCAACCACCCAAATAATAGAAACACCATCACCCCGTCACCAAAAATGCAACCAGACCACCCTTACGTCACCGACAATACCGGCCCCAACCAGTGCACCAGGCCAAAACAGAAAAAGCCAGAGCTACGTCCCGTTCCCCCCGAAACAAGGCAAAACTCGGGAAACACGTGGACCCCACCACAACTTCACCCACCAATTGCCCCCTTGCAGTGTCCCCCTTATCATTACCTTGCAAATCCAACAGTTACCTCTGGCGCGATCCCTAAAAAATTATCCAACAACCTAAATATCCTCCCTTACATCCCTATAATAACACTCCAAACTTGGGGAAAATTTTAACCCCAAACAACCCCAATATCTCCACCACGACACCACCCACCGACGCCCATCGTAGATCCTCTTCGTCACGAGTGAAGGAGCTACCCAAAAAATCAGCCGCCGACCGTTCATCTCCTCTTGCAGCTTCAAGAGAAATACTGACACCCACCATGCCCTTGATGACCGGAGTCATCACGACAAAGACAGCGCAACAGAGAGAGTACACTACTCACGCTGGCCAATATTTATATCCTGGAGAAGTAATCCTAGGTTGTAAAGGATAAAAGTAAACTCGGAGGTTTGTCACGCTACTTGGTTCAGGTTTTAGCACTGATAATTATTAACAATCCGCCAGGTGTCAGCACTGGCAGACAAATTGCTGTATCATACAAACCAGAGGGGAAAACAGAATCTGAAAAGTATCAGAACCCTCAATTAAATCGATCAGGTTTGAGCACTGTCAGATTACCTCACTCCGGTTTGAGCACTGGCCGAGGAATTGAAAGGACTGAGAAAGTAGGATTTTTTGGACTCAGGAAAGTACCAGAACCTTCAATTACATCGATCAGGTTTGAGCACTGACAGATTACCATCCCAGTTTACTTGTACGCATCACCTCGCTAATACTCTTTATACCTAAACGTCTCCTCAGCTCAACATTTGTTATTCTATCCTGTAGCCTGGCCCCACACATCCATCTCACCATTCTCATCTCATTACGTTTCATTCAGTTGACATCCTCTACTTTAACGGCCCATGTTTCTGAGGCATACGTCATTGCACTTCTAACACATGAGGCATACACCTTTCCCTTCAGGGGGAGAGGCATTCTTTTCATGGTCAGGATTGGCAGCAGTTCTCTGAACTTCCCCCCAGCCACATCTAATTCTAGCAACAGTGGCAGCCTCGGCCCCACCACCGGCATAGATGGTATCTCCTAGGTAATAAAACTTGTTCACCAGCTCCAGTGACTCATTTCCAAAATTCACAGCCACAGGATCTTCACTTAACACAAGCTCGCCTTTGCACACTACACACTCGGCAGTCAAAGACGTGGTGAACAGAGAGAGGGGAATGACAGGAGCAGCAGATAGGGGGCGGGGTGCGGGGAGTGGACATTAAATAAACGTGAGTCAGCCGAGAATGGCCTCTCCTAAGTCTAGTTAGTAAAACTTCCTCACACCTGTGAGACCTGGAAGAGGAGGGTCAAGGACGGACAGAAGGCTTGATCGCACAAAGTATATTATTGCAGGGTAGAGCATCCCAACGAGATTGCCACGTGCAAAGAATAGAAGGCTTGAGTAAGGACAGCCAATCACCTAATGGAAGGTGGGGTTGGCGAGGGATCATTAAAATAGCATCCTTAGCAGCAGCATCGGCGTCTTCATTGCCACGGACACCGATGTGAGCAGGAATCAAACAACTGGACCCGGAATCCACGTAGGCTCATACATACATACATACATACATAAAATTTTAAGACTGACTGTTCCACACATAAGTGCAGTTTCAGTCTCTTGTCCTAATGGCGGCGTTCCAGGCAACCCTGTTAAGGGCTACTTCACTTGTCAAGTTCTTGGATTTGAGATCGGCGCGTATAGTCTGATCCCAGGTCTTCCTCAGTCCACCCCTTGGTGCAGCTCCCTCCACAATCACAGACCTGCATTTTTTCACCCAATTTTGTTCATCCATTCTCTCCACATGTCCATACCATCCCAGTCTACTTGTACGCATCACCTCGCTAATACTCTTTATACCTAAACGTCTCCTCAGCTCAACATTTGTTATTCTATCCTGTAGCCTGGCCCCACACATCCATCTCACCATTCTCATCTCATTACGCTACATTCTGTTGACATCCTCTACTTTAACGGCCCATGTTTCTGAGGCATACGTCATTGCACTTCTAACACATGAGGCATACACCTTTCCCTTCAGGGGGAGAGGCATTCTTTTCATGGTCAGGATTGGCATCAGTTCTCTGAACTTCCCCCAGCCACACCTAATTCTAGCAACAGTGGCAGCCTCGGTCCCACCACCGGCAGAAATGGTATCTCCTAGGTAACAAAACTTGTTCACCAGCTCCCAAAGACTCATTTCCAAAATTCACAGCCACAGGATCATCACCTAACACATCTCTTGGAGAGCGCGTTGTATGGCCAAAACTATTACGTGGGAGGACGAATAAGCAGGGAGCGCTTCGAGGGCACTACGAGTTACTGTAAATTATAAAAGACTGTTGAGGGGTATCACGTATAATGTCAATAGCGGACTGGATAGCTAAAAGTTCAGCAGTAAAGATAGAGGCTTGGCACGGAAGAGAAAACTGAAGGAGCTTAGTAGAGGACACAGCAGCGAGGCCAACCCGAGTCAGTTTTAGACCCGTCAGTGAAGATGGCAAAATGGGGGCCTTTACGACGTATGTGTTCGAGTGCGTGTTGGCAGTGATGGCTAGGGACAAAAGGATATCTCTTAGAGAGGAAGGAGAGGTGAGTGCAAACATTGGGGATATATACTGTATATATATATATATATATATATATATATATATATATATATATATATATATATATATATATATATATATATATATATATATATTATATATATTATATATATATATATATATATATATATATATATATATATATATATATATATATATATATATATATATATATATATATATATATATATATTATATATATATATATATATATATATAGATATATATATATATATATATATATATATATATATATATATATATATATATACAGTATATCAAACAGTCAAAAATTTATGTCACATGATAAGGTCCCATGATAATGCCAGAAGAATGTGGTACTGAAAATGAATATAAAATTAAATTTGCGGCATATATTTACCCTGAAGGTCTTCCAAGCACCGCTTCAAAGATTTTATTGCTTTCTCTTCAGTATCTTGATAGTCTGAAGAACACCACCTGCCTCGAGACCGTCACAAAACCTGTTGCAAAGAAATAAAGCATCAATTGATTTTAGGAAACAGAATTCTAGAAAACTGTTAAAGGTGTGAGAAGTTGTAAGTATAAAAATGCCATAATTTTTGTATACAGTATGTGAATAAAGTTAGTAATTATTATTTAATGCTGACAATTAAACTAGTGAAACTCTGTATAAACTGATAATCACAAACAGTGTTCAGTCTTTATCCTAGTAACCAGATTCATTTGTTTTGTGAGAACCACATTAGTTTTAAGTAAGGGCACATTATCAAAACATATACCCACAAGAGGACCACAGTAATGCAGACTCTACAAAACTATACAGAGATGGTAAAGTATTGCCTGAGGCAGGGACTCCCATCCATATAACTGCTATATTGGAATCAAACATTTTCCTCACTTATTCTGGCACCAAGAGATCACTTCTCAGTCATGAAGGCTCACAAGTGCATATTTACTAAAACCTATAATAATAATTACTTAATTTTGCTTTGGATTGCAAGGTTATCCTCAAAATTTATTTTCCACGACTGATAAGACTTAAAGAAGTTAAGTATCTAGGATTATAAAACTGGCTTGCATTGGGAAGAGATGATCTACATCTTCTTGCAAAAAATGTACGAGCTACTGTTCCCAACTTTAATGATATTGCAGAAGGAAGAGCATAATAAATAGCGAATTAAGAGTAAACATTACTAAAACCAAGGTCATGCACGTTTGGTTATGATAGAGAAATATATAAAGAAAAGTGTGTGTCCAACATGCAAAATATGGGTGGGAGTGAATTAAAATTCAATGTAGCATGTCTCATTAATGGGTACACCGTGTGAAAAAGTGATATACTAGTACGAAAGGACTTTTAAAGAAGACAAAAATGGAGAAATATATGTGTGACGTATACCAGAGGGACCATGTGTGGCATGACCTGCAAAAAAGTGTTATCTTTGGCTAAAATTAAAGTGTGGGACCAAATAGCTAGAAAGGATACTTTAACATACAGTACTATATGAAATATAGGCTGTTCGGCCAGGCAGCCTAGGGAATGACTACTACTCCATTATTTAATAATGTGTAGAAGAAGCGATTATGTACTAACCGTATCTGTGAAGAGATGTGTTCAAGTAGGATGAACAATCAAAATTTGGTGAATAGATTCAAGTCTGTGAACGTGGAGGGAGGTGTACTGAGGGGTAGATCAAGAATGACGTTGGATCTTGAATATAATAACCTGACAAGTGAGGCAGCTTTGAATATGGCTGCCTGGAGCACTGCCATTAGGACATGAGACCAGAACCGCACTCCATGTAGAACACTCGGTATTTAAATATATGTATGTACAGTATGTATTGATTCCAGAGCAACAACTTAATAATAGGTTTTCAATAAATCCTTCGTGACTCAAACTTATATTCTGGCAAAGTAATGTGGAAAAGCTATACCGGGTATCTATTACCATGTTTTTATACATATATCAAATGACAATACAAGCCTTTAGTGATAATGATTATGATGCTGAATGTAGAATCAGTGGACATGACATAATTACAGTATAAGAAATAAAGGAAGCCATAAGATATTGAAACTTTATTATAGTAGTATGCTTCACTTACTGATCAATAGCAGTTCTCTTTGATTCAATTGCAAGGTAGTTCTGAAGGCCTTGGATGATATCCTCTTTGCTGTCTGTCAGGTCCCATCCATCAAGTTCCATGAATTCAGAAAGAGCAGCCTTCGCAACTGCTTCTTCTTCTTTGGAACAAGTCATGAGCTGAAAGAAGCTTAGGCATTACTGTACTGTACAAAACCAAATTATCTCTTGAATATATAACATTTTCAGTGACCGAACAATGAAACCTATAAACCACGGGGCTGAGCGGCGAGGCAGCCTAGTGAACGACTAATACATGTTAACCATTTAAAACAATGTCACTACAGCCAAATGAATGAGATTAATGATTTGCTTAGGTTCCAGTTCATGAGCTTAGAAGAAGAAGGCTGCCTAAGGCAATTTCCCTGTATTCTAAAATGACACAAAGTTCTGACTTGAACCTACATGAACCAAATAAGCAGGAACAACAAATATTTATCTATTTGCACGTGAATGATAATCAGCATTATAAAAAGAATTGCACCTATCCCATATTTTAGAACAACACTTAAGGGGTTCTGTAACCCTAATTTGAACAAAGATAATACAACTGAATCTAAATTTGTGATGACGGGATCATTTAGCTTCAGATAAGCCTTCTATTTTGTTTCTACTTGTTTCGTGCATGAAGGTTTAGGTTAGAACTAAGTGTGGTATTATAATATGAGGGCATTGGCTTATGTGGCCTTCTATGCTCATCAGTTATGCCTGGCTCTTTAGGCACAAATTGAAAAGATGTGCTGGTAGGAGAAATTGGCAAAGTAACTTACAACTATTTCATGCATTTAATTAAGAACATGTTAATTTATCAATGCCATCAACAAATCTGCACTTTTTGTTTAAACATATAAAGAACGTCAATTTACAGATGCAGTATATACAAACAAATACAAAGGAATTGCAAACAGTAAAACACCTGTTGGTCCCTAGAGGCCAGTTTTGATATCTACACTACTAAACTACAAACTACTAGGTAGAGACATGAATAGAAAAGCAAAAGGCTCCTCCCCACCCCCACTCCTTACACTTACACAGGTGGTACTTGCACATACGACCGAAGCCAATCCCAGGATCTTGTGGCCCACATGCAATACATCAATGTGATACAAACAACATATTACAAGTATTAAAAATAGACAAAGACTAAATGCCCTCAAGTTATTTGCCAACACAACATTCAGTAATAAGAAAGAAACTACCACCACAGTATATAAATAATACACACATTCAGTGATGTAATATGCTAGCCCAACTTGGGCTTCTAACCTCAATGAAACACATCACAATACCCTACAGACCATACTGAACAACGCCCTAATAATAATTACAAGCCACACACCTACAGACCACCTACACCATGGAAGCCAAAGTTCTTACAATCAAGGATCACCTTGATATGAGAGGCACAATTCTCACTGCAGCCTGCACAAACAAACCCCACCCACTACACTACATGGCAGAACATCCACAAACACGAAAAGAAAGATCAAAACAACACCCAGCACTCTTTATCATACACAACTATTGTTATCAATTCCCCCAACCCACCATAAAGCAGCCTTCAGAAACATATCCATACTCAAATCATCCCCTGATCAATCCAGTCACTCAAAGACAACACTCAGCTACATGCATAACCCCCTAAAGTCTATTCCTCAGAAACCTTCCTTTCCCGTGAGGACGAGTCAACCTGGCTAGGCTGCGATGTGGGCACCATCCAGCCATAATGAGCTATCAGAAGAGGCTAGATGACTCCGTCCAGGAAACCTGTTCGGGCTGTAACACAACACCGCATACTATCAAGTTAAAAGTGAATTACACAGAGATGAAACAAAAAATGAGATAAGTTATTCAGGAGAACGTTAAATGCTCTAGTAATACACAATTATTGGGAATATCCTTAAATTTGCCCCTAACATATAAAATAAACTGGGTCAAGTTAAAGGTAAATTTCTATTGCCTGACAACTATCGGAATCTATGACGTCATCACAATACTGGAAGGCGCGAAATTTGCAAGACAGTCAACTACCAGACGCCGCCAGTTATAAAACTGTTGAATATTTGTTTTCTTTACGGACGTAAATTTACTTTATTATACACAAACCTGAGCATCGTAAATATGTTTTGATGCATACAAAATATACATCTTATGTAATTCACCTTTAAGTTAAGAAAAGCAAATTAACCAGACCACTGAGCCACATATCAAACAAATTATAGAAGACTGCATAGCACAAAACTAAATATGCCTAAAAACACAATACAGTACCTTATACATACCTTGAGAGCCTTGTGGGAATGTACGGTCTTGGTTGTAGCCTTACTTAGGAGCTAGAGGCTGCTCGGTCAGGCAGGCTTAGGAATGACTATGACTACCACTATGGAAATAGTTGACAAAAAAACAAACACAACAAAAACAAAAAACACCACACATAATTAAAACAATGACTTGACATTTTGGATAGTAGGCTACGGTATAGGATAAAAGGAGATAAATTAGTAGTCTATGCTAAATCTACATCTACGATCCTGCACAAAAAACAAAACAGTTTCGGCCATTGGTTTTAAAATTATTTAGAAAACTTATTTATGTTGCAATCTGTTGTACATTTGTTTGCTTTGTCTGTTAGTTTAAAAAATACTGTATGTCCTTTGTTGTAAAACAATTGCCAAATAATCATTAAGGATGTTCAACACTGTTTTCTGTATGTTCACTATCGTCAGCATCAAGAGGACCTATCTTCGGAGTTACTGTGTTTTCTCTCTTATATCCAGTAACAAAATGCATTCAGATTTGACGTTCTGGTGTTGGAAATGTGAAGTTCTAGATTTGTCTTACTTCATTTGATGAAGCTTTTGGCTTGGAATGTTAGATTGGGATCACCTGATCACCCTCCGCCAGGTCCATCGTTCAGGTCTGAGTTTCACCAGAGCTCCTGTTAGCCGTATTTTTGTGTGTACGTTGCCCAGGGTACACCGTCGGGGAGGTAGGAGTTGGTCTTTGTACCCCAGAATATAGTACAGTCTTCATACACCACTCAAACATTGCATGTTACTGTCTCGGAGCAGGTTTCCCTCTCCAAACCCGGATTCCAGAATTTCTTTTAGTGTGGGTATCAGTGGGCGAATGTAGCAAGCAAGCTAAAAAATTTATATGGTTTTATTAATACAAGTCATGAAAAATCTATAGCATTGTAACTGATGTTGGAAAATGGTGAAAGTTTTTATCATCCATAAGGGCCTTCAATTATCTGTTTCACCCAAGCCCTACAGTCCATTAAGCCAGACATCTGTGAAAAAGAAATGGATGCTCATGATTGGTGGACTTAATTAAATATTGTCAAAGGTATGTTTCCTCGGAGATCGTTTTCCGTAATGTATGTTAATCTCCTTGACCATTTAAATAACCATTTTGGTTACGGTCTTGGATAGGATGTTGTAGGTTATTATCTTGGGTTATTAAAAGTTGCTTGTAGAGTTGATTGTCAGTGTTCTCACTGCAGGGAGAACCTTTGAATGAACCAGGTTGCATTGCAGAATCATGGTAATAAAACTGACTGAAGTCCTCTGCACCATCAAAGGTGGGGTCGCCGCATCCCTACAGCAGAGAGAGGCCGACTTGTACCAGTGGGCTGTGAGAATAAGACACTAGAGAACCATGGGGCACACCAAAGTGGTGGGTGGTGAGGTCGCTACATCCCTATACCAGAGAGAAAGGCCAACTTGTGCCACTGGGCTATGAGAGTAAGACACCAGGTAACCATGGGGCACACCATTATGGCCCCACTACCTTCCAAACTTTCAGATTTTTTTTTTAAAATAAGAACGATGAAAAAGGTAATTTCTGAAGCGGCTATGGGAAGTAGAGTGCACAAACCCTCACTCTGACAGATACAACCCACCACAATAATGTACATTTTCAATGTACAAATTATTAAATTATTAATTATTCTTCAATTATAAAATTATTAAAACCCTAGCAACTGCTTGGTGTGACCACATGTCACCCTGGGGGAGCATGTAAGTGGGTAGGGGGGATTATTTTGAGAAGATGATCACAACATGATAATAAATGAACATAAATTCTAAAATGATCTAAAAGTAAAGGTGACGAGCAATGAATAAAAATATACTGTAAAACCGGGAGAATAATGTGGGGCATATTGGAGGGTGAGGGTTACGGGTTAGAGCTTTGTAAACATATAATTAGTATGTACACTACTAATATCACAGAGCAGATTAATATCGGTAACAATTGTCAGTATAAATTTCTACTACAAAAGATGTACAAATTACTACAGTACCGGTACTGAAGAAAATATAATACACAGTATAAGTAATAAGACAAACATTAATTAAAAGAATTGCACAGATAAGATGGACCTGTAGCACATAGTAGAGAGGTATTTATTCCTACCAGAAGTTAATACATACAGTATATGTTGAAGAAAGAAAATGTATTAAAGATCAAATTTGCATACGTATAGGCTAACCACATCACTAAAATGAACTTGTACATGTGAAATAAGACATTTTTGCACACCCACACACATATATATTATATATATATATATATATATATATATATATATATATATATATATACTGTATACTGTATATATACAGTATCATTATATGTATATATATATATATATATATATATATATATATATATATACATATACTGTATATATACTGTATATATATATATATATATATATATATATATATATATATATATATATATATATATATATATATATATATATATATATATATACGTTGTTTCCACATAGCGATTTTGATAAGTTGTTTTGACTTTATATTGTCTTTGTCCCAGTTTTGGTTTGACTTTGTTCGCAAGTTTTACATTTTCAATTTAATCTTAATTAATATATATATACTGTATATATACAGTATATGTTTCTAATCTCTCAGTGGGGTTCGAATCGCTGACCATCAGGACGATAGCCGACGCTTTAATCAACTACACCACGTGGTGTAGTTGATTAAAGCGTCGGCTATCGTCCTGACGGTCGGCGGTTCGAACCCCATTAGAGAGATTAGAGAGATTAGAAACATTTAGTGGCTCACGTATATTTGTGATATACTGTTATTCTCAATATATATATATATATATGTGTGTAATAAAGATGTTGGTTGTTACGTCCCTCGTCATTCATTTCCTCCTGAAGTTGAGATTCCCCAGGAACGTTCCCATTTCCGATGTATATATATATATATACAGTATATATATATCTATGATTATGCGAGAGGCTATATATTTCAAATACTCTAGCTCTTAAGAATGTGTGTGTGTGGCAAAAAGGGGCAATGTATACACCTCTCAAAGCCATATGAAGATACCGTAAATCTAAAGACGAACAAAAAAAAGTTCTTACCCGGAAGATCTGCAACTGATGTCGCTTGTTTTGCACATCGCATAATTTTGCAGAAACAGATGTCCATCCATATGCTATGATACTGTACAAAAGGGGGCTCAGGAACTGCGGTAATATGCCGTTGTGCAGCATAACTACCATCACACGTCCAGCTGCCAGGTATTTTTTTTCATTGAGAGCTGAAATATGCAATGGAGCAACGTGATGATCGATAAGTAAGTGAGAAAGTGAACGAAAAGTTTGAAATTGGTAACATTTAAATTCAGTAATCACTGAAGCCAGTAAATTCATGTTTCTTTGGTGCAGTACCTTTAAACCAAAACAATATGATCGTCATCGTCATCGTCAAAATAACATAAGAAAATGGCGAATGCAAACCTGATAGTTACATATTTGTATATAATAAACCAACACTTGACGCATGACCGGGGCGAACATTGAACCAGGGTCCTGTAGTATAGCAGACTCGCAACTAATCGACTAGACCACCGAGTTTTAAGTGAAAGTTTCAATTGAAATAGGTCACATTCATTACCAACCACTCTAACTATGCTCACACTGCCTAACATTGTTCACATACAAGCTTTGGTGCGAATAACCAGCAATCTTGGTAGCAGAATTTAATCAAATGATAAACTGCAACACAGCAATTACAGTATTTGGGAGCCCAAAACTTGTGCAGCAACCTGCCACAATTACTTCATATTATGATGGAATTAGCCATATTCCAATAACACCAAACACCATCTGGAAACTGTGGTTGTACATATGAGTACCGGGTATGTATGCATGTACTATATATACTCGGGCAGGAAAACAGCCCATAGGTAGGGGTGACCGACTCGAGACAGGGGGATACCGAGGAGAAACTGCAGCGAGTATTCAAAGAGTTTGGTGTAGTATGTGGGCGGAGGAAGCTGAGGGTGAACGTAAATAAAATTAAGTGACGATGAATCTATATGTGCGGCTGGATGGGGAAATACTGGAACTAGTGGAGTGTTTTAAATATCTAGGAGGAATGATAAGCAAGGACACAAGTATGGAAATGGAAGTAATACAGAGTATGTGAAGGAAGGAAAATGTTCGGAGCAATGGAAAGCATGTGGAAGGTTTGAAATCTCAGAATGAAAGCTAAATGTGCAATGTATCGAGGGATAGTTGTACAGTACCAACAGTGTTATATGGGGCTGAGACATGGGTTCTGAAGGCAAAGGAGTGAAGAAGCTGGATGTGATGCAGATGGGCTGCTTGAGGAGTATGTGTGGAATGACTCGTAGAGACAGAGGGAGAAATTAAGAGATACATAGGAACATTTGTCGGCTAGAGTGGACAGAAAGAAGGGTGATGTGTTGTATGGACAAGTTGAGCGAATAAAAGATGAAAGGCTTGCAAAGAGAGTATGTGTGTCAGATACAAGGGGTAGGAAGACCTCCATTGAGATGGAGAAAATGTGTAGTACAAGCGTTGGGAAAAAGAGGAATGACTATAGATTAGACAAGAGAAGTGGGAATAAATAGGAATGAATGGAGCTTGTGAATAGATGAGTAATAACACGGTCGTTTGGGAGAGGTGGTCGGGCGCCAGTTGGACTAGATAATAGTCCGTCTGGTGCCTTGCCCAGGGAGGCGGTATATATGAAGGGTCATGTCTGCATGTGAGGTGGGAGGGCATGTGGTGGTAAGGCTTCACTGCATGTCTCCAGGAGTTTGGGAGCCGGATGAGTGCTGGAGTGCCCTTAATGTTCCCTTGTCTCTGGGTCTTCTGGACAACCTAGATGTTTGCACATTTGTGTTTTGATTTTTTGTGTTGTGTTGTGTTGTCCCTGTTCAGGTTCTGTCTCTAGTCGGCCACCACCAGCCATGGAGGGGCCGTGGCATGGTCAGTAGCGAGCCTGGCCACTGATCGAAGGGGTCGGGAGTTCGAGACCCGGGCGTGGCATTGGTAGATGTCAAGAGTTTGGTCAGCTCGGTCTAGCAATTCTTGGCAAATTTCCAATGAAATCCCTGTAATGTGGTGATGGGCTGGTCAATCAGAGTGAGAACTGAGCGATCTCTGCCATACCCATAGCTTAATCTGACTGTTCCTTTTACTTATATATTTTCTAAATCTCAAGTGACGGCGTCTCTTCCGTGGATTGACCTCCCAATCTACCAAGATTGGAAGCCAAAGCGTCACATTTTTTCCTTTGCCCCTCAACTCTCTCTTCATAATTGCTGAGAGGCACAGGGCCCTGGGTTGGGCTTTGGTTTCCCGGGCGTTTCCGCACCCTCCTCAGCTCCCCGCCATGGAGTGGCTTCGGTCACCCAGGCTTTATTGTGGTAGGCAGGGAGGGTTCTGTGGGGGCCCTCGGTTATGGCCTTGGTCTTGCTCGGGGCCTTGGGGCTGTTCGGCCAGGCAGCCTGGGGAACAGCAACAACAACAACAAGGGCACGCCCTAGCCCAGTTAATCAAGGAAGTGTACGGCGCAAAAAAATGCATCATTATCATTATGGGGTATAAGCCTGAGTATATACATGTATGTATGCAATATCTATGTGTATGAAGGAGACTAAAGCCAGGCTGCCTGTATCTTAACATCTCCAAAGCCAGCAAAGTGACAGTAATATATCCTCACATATCCAAGTCGCCATCCTCAGTTTATTCCATCTTATGTAATATTTTAACATCGTTTTTAGCACAAATAACCCACAAAATGAAGTTAATGAAACATGTGGTCCTCCCAGGATTCGAACCCAGGATCCTTATACAAAACGTACACCCTCTAACCATTACACCATCATATAATGTATCTATACAAATTTGGTAAAGTAGTTTATCTAAAACAAACTGCTTTTCCTTCAAAAGAAGTGACAGTTTCTAGTGACAGTGCCATCTTTGGTCGCACATTCAAAGAATTAGTATCATCTTACTATTAAGCCTTTGTTTGCTATACCGTCGCCTCTAAAATTACTTGCCTTTCCTATTCATACGAATGTGCAGACCATCTTCTCTTCTTGTGAATATGTCGAGATGAGGCATCTGAGCTATGCAACTCTCAAAAAATTGAGACGAGACAGCACCAGCGTCGATTCCACTGTGTCCAGACAAGACAACATGCAGCCTCATGGCAGGGTCAAAGTCAGCCTTCATGACCAACTCCATGAAATTACTCAGACACTCATCTGGTGCAGCACGAATAAAGTGTCGCACTTTGCCATGAACTCGGATACTAAAATCCTCAGCCAGTTCATGCAGGGATTTTTCACTGTAAAGAAGAGAGACAACATAGTTAGAAATATTGGAATAAGGACATTATTTAATTTGCCTCTCATACAGTCTGGTGCTTCAAAGGTCATTGTATCGATTATGAAATTTTGTGACAAATCAGTAACTTTTTTATTGGCCACAAAAGGGAAAACACAATTAGAACACAAGAAACGCCAGACACAGGAAGAAGGATTATTAATCAAGGAACATGATATGACAATTTGTTCACTCGGCAAACACCAGGTCTAGTCATTTGATCAACCACACACTTTCTTTGCCACCCACTTTCTACTATCCATTATCACCTCCAACCCGGTCAGTTAACCTGATGCCTCATGGGCTTTTTCTGGTTTGAGGATATCCCAAGGCCAAGCTGGGCAACACAAATGTAAAGCAAAAACAAACACTATCTATCGATCTATGTATTGCGTGACGCCGTGATCCCCGAAGGGGTGGCCACGAACGAACCGCCCCCATGCACCTCTGTCCCCAGTCAGTCGACGCCCCTCCCCCCAACCAGCACCGCCTTCGTTCATATACTTCCTCACTCCATCCTTCCACCTCTCTTTCGGTCAACCTCTCCCTCTCTGTCCCTCCACCTCACTCTCGTACACCCTCTTAGTCATTCTCTCGCTTTCCATACGTTCCATATGGCCGAACCATCTCAAGTTGTTCCTTTTCACACTTTCCAGCACATCTACATCCACACCACACCTCCTTCTTACTTCCTCATTAGTCTGTCTATCCCTCCATGTAACTCTGCACGCACTTCTCAAGTAATTCATTTCCACTGCTCTCACTCTTGGTCTGAGTCTCTCAACCAACGTCCATGCTTCGCTTCCGTAAGTCAGTGTCGGGATTACCACACTGTCATGCAAGGACTTCTTCACTTCCATACTGACCACCGTATTTCTTGTTACTGCTTTCAGCGTTCCTACAACCATCTTCCCCTGTTGTACCCTCTCCCGCACTTCTTCATCCATAGTCCCATCTTTACTCAACATACTGCCCAGATACTTAAAAGAGTTGACGATCTCCATAGCCTGACCGTTCAGCTTCACCTCACACTCTGTGACTTCACCCCTTTCGAAGACCATAACCTTGCTCTTCCACGCATTTACCTTCAAATTCCATTTTTCGCACACTGTTCCAAACTCATTTACCAGACCCTGCAACTCCCATTCATTATCCTTACCTTTGGATACCTTTGGATGTGTTCGCCGCTCTTCTAGCGGCACCAAGGAGCGCGACGCCCCTCGTTATGGGTGGTGATTTGGTGCAGTAGACTGTTTGAAGCGACAGCTCGCTCCCTTGCGAGGATGGGCTCGTCTGGCACTTTTTGCAGTTCGACATCTAGGGCTCTCTTGAAGTTGTCTAACGAGATGTCCCTCATGTCTCTTACTCGCCGTGGGAGTTTGTTGAAGAGACGTGGGCCTCTGTGTGATAACCAGCCCTCTTGCAGAGAGCCCATAGCACCCCTGTTATTCATCCGGGGGATTTCGCATTCCCAGCCTCTCCTATCACTGAATTTCATGACTATTGGAGTATGTAGGTTTGGTACTAAACCCTCTGCGATTTTCCACGTGTATATTATTAGGTAACGTTCTCTTCTACGTTCCAGTGAGTACAGATTCAGTGCTCTTAAACGCTCCCAATAGTGTAGATGTTTTATCGAACTTATATGCGAAGTGAAATTTCTTTGTACACTCTCTACGTCATTTATTTCACCTGCTTTGTATGGGGATGTTAATACGCTACAGTATTCAAGCCGCGGTAGCACTAGAGATTTGAAGAGCGTTATCATAGGCAATTTACCGCATGTTTTAAAAGTACGCAGAATCCAACCCGTTAGACGTTTCGCAGCCGCCACTTTGACCTGGTTATGTACTTTGAAACCCATATTTTCAGACATTAATACCCCAAGGTCTTTCACATTGTCTTTCCGTTCTATTATGTGGTTAGATTCTGTTAAGTAATATGTAATTTCTTTAACACCATTATTATCTCCGTACCGTATTAATTGGAATTTTTCCTCATTGAATTGCATGTTGTTTTCCCTGGTCCACTGGAACACTACATTCATGTCTTCCTGCAGTCGGCCCGTGTCCTCTTGTGTGTTTACTATCTTGCTTAATTTTGTGTCATCAGCAAAAGACGACACCGTACTGTGTCTGGTGTTGGTATCTATGTCGCAAATTAGTATGAGGAACAGAAGGGGCGCTAGAACTGTTCCTTGGGGCACTGAGCTTTTGACATCCGAAGGCTCAGAAGTGACTTGGTTTACTGCTACCGATTGTTTTCGGTTTACGAGGAAATTGTATATCCATCGTCCGATTTTCCCAGTTATACCTTTTGCTTTCAGTTTGTGGGCTATTATACCATGGTCACATTTATCAAATGCCTTAGCAAAATCGGTGTAAATGACATCCACGTTTTTCTTTTCTTCTAGCGCTTTAAGAATTTTGTCATAGTGTTCCAAAAGTTGTGAGAGACATGATCTTCCCGCTCTGAACCCATGTTGACCGGTGTTGTGTAGTTCATTTGTCTCCATGAATGTTGAAATTTTGCTTCGCAGGACTCGCTCGAAAACTTTAATGATGTGAGAGGTTAGAGGTACCGGGCGGTAGTTTTTTGGTAGTGCTTTACTCCCTCCTTTATGCAGTGGGGCAATTATTGCATTTTTCAAGCTATCTGGTATGTCACCAGTGTCTAGACTCCTTCTCCACATTATAGCCAGGGGTTTTGAGAGGTTTTCCTTAAATTTTTTCATTAGGATCGAATTCCATGAGTCCGGGCCTGGTGCCGAGTGGGATGGCATGTTGGAAATGGCCTCTTCTATGTCTTTTGGACCGAAATCAATATCCAGCATCTGAGGGGTTTCCGTGGGGGAGGTTTCCATGAAAAATATATTTTGGTCTCTGATGACTTTTGTTTCATCAGGCTCACTGAATGCCATTTCATACTGCCTGCTTAAGAGTTCGCTCATTTCCTTTTTGTCCCCTGTGAAAGAGCCGTCCCCTTTGCTCAGTGGGCCGATGTTTGATGTTGTTTTAGCCTTTTGTTTGGCGTATGAAAAGAAGTATTTGGAATTTTCCTTCATACCTGCAATAGCTTTCCTCTCCTCTTCCATATGTTGTAGTTCATATGATATTCTTAGCTTTTGTTCAATTTCCACAATTTCTCTATCTATTTCGACCTTTTGCCTATCCTGTAGATTTTGATGTGTGCACTCATCAGAACTGTATCATCCACAAACAGCAGTATAGGTAGCTTCCACTCAATTCCCTCCCTTTTCAGCGATACACCAACATCCACTGCTCTTGATAGTATTTCTTTCCGGACTCCATCCATATATACAGTAAACAACCACGGGGACATCACACCCCTGTTTCAAACCAACATTCAGGTCAAAGAACTCGCTCGGCTCACTCTCCACACGTACTGCCGCCTTTGCACTCTCATACATGCTCTTCACTGCTTTCAGCAACTTGCCATCTACTCCGTATATTCTAAGTACTTTCCACATGCCTTCTCTATCCACTCTGTCATAGGCCTTCTCCAAGTCCATAAAGGCAACATACACCTTTTGTTTCTTCGAGATATTTCTCCACAACACAATTCAGGGTAAAAATCTGATCTACACATCCTCTTCCCTTCCTAAAACCTCTCTGCTCGTCGCCTATCCATTTCTCCGTTCTCACTCTCTCAATCACTACAAAAACAAACACCATACTGTATATTACATCATAACCTTTGAAGTCCCTGTAACAAGGGCGCACCCTAGCCCAGTAAATCAAGGGAGTGTAAAGCATTAAAAACTGTATCACACGTGGTGACACAAGCAATATAGATATTTTGGGACAGGTCATTGTACACTATCACCCTCTTTATTTTCCTTTATTTCAAATTTTATTTTATTAAGCGTTATTTCCACATAGCGATTTTGATTAGTTCCTTTGCGTTTATCTTGTGTCGTCCCATTTTTGGTTTGTATATTTTGCAATTTCTATATGATATTACTTAACATAAAATGTATCTATTTTTATTATTTTCTCAGGAGACTTTATTTTATTCCAATACAATATAGCCTATTGTTCATGTCAATGATGTACAGTCATGGCCATACATTCCTAACCACTGTACCATTTTCATAATGCAACTAAAACCTATATAATTGACATGCGAATAAACTTTCCTTAGCTTAAATTTTGATTTTATAATTTGTAATTATTGAAAGAGTATTCTAATCTATTTATATACTCAGGCCCGATCCCCACTTTTCCTATTTTTTTTTGGGGGGGGGGCAACTCAAGACAGAGCCAGAATAGGGATAACACAACAGAAAACAATGAACACACAAAAACAAAATATACATTCACACACATCTAGGTCATCCAAGAGAAGACCCAGAGACTAGGGTCACCAAGGTACCTCCAGCACTTCCCCGGCCCCGACCACCCGGAGAGGTTCCGATCTCAGCAGACAGACATGCAGAAGAGCGAAACCACAAGCCCGCCCACCCCCCTTCCAGGCCCACCCTTCATATAAACCGTCTCCCCGGGCCAGGCGCACTACAGTATTATCTAATCTAACTTGCGCCCGACCCCTTCCCTCAAATGACCACGTGTTCACTCGTCTGTTCACAAGCATTCTCCATTCATTCCCATTTATTATTAAAAATGTATTGTAGACATTATAAATGAAATCATATGGAGGTTGAGAACATATGTCCTTGACACCTTATGTCAACACAGATGCTACAATGAATATGCCCATTCCTTTCATAAATATTGCAAATGAGTGTACAGTGCACAACAATCTGGCATACAGTAGTTCCTTAACATACCCAATGTGCCTTACATTAATTTTGTTAATATTTAATCAAAATAGTTCATTAGGACAAGAGACTGAAACTGCACGTATGTGTGGACCACTCAGTCTTATAAGTAGATGTAGGCCTATGTATTTGTTATGCCTTCCCTTAAGCCATTGAAATTGGCCTTGGCATCCTAGGCATTATATGATACTGGTACTTGCTAAGAAATGAGAAAATTCAATTCAGAATCAATAAAAATATGTATATGTATTAGAGTACTGTACCTGGTTTGGGTTGGTGACTCAACATAGCTCGAAACTGTAACTTCTGGAAGACGTTTCAGATGGTCTGCAAGGAGTGGCATTAGGCGGCCTAGGATTTCATCCTGGAAACATATTAAAATATATTGGTCAATGAAATATTGATCAAACATACCATTGAGTACTTATGTATGCTAACTTGTAAGCATACCAGTGAATACTTAGGTATGATAACTTGTAGGAAAGACAAAATTGTTAAATATGTGAAGAATATAAAAATAATCTATTTACGTACAGTATTTATGAATACTGTAGGCTACTGGTCAGTTATTGAATGATGAATTCGTTTTTAACGCTGTCCACTCCTTTGATTAACAGGACTAGGGCGTGCCCTTGTTACATGTACTTAGCCGGACATTTGACACATATAATTTATTAAAATTTATTTGTATTTTGTCTCTTTCTACATTCAGACAATATTTGAATACTTGAATGCTTAAAAACCAAAACAAGAGAGTACCTACAAATGTGACCAGGCAAGGTAAGCATATAATCAGAGAATGTGCTACAATACAGATTTAAATTCAACAAACAAAAAAGATAATCCAATCTTGGTTACAAACTTGAATCTGCAGTACCTACATTATGTCAAGTATACTTATGCACTATCAGTCAATAAATTACGGTAGTAAATGCTAGTAGGTGCATGGAGGCAATTAAGGTAAAAATCGGTGACAATAACATTCAAGAAGGCGCCTACAGAGTGAGAACTGAGCGATCTCTGCCATACCTATAGCTTACTCTGACTATTCCTTTTACTTGTATATTTTCTAGATCTCAAGTGACGGCGTTTCTTCCGTGGATTGACCTCCCAATCTACCAAGATTGGAAGCCAAAGCGTCACATTTTTCCTTTGCCCCTCAACTTTCTCTTCATAATTGCTGAGGGGCAAAGGGCCCTGGGTGGGGCTTTGGCTTCCCGGGTGTTTCCGCACCCTCCTCATGGAGTGGCTTCGGTCACCCAGGCTTTATTGTGGTTGGCAGGGAGGGTTCTGTGGAGGTCCTCGGTTATGGCCTTGGCCTTGGGGCTGTTCGGCCAGGCAGCTTGGGGAACAACAACAACAGAAGGCGCCTACCAGTGATGGCTAGTTAACAGTATCATTACAGCCCGTCTACTTCACACTGTTATTTGAATTTGGTTATATACAACTCCACTATCATGCAGTGACTATACTACTGTATTAAGGTTTCCACCTCATTCACTGTTAGTGGTTTCAGCATCCTCCCCAGCAGTAACCTCTCTCGCACTTCTGTAATTGAACCTGGTTAAATGAGCATAATTATAAGGTATTATATTAAGTGATTGACCATATAATATTTTGGAGTGAAAAGAGTTGGATTACCATAAAGTTTTGCTATGTTTATTATAGTTTCTATCTATCCATTGCCAGGAGGGTGGCTACGAGAGAATCGCCTCCATCAAGGCAATTCTCCACCTTTTATCAAGGGAAGGTTACTACCCCAATTGTCCATTGTTGTACATTGTGTGTGAGATGCATATGGAGTGTTATTCTATTGCAGGAATTTTTGTGGACGTGAATGCTATCTGCAACCATTGTAATCAGCTTGATCATGCTGAATACATACATGCATACATACATAACATTTTAAGACAGTGCTCCACACATACGTGCAGTTTCAGTTTCTTGTGCTAATGGCGGCGTTCCATGAACCCTGTTAAGGGCTGTTTCACTTGTCAAGTTCTTTGATTTGAGATCGGCACGTATAGTCCGATCCCAGGTCTTCCTCGGTCCACCCCTTGGTGCAGCTCCCCCCACAATCACAGACCTGCATCTTTTCAACCAATTTTGTTCATCCATTCTCTCCACATGTCCATACCATCCCAGTCTACTTGTACGCATCACCTCGCTAATACTCTTTATACCTAAGCGTCTCCTCAGCTCATCATTTGTTATTCTATCCTGCAGCCTGGCCCCACACATCCATCTTACCATTCTTATCTCATTACGTTCCATTCTGTTGCGGCCCATGTTTCTGAGGCATACATCATTGCACTTCTAACACATGAGGCATACACCTTTCCCTTCAGGGGGGAGAGGCATTCTTTTCATGGTCAAAATTGGCAGTTCTCTGAACTTCCCACAGCCACATCTAATTATAGCGAAAGTGGCAGCCTCGGCCCCACCAGCGGCAGAGATGCCCTCTGTCCATCTTCTGAATTTGGCCTCAGCATCTTGCACATTGTCAGCTATAGGTTAAAGCAATCACATTATAAATGCGACGCTGGTCTACTATTCCTGTGATGTCTATAGAAGTGAATGTCAAATAATAACCCAACCAGTGTCTTATAAATAACATTATTGGCAAAATTGCAGATTAAATAGTTTACTCAATAACATTGGAATAAGTACAGTAATACTTTGGTCAGTACAAACCTCGTCATCCAAGAGCATATGAGAGTCAGAGGCCACAGACTCACCAGGAACCAATACAGAAATGGTGTCTGTTGAAGCATAAAGAGAGTAATGAAGATAAATCCAAAGTAGGAGTAAATGCAAGGAAGTAACAATTATTAGAAATTGGCTTAAATTCTCATATCAACATAAACTAATATGAAACACCACACTCATATTTCAATAAACAAATTACTGTACTAACAGGATACAAATAAGCTGAATTACAAAACTTTACATGAAAAGCAGTGAACAAGCTTGTTTAAGCCGAGAGGGTCATTTAGTGGCACAAGAGCATATTTAATCCTGAACGCTATTACTGTACTTACTTTTATATAACCACCCTTAAAGGGCTTAAATGAATCATATCTATGCAGTATATATATATATAGTGTACTGTCTGATGGCGTAATGGGATACCAAATGTAAAAATGTGGCCTAAAACAATTATGTATTTTATGTTACTTGAGGCTCAGAATCAGTGATTCATGTTTCTTTAAATCATATTACGTTTAACACTTTCGAGGGTGGAGTTGTGAAGATAATAATAACAATGATCAGGATACAACATACGCACATGCCATCAGATGGCCAAGGCCTTAAATAATTCTGTTAAAAGCATAGTAACTTGAATGTAGTAACTGAGGAAGAATGTGGTATGTACTCAGTTCATGAATAGAAGTACAGTAGGGTCCCGCATAAAACGAGTCTCGATTAAAACGACCGACCTAAAATATTAATATTTAATTTTCGATCAGAACGAATGTGATCACATAAAACGAGTCCGCCGCCAAAGTGGGGCAAATACAAGGAGTTTTCATATAGAGCGCCGAAATATCGTACAAAACGTACAAAATATCGTACGCTTTCATATAAAACGCCGAAATATCGTACAAAACGTACGAAATATCGTTCGCTTTGTACGAAAATTTTCGCTTAGTGAACATTGACGATATTGCGCCACCAAAATGCTGTGTTCACATAAAACGAAATCGCATAAAACGCCCTCGTTTATCGACCATAAACTCGTTTTATGTGAGACCCTACTGTATATGATGCCGGATTAAAGTACTGTACAGTACGATACTGACTATGCCAAGCCCAAGCATTCCCAAACTCGACATGTATTAAGGAGTGAATATAATATGTACATAAGTACTTTACAAAATAAGTACGTAATAAATAATAAAAAAGTACAGGAATGCAACAGTCCAACAAGCATATGTAAATCAATGCTTTCATACAAGTACACATGCAAATGGATAAAACCAAAGCAAGAACAAGAAAGTAAGCACCCACAAAGAGAAAGTAAGCACCCACAAAGAGAAAAGCCAAGCAAGACAAGCCCAACTTCGTTATATGCACATGCATATGACTCACCACACTGATGATGATGTTGCTGGAAATAATTATAAATGTTTGTGAGTTAATCAGTATTTAAACAAAGTACATTTTAAAATTAATGTTTGCACAGTAATGATTGCTGTATATATTAAACAGCTAATCAAAGGCTATTTGTTAAGCAGTATTCTGAAATGAAAATAATGGATTAATTTACATACAGGCAATAGAAAATTAACCTATTAAATACAGCTAGTAGTATATTTGATCACACTAATCTATAATCGCGCCATTTGAATTTACTAAATATAGGACCCAACTATACTGTATATCTCTGATCAGTAACTTTATGAGGGAGACATGGGAGTTATTTTGAATTTACTAAATATAGGACCCAACTATACTGTATATCTCTGATCAGTAACTTTATGAGGGAGACATGGGAGTTATTTTTTTTCTCTCCATAGAACACACAAACGGTATCACCCAGTTTACATTTTTTTTTTAATTACCGGTATTCTTTTTTCCAAACAACCCATCAAAGATAAGAGATTTTTCAGCAGCTTGACTTGGCGGCCAGCGTGCTTTGCATTTAAAGCTTCACTAGAAGATTAATCTTTATCAAACCTTTCAGGCATATGCACTCAAATTACGTCCTAAGCAAGGGTGTCCCTAAATGCCAACGGATGCAATAGGAGTCCTAGAAACTTAAAAAATTAGGTAGGAAGAACTCAATTTGCGTCAAACTTGAGCTGCAAGTAGCTATGAACGGTAAGCATAAAATTAAACTATTTGCAGCCTTGGGTGCTGCATTGAAAACCTGAGCTTAGCTTATCTTCAGTTACACATTAACAGTGAAGTGGAGAGGTGCATTGGGTCGGACCTTCAAATCAGTGTACAGTATAAGGTGTAACCTAAAATACCTATGTATCATATAAAATGAGAAGTCGTATGTAGTAGGAATAAATAAGAAATTTGTTGGTACTTGGCTCCGCCGCTCCGATTCAATCTATGATTATTCAAAGTTTTGTGGGGTTCTCTAAAATAAAATTGTAAATTTACAGGTTCTTTCTTTGGAGATATAAATAATTTCATCTGATCAAATTCTTTCTTTCTTTCTTTTATTATTAGTAGTTTTTGGTCCCTGTTCAGGCACTGTCTCTAGTCAGCCCCCCCCCAAAAAAAAAAATATATATATATAATAATAATAATACTGTAATATTACTAATATTTAAGAAAATATATACTGGTACATAACAAAAAAATAGGGTACCGTATGTTGCTGAGTAAACTGTATAGATAGATAGAAAGATGGAGAGAATTCTATGGATGATAAACAAAGCCTGATTTCACCATTGGAAAGAGTATCTGGACAAATATGAATCCGCATTTAAGAAAAATAACTATAGTCTACAACAATATAACCAAAATATGATAATTTGAACACCGAAAAACAATGAAATCCATAACGTACTAGCCGTCAATATTCACCGTGCTAAAAGCATATTTTAATGATATTATTATTTGGGTCATGTTATAGTATGGGGTTTTCTCTTTCTCATAATGTATGATGTTGAGGTGACTATTGTGGGTTATAACAGAGTGATAAGAAAAGTGTCTAGTCTGGAAGATTTGTCTGGATGGCCGAATATATATCCGGACTTTCTGCAGATCCAGACTTTTGGCAGATCCAGACAGGGCTCTCCCCTAATTAGTCTGGATGGGCGAGATTTTACTGCATCATAAACTCATTGATACATGCCGAGCATGAAGAGGTTTGGATATTAACCCTTACAATCAGGAGCCGTAATGGTACGTCCTGGCAATATCCTGCAATTTAAAGCCCATTATAAAATGTGGAGACGAGTGCGAGTGAGCAGGAGCATGGTAGGCACCTGTCCGCTCTCTGGCACATCTGTTGTGGCAGTAAGAGTCTTACCCCATGTCTCGCGAGATATATTAATGTTGCCAAAGGAAAATATATCGCGACATTGCTTATTATTAGCAAATATTACTGATGTCTGTAGTAACACTGCAGGTGAACCCTGCACGCTACAGAGCTCTTTCTGGTGTCATTTGAAACCTCTTTTCTTCTATATTTGTGCTGCAAACATTAAATTTCATTCAGGCATTTGCTTAAGCAATCAGGATTGCCTGAATGAGCCCTATTATAGTGGAAATATGGCTGCATTGATTTGGATAATTACAGTAGGCCTATATGTATGGATATTGTGGTTCATAATTTGATTCCTATTATTTTTATCTAAAATGTTCTTCCACAGAGAAATTATAAAATGCACATACTTAATGTAGATTATCATTAGATAATCAAGTCATATAACAAATGTAATTGTCAAATATCATAGGAAGAACAAATGGAAAATAAATTTAGATACACTGATTATTGGATGTTATATTGATCAGGGTGGAGCTAAAGTCAACAGTAAAGGAGAGGTCATCATATCTATGATGAGTCCTACCATGAGTATCACTGTCTGGCAGGACTGCGGTTACTCGCTGTCTCTTAGATGGGCTCAGCTCCCGAGCTGGCTGGGATGTGACACTGTTGTCATCACTGCCAGGGTCCTCCCAGGATGGACCAGGCACGTATGAATCATTAACCACATGCTCTTCTGCAGGAATCAAATCATTATACAGTATTAAATACTTCATTTCATGTGAAAAAGTTATTCCTAAAGAATGTGAAAAGAAAGTTGAAAACTATATTGAAGGAAAACTTCCATGCAGAAGAAGAGGCATTATGGCAAAGGCAAAGGAAGCTTGTCTTCACTAAGTAACCTGGAGGTGTTTCTGTCATGGCCATCCTTTAGCGGGGGTATCTCAGGTGGAAACAATGCGTCAGAGATGATTAATAAGTAAGATAAAATCAACGGCAGCCTTTCATCCTCATATACTTGATTGCTAATGCAAGAGACTATCAGTATCTTCTGGTAAGGAACACATGTAACAAGATAACAAATAATGAAAATTCACAAGAAAAAACTAAATATAATGAAAAAGCCATAGATATAATTTATGCATGAGTGAGCCTTTGTCACCCTAGGGAGGACTCTTGATACTGGAAACACAGTAAAATCATTATGTACATCTCAGAACTGATTTGGGACCCATAGCTCGATCACAAAACTTGCCACCTCTAGGATCCACATGGAAGTGTTCTCATTCTAGCAACATGGGACATGTAACCAGGCTTTCAGCACACAAACCTGTTCTTGAAACTATTCTGAATTCAAAATTTCTCAAGCACAAGTCTTCCCAAAATATACTTTCAAAACGCCAGTACGGTATCTTCAAGGGCCGCTCTACTTGGGATTTTCTTTATCTTACTTAGTCTTGGTCATCCTTCTTTTGGGACATTGGGACTTTTCTATTGTGCTACACATATCAAGTTTTCAATAGAGTCTGGCACAAATCTCTAATGTCTAAACTATCCTCCTTCAGTTTCCATCCCTTCATCTGTGCCTTTGTCTCTAATTTCCTTTACGGTCGTTTTATGGCTACAGTTGTGGATGGCCATCGCTCACTTCCTTAACCTATCAACTCAAGGTTTTGTCCTGTCTCCAGTTCTCTTTGTAATATTCATTAATGATCTTCTCAACTGTACATCCAGTCCTATCCACTCATATGCTGGTAACTCTACCTTACATAGCATGCAATAACTCAAAATTGCATGTGATGAAGCTACAGCAAATCTATCTTCTGATCTATCAACCGATCCTTATTGGGTCATAGATAATCCCCACATGCTGATATGTACTTCTAAGTAATACACGATACTTACTGGATCGGGAATAATCCAAAGCTTGGATCTGCGGCCAGTGTTCGTTCCTGGTAATGTGTACGCTTTTATCTGCTTTGCTGTCAATATAGGGATTGCATAAAACTCATTAGTTTTATTATTGAGCTTATAAAATTGATACTGTTTTCCCTGCAGTACAGGAAAGCGGTCTTCCAGCATAACACAAATGTCGTCATGGCTCGTCCTTTCACTGCACTTCAATGATGTTGTTCCGTAAAAGACAGTCAAGTGCGCTGAAACAATGGCATAAATTAGTAAAGGTTGCCTAAGAATGAAGATACCATCAGTTGTACCACATCCCATCTCAGCAGGGTGTCACACAGAAAAAAACAATTAAAATACACCCCTCCATACGTACAAATATAATATAAAATAATAACCCTAATAAAAAGTGTCCTCAACATCAGATGAGAGATAAAGTGTTATCTGTCTATCTATTGCAAGGCGCCTAAATCTCTCAGGGGATTGCCACGAATGAATCACCTTCCATGCTCCTCTGTCATCTGTCAGCCTCACAACCCATACCAATTTCACTCACATATCTGTGAACTTCATCCTTCAATTTCATTCTAAGTCTAACTCTCCCACTCTATAACTCATTGTCATACATTCTTATAGTAATTTTCTCACTCTCCATGACAAAACAACCTCACACCTTCATACTCTCCAGCATATTTACATCCACACCTTATTGCTCTAATGATTCCTTATTTCTGTCTGTCTTTTCATGTGATCCCACACTTCACTTCTCAAGAAACACATTTTAACCCCTATAACTCTTAATTATTATGTCTACAACAATGTACATACAGTACCGGTACTTCACTCCCATACATCAATGTCAGGATTACCACACTAGCATACAGTCACCATTATTTTCATGCTCGCCTCTCAATTCCTAGTGCTGCATACCATCTTTACTCATCACACTACCCAATAACTAAAATAAGCAGATAATTTCCATGACCTGGCTGGCCATTAAACCATAGGCTTCTTCACAATAAATAATTGCATTCCTCTCATAGATCATTACCTTATTCTTTAGAACTATTGACCCTAAACTCCCGTTTCTTGCAGTCTATCTATATACTCAGGCCCAATCTCCACTTTTCCATTTGTTTGGAGGGCGACTCAAGACAGAGCCAGAATAGGGACAACACAACAGAAAACAATGAAAATACATCTAGGTCATCCAGAAGACCCAGAGACCAGGGTCACCAAGGTCCCTCCAGCACTCCCCCGACCACCCGGAGAGGTTCCGATCTCAGCAGGCAGACATGCAGTAGAGCCGAAACCACACTTCCAGGCACACCCTTCATATAAACGGTCTCCCCGGGCCAGGCGCCTGATGGACTATTATCTAGTCCAACTTGCACCTGACCCCTTCCCCCTTGCATACACTATCAAATATATTACATAACAGTGCAACTCCCACTCATCATCACTCAATAGAACTGTAACATCAGCAAACAGTAGCACAGGCAATCTATACACAGTTCCTTCCTATACTAAAGGGTACAACACATCCACTCCTTTTTCTTGTATTTTTTGTATGACTCCAGTCATCTTTATATTGGAAAAAAAAAAAAAAAAAAAAAAAAAAAAAGGAACATTACACACACCTGGTTTAATTCTACTGAAGATTCATATCAGAGAACACGCTCTGTTCTTCCTCTCTTTGCACTGCTGCCCCTGAAACCTCGTACACAAGTTTTCAAAATATATATATAAAAAAAAAAAATCAAATTAACAGATAACAAGGGAGGTGTGGGGGAACATTATACAAGAATGAGATGTGAACATGGAGTGACCTAGAGATACACACACAAATATAGAAGTACATGAACAGATGTGTGGATGTGCAGGAGAGTGTGAGAAAGAATGAGATAAAAGGATGGAGTTAAGAAGTATTTGAGTGAAAGTCGTGTATGGTGAGAAGAGGGTGCCGCTGACTAAATAAGGAGCATGGAGGCAATTCATTTGTAGCCACCCCATTGCGGAACACAGTGTCTGGCAATAGACAGATAGAACAAGGTGTCTGGCAACAGATAGATGGAAGAGAGCAAAATGAGGAATATTTAAAGCGATCAGTTCATACTTACGATTATGTTGTAGGAAAATGTTCTTATGCTTAAATGAAAATTTGGTGGAGTTGTTAGGCAGCAAGGTTACTTGTAGTGTAACAGATTTGCCTTTTGATGGTCCCACCTCTGTTGACTGAAACCTTTGGATTCTGAAAGGAAATAAGTTACCGTACATTTACTGTTTTAAGCACAATTGGTGGAATGGTCTTGCTACTTGACTAATAAACCTAAAGTCACAATTTTAAGTCATTGGGAAGATATTATGGAGGTAGTATTTGTGCTCTACTTGGTTTCAGTACATTACTTTCTACAAAGCCAACCAACACACCATACACATACCCTTGCTGTTGCCAATATACATTGGCATTTTGTGAATACTGCTATCTTAAAAATGTCCATAAGTAGCATGTGATAGAGAGCTGTTCTATATTACAAGATGAAACAGCGAGACAGTGGCAATGCAGCTCCGAGGCATCGAAGCTGCAATGGGCCCAAAGCAGATAAACAGGCACTACAGCTTAAATCTACTACAAACGAGTAAGTTGCAACACTGGTCTGGTAACTAACAGGTTAATTAATGGTTATCCCTCTGAGGCTGAGTCTCTGACTCTGAGGCTCAATTATGGACATTCCTGGAATCCTGGTGAATAAGAACATAAGAACATAAGAAAATGGGAGTCTGCAGAAAGCCGATTGGCCTAAGCAAGGCAGATCCCTGTCCCACACAACCCCAATTACAAAGCCCAATTATAGGCTCAACACTCTAATACCCTGAGGATCATCTTACCAAACCGGTTAGAGATTAACGCAGGATTACGGGGGTCTGCAGAGCGCTGATTGGCCCAACCCGGCTGATCCCCTTCACACCCAACCCTTCTCGTCCATATGCTTATCCAATTTTTTCTTAAAGCTCCCTATCGTTCTTGATCCCACTATATCACTTGGTAGCCTATTCCACCCATCTACAACTCTGTTACCAAACCAATATTTGCCTATATCTTTTCTGAAACGAAATTTATCTAATTTGAAACCATTGGTACGAGTTCTTTCGCTATCACTGAGCTTTAGTACATTTGTCATGTCCCCTTTGTTAATCCCACTAACCCACTTGAACACCTCTATCATATCCCCTCTAACTCTGCGTCTCTCTAACGAATGCAAACCTAATTTCTTCAACCCTTCTTCATACGGAAAATTTCCAATATTATGGATCATTTTTGTCATTCCACGCTGAATTCTCTCCAATGAATCTATGTCCATTCTGGGTTCAATGTTATTTTATTACCACGAATTTTGTTGATATATTTGAAGATAAATATTGAATCTATATGCTCTAAAGATCATAAGAAAATTTGTTTTAACCCTCGGCAAAACCTAATAAAAAAGTATATATGGTACTAAAATTTCTTTTTCGTAACAAGGTTGTCAATACGGTACTTTCAGTCATCGATAGCTGTAAAGATCATATGAAAATGTGTTAAACCCTCGGAGACTTAATATAAAAGTATGGTACTAAAATTTAATTTTCGTAACAAGGTTGTCAATACGGTACTTTCCCGTTATCAATGTACAATCAAGCTGAAAATTGCAGAGTAAACACCATAGACTTCATCGACTTTTCTTTCACATTCGTATAATCAACAGCCATTTTTTTATTTTTTTTATTAAGGGAGCACTCAACCAGCGGGGGTGTGGGGGCGGCAGCCCCCACCCATAATACTAGGTTAGGTTAGGTAAGGTTGTTAGGTTAGGCTAATGTGTTTTCAAATCACTATGTCTCAACATTGATCGATAGGCCTAATGGGGAAAATAGGTTTTCCCGAGATTTCTAATTAATTACAAATACTATATATTGATGCAAATGACCTATTTTGTTTATAAAAAACACTCGGAAAATTCGTGGTATTAAAATAAAAAATTTCCCCATTCTGTAATAAGGACACCAAAATTGGACAGCACAATCCATATGGGGTCTCACCAATGACAAGTAAAGTTTTAAGATAACATCAGCAGTTCTGCTACTCACACTCCTAGAGATGAACCCGAGAATCCCGTTTGCCTTATTACGAACGGCTATACACTGTTCTCTAGGCTTCAAATCATTGCTAACAAACACACCTAGATCTTTCTCGCAGTCTGAATTTTCTAATTCTAAATTAGCTAGTTTATATTTAACATTTGTTTGCATCTTCCCTATCTTTAATACCTTGCATTTGTCAATGTTAAACTTCATCTGCCAATTTACTGACCATTCATGTAAGGTATCTAGATCCCTTTGGAGGCACTCTATATCGCTATCTGAACTAAATTGATCTCCCCATTATAGTATCGTCTGCGAATTTACTTATCCTACCAGTTATACCTACATAAGAACCTACATACTTACATAAGAACTTCCCACTTCTTCTTCCTGAATCCTGTATCTCTTCTCCCCGTCGTCTACCCCCTTTCTTCTTCACACTATCTGTTCTTTGTCCTTAATCTCACTTCCCACCACTTCTTTAAGTCCTTGGGATACGAATTTCCCTCGATGTCTCCAGATACACCGGGACTCTCAGAGTCGACCACCCGCCATGTCAACTCAAAACCCTTCTCGTCGCAGCAGATGAATGTAAACAAACACAAAGCTCCCAAGGGACTGAGGACAAACACATGTCGTGTGAACCGGCCTAATTCTAACTTAAATTAACATGCAGGGCTCCGTATGTCAGAAAATACATAAACTTAAACTTTAAACAAATACAATCAGAATGATGTTGTTTATTTGTGTGAATTTTGTGGGAGCTCTGGGTCTCTGTCTAGCCCCTCACCCTGCCGCCTCTCTCACCCAATACAGCGGGCTAAAAGGGGGACAGAGGAGTGGGATACAGGTAAAGATAACACTTACACTTAGTTACACTTAGTTGTATTCCGTCCGTTAGTGACACAGTTGAGCTGGGGCTCCACTGCGACCAGGCAGCTCCCTTTCTTCCACTCTCCATTCCAGAAGTCGGTTGGAGTTGGTGCTGGGGTATCCTGGTGTTGGTGGCCGGTCCGGTATTTTGGCCAGCCACATGTCCAAGTGTTTCTTGAAGGTGTCTGGAGACACCCCGGTTATGTTCCTGAGAGGGGCTGGTATACAGTTGAACAGTCTGGTTCCATTGTATGTAAAGCTGTGATGGATCAGGGATTTGATTTTTTGTGTTGATCCCGGCGTAGTCCTCACATAGCACAGCCTCCCTCGCCTTTGGTGCTGAGTCTCTTGGATGTTTGGGTTTGGTACCTTTTTTTCCAAAATCTTCCAGACGTAGATGATGATGTATCTCTCCCTACGTCTTTGAAGTGAGTACAGCTGCAGCTCCTTAAGTCTCTCCCAGTAGTTAAAGTGTTGAAACCCATGGATTTTACTGGTGAATGTCCTCTGGGTGGCTTCAATTTCTGTTATTTCTCCTACTTTTTGGGGAGACCAGAGCTGGGAGCAGTACTCCAGTCGTGGTAGGACCAGTGACTTCCACAATGTTAGCATACACCTCTCATTTCTTGTGTGGAAGGTTCTCAGGATCCAGCCTGCTATTTGTTTTGCTGTTGTTGTGGCTTTGGTAATATGCTGGGAAAAAGTGGCGTCACTGCTCATATTTACTCCCAAGTCCTTCACTGTGTCCTTGGCGGTAATTTCTTGCTGTCCGCTTTTGTAGTTGGTGTCGTTTTGTAGTGCTCTCTTGTTCCCGTACCTTAGAAGCTCGAACTTGTCTCCGTTTAGGGCCATGTTGTTTTCTTCTGCCCACTTCAGGATTTTGTCCAAGTCTTGTTGTAGTAGCTGAGCATCATGTTGTGAGGTGATTTTCTTCATGAGTCTGGTGTCGTCTGCAAACGATGTGGCTGTTGAGTGTTCCAGGTCCCTGTCGATGTCTCCTATCATGATGAGGAATAGGAGAGGTCCCAGTACTGATCCTTGTGGTACTCCGCTGATGACCCCACCTGCTTCTGATAGGCTTCCTTGAACCGTGACTCTTTGTTTTCTGTTGGTGATGAAGCTATGGAGCCATCTTCCAAGGTCTCCCCCTATTCCCAGTGATTTGAGTTTATGTAGAAGGATCCCATGGTCCACCTTGTCAAAAGCTTTGGCGAAATCTAGATATATGACGTCTACATTTTCTCCGTCTTGAATATCCTGTAGGATTTTGTCGTAGTGTGATAGTAGTTGTGAGAGGCAGGAGCGGCCTTTTCTAAAGCCATGAGGGTAGACCGTGGCTTACACGGGAAGACAGGGGGGCGACAGTAGAAAAGAATGAAACCCCCATCCGGGGAATAGCGGCCGTCGGAGGATGGTTACTGGTCAGATACAGACCAGTGGAGGAAGGAGTTGGAGTACGACTACCTAACGTGGAGGAAGGAGTATGACTACCTAGCGTAGAGGAAGGCCGCCTACCTTGCGTACCTAGCGTAGAGACGGAAGCAGGCGGAGGAAGATGGTATGAGTGGCCAGGGGAAGCGGACCCCCCACCATCACCACCACCACCACCACCCTCGTCCTCACTCTCTCCTATAACCTATTGAATTGAAGGTCAGTCTATAGTTCCTCAAAATGATCACGGCTCTATTAAGCCTTATGACTGCGTACTGGACTTGGCGCGAGGCCATTGATCGTGCGGATGGTCAAAACTGAGCGACTTGTAAAGTGTGAACACCTAGGCTCATTATCTTGTATCTTCTTTATCTTCTTTCTTATATTAGTGTCGTGTTAGGTTAGGCTAATGTCTTTTCAAATCACTATCGGGGAACAACATCGATCGATAGGCCTTATGGGGAAAATAGGTTTTCCCTAGATTTCTAATTAATTACAAACTATATAGGCCCTATTGATGCAAATGAAAAATTTTGTTTATAAAAAACACTCGGAAAATTTGTGGTAGGCCTATTAAAATAAAAAATATATCCAAATTAACTAGTAAAAAGGCTTTCCGGGGTCTCTTCAATTTTTACCGATTTGTATAGGCTAGGCCTAGCCTAATAATGATTTAGTATAACTAAATAAGTTGGTCACCAATTATTTTGCAATATTTGAACACACATATGGATTTTATATGCTCTAAACATAATATGAAAATGTGTTTTAAGCCTCGGCAAAACTTAATAAAAATATATGGTACTAAAATGGAATTTTGTCGAAACATGGTTGTCAATACCTTCATATAGACGGCACCGATTCGTACACACGCTATTTTCACCTGTCTCCCGAGGTCTGTCCACCAGCTTTTTAGTCCACTCCACCTGCCCATCTCTGTCGATAGGTTGGGTTGTTTGGTTAGGTTAATATACTAGGTTTCAGAAACAAGATTCGTAGTTGCGGTAGTATTTACGGTATCTGGACACTTCGAGCGGAGGCGCATTTAGGTTAGGTTAGGTTTAGTTAGGTTAGGTTAGGTTAGGTTAAGTTAAGTTAAGTTAAGTTAAGTTAAGTTAGGTTAATTAGGTTAGATTGTGCATCCGCTCGATCAGGAATTCGCTCGAAGTGACTCGCATTCACAGATACGGCCGAATACCAGTAGGCTACTAAATGGGCGCCGGCCCAACCGCCATGTTGTATCCAACGTAGGCCTAGTAGGTAGCCTACTACGGACACATTGTAGGCGTTAGGTGTGGATTAGGCTTGTATCCAATGTACTAGGTCTATGTTACTGGATATTTATGATTTAAATAAGTGCTACGTTTTCGATAAATCTGGTTATATGGCTTTGCAATTAGGGAAATCATGAGCCGATTTCCGACATTTAGTTAGTCTTTTTCGATTCTCAAAATACGATCCAAGTTTTGCCAAAAATTGGCTCGGGTTTTCCAAAATTATGCTTTTTGGGGTTTGCAATTTAGGGAAACATGAGCCAAAATTCTAAATTAGGTCACTGTAATTTGTTTAGGCCTACTCTTAAAATTCGCAAAATCCGAGCCAAGTTTTGCCAAAACTTGACTCGGGTTTTCCAATATTCGGGTTTTATGGCTTTGCAATTTCGGGAAACCTGAGCCAAATTTCTAAATGAGGTTACTGTCATTTTGTTGTCTACAAACTCAAAATCCGAGCCAGCTTTGGCCAAAACTTGGCTCGGATTTTCGAAATATTGGGTTTTAGGCCTTAGAAATACCTTAAAACCCGAGCCAAGTTTTGCTAAAATACGTTTTAATCGCCGTTTTACGCATTTAACCCCTCATTTTCCCTGTACTTCATAGCCCTCCCCACTATCGGGCGGCGTGTCTTAAGATCGTTGTATAATGGGGAAAACGGTTTCGCCGAGGGTTGTAATTGTTGCCAAACACTATATATTGATGAAAACTAACAGGGAAAAATAAAAAATTCCATGGGAAAATTGGTGACCATCTTATTTAGTTTTTCCAATGATTTTTACCGGAAATAGGCCTATGTATTTACCCATTAGGCTATCTAACAATCTAAAAGCACAGCCCACAATAGTGGGAAGGGCTAGGCCTAAGAAGAATAGGGAAATATGCTACCCTAGTGGGTTAAAAATCATGGTAATTCTGCAGAACAACAACTGTTATTTTATTTATTTTATTTGTTATTTTTATATTGTAATGGTTTGTAAGTGTGTATTTTATTGTTAAAAAGTGTGAAAAGCACTTTTTATTAGGCTAGGGCCTAGTATTTGCATTGTTAATTGTAATTCCGATACCCTAACAATGTAGGGGAGAGTTTGGGAATGCGGGGTTTATTCGATTTAGTCAACCTAGTCCTAACCTATCCTAGTATTATGGGTGGGGGCTGCCATCCCCGATTCCCTGCTGGTTGGGTACCAAAATAACTAAACATTGTATAGGGGAGTGAAAATCAAATTGACAAAATAAGAAAAGTACCGGTAGCACTTAGGCTATATGCTCATCAGTAAGGTCCATTAAGTAAGGTAAGAGTGAAAACAAAAATCCGTAAGACAGGAATCCCGTAATCGAGGAGTTGTTGTTCTCTAGAATAGCCAAAATCATAAAAAAGTGGTAAGTAGGCCTAGCCTATTTCTAACTATAAATTGGCTCGGCTTTGGGAATTTTGGAGACACTTAAAACCCGAGCCAAATTATGCCAAAACTTGGCTTGGAGTTTGTGATTTACAGAGTAAAAAAAACACATAACCTAACCTATGTATAGCCTAGCCTATGGACAAATACTATGCTAGGTGGCCTAGGCCTAGCATAGTGTTTAGCCATAGGCTAACCGTTTGCCGTAGGGCAAGCCCCCCCCCCCCCCTTCACCCCCCAAGACTTATTGAAATTCTCGGGTAGGATGTAGTTCCCGGGTGTTACACTTAGTTACACTTAGTTGTATTCCGTCCGTTAGTGACACAGTTGAGCTGGGGCTCCACTGCGACCAGGCAGCTCCCTTTCTTCCACTCTCCATTCCAGAAGTCGGTTGGAGTTGGTGCTGGGGTATCCTGGTGTTGGTGGCCGGTCCGGTATTTTGGCCAGCCACATGTCCAAGTGTTTCTTGAAGGTGTCTGGAGACACCCCGGTCATGTTCCTGAGAGGGGCTGGTATACAGTTGAACAGTCTGGTTCCATTGTATGTAAAGCTGTGATGGATCAGGGATTTGATTTTTTGTGTTGATCCCGGCGTAGTCCTCACATAGCACAGCCTCCCTCGCCTTTGGTGCTGAGTCTCTTGGATGTTTGGATTTGGTACATTTTTTTCCAAAATCTTCCAGACGTAGATGATGATGTATCTCTCCCTACGTCTTTGAAGTGAGTACAGCTGCAGCTCCTTAAGTCTCTCCCAGTAGTTAAGGTGTTGAAACCCATGGATTTTACTGGTGAATGTCCTCTGGGTGGCTTCAATTTCTGTTATTTCTCCTACTTTTTGGGGAGACCAGAGCTGGGAGCAGTACTCCAGTCGTGGTAGGACCAGTGACTTCCACAGTGTTAGCATACACCTCTCATTTCTTGTGTGGAAGGTTCTCAGGATCCAGCCTGCTATTTGTTTTGCTGTTGTTGTGGCTTTGGTAATATGCTGGGAAAAAGTGGCGTCACTGCTCATATTTACTCCCAAGTCCTTCACTGTGTCCTTGGCGGTAATTTCTTGCTGTCCACTTTTGTAGTTGGTGTCGTTTTGTAGTGCTCTCTTGTTCCCGTACCTTAGAAGCTCGAACTTGTCTCCGTTTAGGGCCATGTTGTTTTCTTCTGCCCACTTCAGGATTTTGTCCAAGTCTTGTTGTAGTAGCTGAGCATCATGTTGTGAGGTGATTTTCTTCATGAGTCTGGTGTCGTCTGCAAACGATGTGGCTGTTGAGTGTTCCAGGTCCCTGTCGATGTCTCCTATCATGATGAGGAATAGGAGAGGTCCCAGTACTGATCCTTGTGGTACTCCGCTGATGACCCCACCTGCATCTGATAGGCTTCCTTGAACCGTGACTCTTTGTTTTCTGTTGGTGATGAAGCTGTGGAGCCATCTTCCAAGGTCTCCCCCTATTCCCAGTGATTTGAGTTTATGTAGAAGGATCCCATGGTCCACCTTGTCAAAAGCTTTGGCGAAATCTAGATATATGACGTCTACATTTTCTCCGTCTTGAATATCCTGTAGGATTTTGTCGTAGTGTGATAGTAGTTGTGAGAGGCAGGAGCGGCCTTTTCTAAAGCCATGTTGCCCCTCGTTGAACGCCTCATTATCTTCCAGGAAGCTGACCATCTTAGCTCTTATTGTTCTTTCTATGATTTTAATAAGATGTGACGTCAGCACCACTGGTCTGTAATTTTTGGCTATGCCTTTACTGCCCCCTTTGTGTATTGGTGTGACATTACCTTCTTTTAGGGATTGTGGTACATATCCAGTTTGGAGGGACTTGCTCCACAGCAGTTTTAGAGGCAGGGCTAGCTGATGTTTGCAGTTTTTTAGCAGTTGGGCATGAAAGCCGTCTGGTCCTGCCGCAGAGTTTGGTCCAATCTTGTCGATGGCTGCTATTATGTCCTCTGTTGATACTGTTACCGAGGAGAGTTGATGTGGTGTCTCTGGAGCGTTGCCAAAGAAAGTTGTTGCATTCTCGATTTTCTTGTCTTCATTTGGCGGGCTGAAGACACTTTCATACTGCTGTTTGAGTATCTTGGCCATTTCGGTTGGGTCACTCTCAAGTTCGCCCGTAGGTTTTGCAAGTGGTCCTATTGTTGTGGTGTTCCTGAGTCTCCTTTTTGCGTATGCATAGAAGAATTTGCTATTTACTCGTATGTTTGCAACTGCTTGTAGTTCTTCGCGTGTTCTTTGCTCTTGGTGTGACTGGATGAGTTTACGTTCAACTTCATCGAGCTCTTCTTGTAGTTTGGTGATATTGTGCGCATAGCTGGTCTTCCTTTGCTTGGCTCTCAAGTACGTCCTTTTCTTCATTAGTATTTTTCTATCTCTGGGAATCTGCTTGATTTGGGTGGTATGGTGTTTTTACAGGTCTCCAGGCATTGTTTCTGGAGGATACTGAGAGTTTCGTCGACGTTTTTATCTTCGAATAGTGCCCTCCAATCAGTTCCTGCCAGTTCTGCTCTCAGTCTGTCCCAGTCTATATCTTTGCTGTAGAAGTTGAGATCTTTCAGAGAGGTGCAGGGTATTTGGCTTGATTCCTGTTGACATCTTCTTGGTGGTGTGGCGGCTGGTGTGGGGGTTCTAACTTTGATGAGGCTGTGGTCGGACATTATAGTTTTTACAGTTTCGTACGAGTGTACCAGGTCGAAGTTGTTGCCAAATAGTAAGTCCAGTGTGTTGTTGCCTCTTGTAGGTTCCTCGATGTATTGCTTCATGTATGCAGTGTCCATGATAGTCATTAGCTCCTTGGCTTGCTGTTTTTCATCCCTGGTTCCTCCATCTATTTTCATGGTTGCCCAATTGATGATGGGCAGGTTGAAATCTCCTGTGATCATGACATCTGTAGCAGGAGTTGGAAGATTTTGTAGGAGTGATTGTATTTTCTCTGTGACCTCCTTGAAAATTTCCCCTGTGGTGTTTGGAGGTCGATACAGAATTATGATGAGCATGTCGGTTTGTCTTATGTGTACTGCTAGTAGCTCTGTTGTGCCGTTTGAGAATGTAACTAAAGTTTCGGTATTTGCAGCCATATCCTCCCTTAGGTAGAGTGCTACTCCTCCGTGGCTTCTGTCCTCTCTGTCGGAGAGATCGGCTATGATCTTAGAACTATTATATATCACCTGTATTGAAGTCCAAATGCAGCTACTAATGTAAATATAGACGGATAAATCCAGAGCTCGAGTCATGAGAGCGATTTGTTTACACTGTGAAAACACAACTTGTTCGGTTCGGATGAGGTGACTGACTTTAGCACCAATATAACAAATATATATTACAATAAGGAAACAGCCATCGTTCATAGAACGAACTCCTGGATGGGAGAGTCCGCTAAAACAAACAAACAAACAAACAACCAATGTACCCCTACACTCCGATGTTATATTGCGCCGAAGGCTGAGTCAAGACGAACACAACTACCGTAATTTTATTGGCACTCGAATGCTCAATAATATGTAGATTAAAGGATAATAATAGGTATTTATCTAAAACTATGTATATATTAACTAAACTACTCCATGTGTTTAATATATTGACTAAATTTCACTGAAATGAATAATGTAAAATATTAATTTAAGTTTGAATGTTAATTTTCTGATCAGATCTGATCTTTTAATTAAACTCCTACAAAATACAGATATTTTTTCGTATGTGCTAATTTTATGGGGTCTCTAATTTCTTAAAAATAGTGAATGAATATAAATGTTATGTGTTTGACAAAGAGCGCAAGACCTTGAGGCATAAGGTAAGCTATAAATTAGTACGATTTTATGATGAATTATTTGTTTTCAGGGGTATATATGTGGTTGGATTAATGGAAAACAACGAACGAATATCAGCACTGTTTTCCATTGTGGTGTTTCCGAGAATAATCCAATGATGACGTCAAATTAGCTTGCCGCCAATCAACTGTGGAACACTTGGAAATGTGTTACTGTGTTAGCTGTTATTTACCGATATATTTGTGGAAAAATAGAGTGAATTAAGGAATTTTAAGGGCCCTGGAATATAACATTGACTTCATGTGAAGTGCGAGTGCCCTACACATTCTAAAATTGTGCATATTAATCTTGGGGAACTCATTATATATAAGGTATAAGTTCAAGGTGATACTTTGGATAAACCTGACTTCTAGCACTAGCAGTCTAAGACTAGCAAGCACCAAGCAGCGATTTTGTAAGTAGCCAAGCATATTATTTTGTTCAGATAAGCCTACTTAGCCTAGGCCTTAGGCCTACTACTCTACTAGGCTACTTGTATTAAATAGTTGTATTAGCCTAGGCTTATGATGAATTAATGATAGGCTAATGATGATTTGAAGCAGAAATGAGCCCTGGCTGACTCGCTGAGTCCTGAGTCACTGAGTGGCTGAGCCGCTGAGGGCTGAGGCTACTCACTACTTAGCAGTCTTAGCTACTAGGCTAGGCGTATTAGGCTTAGGAATCTAGGATAACCCAAGGGCCAATACCCATTATCCAACAATCTTAGGAGTTAGGACTGCCCCCACTAGTGGGGCTATGTTATGTATAATGTATTGATAGGCTAGGCCTATTAGTACGTATTACCTATTAGGCTAATAGCCTAATGAAGATCAAGGAACATTTGAGGTTAAAGACAGTAAAAAATAAGGTTAGCTAGCCTAAGCTAGGCCTAAGGCCTAGGCAGGCTGGCAGCTGGGAATCTGGGAATCTGGTTCTGGTACTACTGGTAACTGGTAGGCTAAGACTCAGAGCCCACTCTTAACCCGGGAACGACGAAGGTCCTCAATTATGGTAATTATTTAGAAGATGACCTTTTTTTCTAGTTATTAAAAACTTACTCTATCATCTCTATGGTGTATTATATGATATATAGAAGCAATAGAACTGTTAAAATGACCTGGGAAGTGTATATTAAACCTAGCCTAGACCAACATTCCATTCCTTTTTTTTTTTTTTTTTTTTTTTTTTTTTAAGGCTAGGAGTAGGAGTAGGATAAGTGGGTAACAGACTGTCTGGAGGCTAGAACTTAGGAGCGCTGCCTAGGACTGAGCCTACTGAGGACTCGTGACGGCCCGCACCACAATATTATCAATACTTCAATAGTCCTAGGCTAGGCTAGGTGTAAAAATATATGGATTTTTTTTATTTTAATACCACAAATTTTCAGAGTGTTTTTTTATAAACATAATTGTTCATTTGCATCAATATATAGTGTTTGTAATTAATTAGAAATCTCGGGAAAACCTATTTTCCCCATAAGGCCTATCGATCTATGTTGTTCCCCGATAGTGATTTGAAAAGACATTAGCCTAACCTTACCTAACAACCTTACCTAACCTAACCTAGTATTATGGGTGGGGGGCTGCCGGCAGCCGCCCCCAGCCCCCCACACCTCCGCTGGTTGAGTACTAATCCCTATTATCCCTTAGTAAATAAAAAAAAAAAAAAATGGCTGTCGATTATACGAAGGTGAAAGACAGAAAGAAAAGTCGATGAAGTCTACGGTGTTTACTCTGCAATGTTCAGCTTTGATTGTACATTGATAACGGGAAAGTACCGTATTGACAACCTTGTTACGAAAATTAAATTTTAGTACCGGTAGCATACTTTTATATTAGGTTTATATTAGGTTTATCCCGGCACTGACGGGAGGCGGGTGGCGGCCGAAGGCCGTGCCGTGGGATACTATACTATTATTATTACTGTATTATTAAGATTATTGTAAATTTCGTTGGCGCTACCTATAGACTAGACTAGGTAGCGCCAACGAAATTGACAATAATCTTAATGATAGCCTAATATTTATTCAGTTCGCATTTTACAATGCTGGTACTACATAATATGTTACAAATATGACATTTACTGTACCAGCTTTGCATAATTCCAACTAAGGATAGCCGAATAAGGCCGTTAGGCGTATTTCCATTAGTTTTAGTAAGTCATGGGCCCGGCCGCCCGGGGGACCGACGACCGTTCAAGGGTTGAGGTGAGGGGCCGGCTGCCGCTCAGCGGCGGCTCAGGGCCATACTGTTACTACTGTACCATAAGTCCATAATAACATAATTACATATTTACAAAGGGAGAATCTCATGTAGAATACTTTTTTACAGGATTCCTGGGAGCATTCTGGAATCTAATTTCTGCCGCTTTCATCCTCTTCGCCACATCTTAAACCATTCAACCCTACGCTACGTCATCTAATTTCTGCAACTGCATTCACCTGTTCCTGTTGTGATTGGTGGTTATCTGCGACTCTGCGAGACTGCATAACTACATTCTACAAGATCACCAAAGACAAGTTACAAGTGGCACTTGTGACTTGTGAAGCTCTCAATTTCAACAGCTTAATAGCATCAGTGACTGTGAGTACTAGTATTTTCTGGTAACTGGACTATAAACTGGTACATTTTCATGATTAGGCAATAATTTTAAGTTTAAGTTATGGCCTGGTTATATTAACAAAACCTTGAAAGACATTATAGAGCAGGCCGTCAAACGAAAACGGAGTCAATTTCTTAGTCTTTATTATTGTATAGGCTATGCAAAGGTAAATTGTGGGTTATAGGTTAAATTTATATCTTTAGAACATTATGATATGATAACCAAAACAATGGTATTGCTATTTCATGTAAAATTTCTTGTATTTTTGGCATTACCTGCCACCTGGTGTACCGCCCGTCTTGTTTACACTACGCGGACGGTTGCCATCATGTTCCCGTCTATTTTGACTGCCTTTGGATACAAAAATACATTACCGGTACCCTAACCAAACAACCTAACCTAACCTAACCTAGTATTATAGATTTATAAGTATTTATTTTATTATAAGTATTTATAGATGATTTATGTTGTATGTCGGTAGTGGTACACCCGGTAACTACATCCATCCCGTATTTTTTTCTCATATTAATTCAAGTTTTCAAACAATATTGCTCCGGTTTGAGGTTTGACACCCTGATTTAATATAGACATTATCACTGACTTCTAATATTGTGAATGTTAAAATTATATAGGCCTAATCCTACGAAATACACAACAGTATGACTGACTGGGTGACACTGTGACTGTGCTAGCATGATGCATGAATGCAGTAATACTGTAGCCTCATTGAAAGTAAATCCCCTATCTATACCGGTAGATTTTGTAGTTTACTTTTTCTTACCTATTATGATGCATATTTTTTAACACCATGCACTCCCTGCTCAAGAGCTGGGCTGAGGTGGGTGCCCTCATGATTAGGGACTTCAGTGAACAGTTGCTAGACTGCACCGTCCACTACAGCACTGACGTCTGCCAAATAGCACACTGGCTGGCCCGAGAATCGAACACTCGACCTCACGGTTTGCTGGCGAACTGCGAGTGCTCTACCAAACCGCGCTACGGTCTGGATAGACTGCCAGTCAAGATATATGGCAGCATTTAGTGTAACACTGTACCAGCACATTATATTAATAGTGTTTTTTATACATTATACAGAACTACCGTATATAATATAGGCCTACGGTATATACTGGTACTGTATATACAGTATAGCCTACTAATAGTATGGTAGGATTATGTTCTCTCTCTCTCTAATAGCATGGCACATTCTTTAAGCACATTCTATAACTGTGGCCCTTGGTGATTCATTATTGTTTATGTTGCATTGTTTTGTTTAAGTTATTACTTGTATTATATGAGAGTCATGTAAGTGCGTCAGGCCTACTTGTTTGTCTGGGAATCCTGCATAGACCTATTCACTTTGGCAAGGTTGTCAGTCTGATGAGGTGGTGAATTTGGTATAGGTAATAGGTTTTGTTTTTATAAGCTCCATTTTTTATTGTTGGCAGAGGCTCTGCAGTGCATTGCATCAATATTGCTTCGATTTATATTTATTCATTTACCGGTATTTTTTTTTGGTTTGCACTTGGCTTCCTTCCTGACTTTTCTCTCCATTATCTTCTTGATATTTACCCTCCCTTTGGGTCTTCTTGGCATATTTATTCTTTAGGCTATAAGAGTTGTAGCAGGCACTGAGCTACCTTTTTGTGATCACCGAGGATTATGAGTTTGTTTTAGTGAGTGACTTTGGTGGGGGAGAAACACAGGGTTTAATTCAATACATTACCTGAGAGAGTTGGTTAATAACCGAAGAATAAACATTGGTTCCCAGTTGCATTCTTCTTATTATAATATTTTTATGTCATTGCATATTGTGATAAGGATATACCGGGTATTAGTTAGTTATACACACCATGGACAGAGACCTTGGGCTAGGGGCTACCGGTACAGAGTTTGGAGCTAGCAGAGGTTTGCACTGCCGGTAGTACTCTAGACTTATTTTTCTCTTTCCACACATTTCTGTTTGAATATGAGGTGGAAGGATGGAGTGAGGAAGTACATGAACGAAGGTGGTGCTGGTTGGGGGGAGGGGCGTCGACTGACTGGGGACAGAGGTGCATGGGGGCGGTTCGTTCGTGGCCACCCCTTCGGGGATCACGGCGTCAGGCAATAGATAGATAGATAGATAGACTTAGTGGTCTCTGCCCCTGGTGTGTACCATGTTTAAGAATAGGATGTACCCTAGTTATAAGATTTACCTTTGAGTTAACCACTACTCCTGAGTATCCCGTTGGGTGATTCCTGCAGCCTGTATTATTTTTTTTTTTTTTTTTTGTGCGACATACCAAAGTCTGGCCTTCCCAAGCAGTTTGACAAGGATGTTTTGTTTCATTTGAATTAGGTTATTATGTCCAATTAACTTACCAGTATCTGTTGTAGTTTTGTATTGCTACCACTATATACTGTTATGCATAGGCTGTACTCACTTGGTAGCCTAGTCATTTATGAACCTAGAGTGTTTAAACTCCTTGAATTTTGTTGTTGCTTATGGTGTGGATAATTTTTGAGCAGATGAGCTGTTGCCCAAGTTCTGTGTGTTTGCTGTGCTCTTGTCCACACCGAATAAATAACATACATGTACAACTATTATCCAGTGAGGGATAACTTTTGTGTTGTCCTAATGGCACTATTCCTGGCTAAGCTGCATAGCAGGGGCTGGAGTCATATTGAGCATACAGTATTGTTTTGTTTTAACATCTTTAGTTTAATCTTAATTAATGCATTCATTCTTCTGTGGCAATCTAGAATATAAGTTTCTTTTTATTCTTCCATGTTGTATTCCATTATTCTGCTGCATTATATCTACAGTATGTGTGAATAGTGTTCCTGGTTGCTATCTATAGTGGTTTGTGGGTTGGCCTGTATACTTAGTTTTTGGTAGGCCTTTGAGGAACGGGGTTGGTGTGTGTGTAGGCCTGCAGTGCCATAATAGGCTACTGTCCTTTTTCCTTCCACCACACAGCATCCTCTAACTCGGGCCTTGGTTAACCCTCTAGGGGGTGGCAGCCAATCTTCAACCTACTAAGATCCCAACTCTTGTGCCTTTAGTTTTAGCAGCAATACATTCGGTGCAGTTTGGGACTAGGGGTGGAGCCTGTTACTAGGTGAGGTTGTCCCCATTGTACTCGGATGTATTGAGCTAACCCCAGATTATGTTGTAAGTGATAAGTCATTAAAGTTGTTTATCCCTTACAACACCACTGCCATGCTGTGGTGAAGAGAGCCACTCAGTGTATTATTAGGACATAGGCTAGGGATAATAGGCTTGGCACAGAGGTTTATTGTACTGGACTTTCCATGGGTTTTTGCTTTGTATTGTTCTCAATTCCTAAGCGATTGGGCATGATACAGTGTTTTGGGAGTCTAGTAGTGGTATGGTGGGATAATGTTGGTGCAGTATAGAATAACCTTAGAAGTTCTCTTGCATACTACACGCACTATGGAATACTCTCGGGGACAATAAATAATTTTTGTGTCTCCTTGTTACTGCCTTAATAAGCAAGGAGGAAGATAACCATTTTTCCTAGAGAACCTGCGTGTCTTGGTGTTTGAGTCAGATATTAAGAGTGTGTCTGTTGCAGGGTAGTACGGTGCTGTGGGCTAGGCTATGTAAGCATCTGGTTGCCCCAGCTGCCTTCGTAACAATATATATATATATATTTGTTTTTTCATGATATTTTAATAAAAGGACCTGATCCCATCTCCTGGCTCACCCCCTTGCACAAGTCTTTCCACTCTTCATGGCCAAACCAACCAAGTCCACTAATGTGATTTTTCTCATCCATACTCCAAATGGCCAGCCTCTCTTTTGTTCCTCATTGAAGACTTCATTTCCAATTAAACCCCACACACCGATTTTATCATTCTGATTTCATTGTGCTCTCATTTGCCGACTTCATCCTGTTATTGCACAGGCCACTCATGGCTGGTCCATCACTGACTAAACAGCTCTAGTCTGTTTCTAGCAATTCCTAACCTATACTAACATCTAATATGAGTTGTTTTATTTTTAACTTAGATTTTTGTAGTTCTTATTTTCCAAAATGTTGTAGTTCGTATTTTCATTTCTTATTATAACTCCACAAATAGATTCAAGCTCTGTAGCCTACTTAGATTTTTGTAGTTCTTATTTTCTAAATTAGATTTTGTAGTTCGTATTTTCATTTCTTTATTATAACTCCACAAAGCCCTGCTACAACATCAAAGAATCAAGACAAACTTCTCGTACATATAAGTATCCAGAACATCAGCTTAACCCCTTTTATTAACAGGTATGGTTTTCTTATAAGTTTCAAATTTCATAAATAGTTTCGAATAAGCTACAAAACTTATAATAACTAAATAGGGTACCCATTATATCTACCAATACCGGTATTTAAAAATTTATCATCAGGAAATCTTGGCTTAGTAACAAATCTACCTTTTATCACAAATCTGAAAATTACAGTTGTGGAAAATATGATTAGTTAGGGTCCGGTATCGGTACTTTTCTCTCTAGCATGGTATATTTTCATATACTGAATATATACCGGTACTGTATATTGATATATGGGTCAATATGTACACTCGGTCCAAAAAGTATCTGCACCCCTACCCTGATAATCTGGTGTGTACAGCTTGGTAGGGTTTGCATATCTACCTGTAGCTATATCCATCTATACTACTATCTACCTATACTACCTAAGAAGACCTACTACCTACAACCTATACTACCAAGCTGTACACACCAGATTATCAGGGTAGGGGTGTAGATACTTCTTGGACCGAGTGTACAACAGCATTCGTACAAAGAAGCATTTTCTCAACTATTTTGACAATATCTGATCTACAATATTCTTAAATCCTTTGAACCAATCCCATGCTCATACAATTACCTTACTTATTAACAAAATTATAATCTACAATAATAGTTACCTCTAGGTCAGCCCAAAAATGTTTTGTAATGATGCTTCCTGCTGTAGTTTAATAGAACATAATAGTACAGTAAATACTGTAAAGATTATATATATATTTTTCTTTCAGTTGACATGGTGAACTACTGTTGCTGAAGGACAACCAAGATCTCATCTAGACTTGTAAATCAGGGAAAGAGGGATAATTGCCTGCGTTCTGAAATAACAATGTAAGACCATGATATTATGTTTTCTTTATTAACACATGTAATAGTTTTACTAAACTAATCAATGATGCTATAATAATGTTGAAGGTAGCTAAATACAGTACCAGTACATTACCGTACTAATAAATTACATCTATCTATCTATCTATTGCCTGACGCCGTGATCCCCGAAGGGGTGGCCACGAACGAACCGCCCCCATGCACCTCTGTCCCCAGTCAGTCGACGCCCCTCCCCCCAACCAGCACCGCCTTCGTTCATGTAGTTCCTCACTCCATCCTTCCACCTCATATTCGGTCTACCTCTCCCCCTCTGTCCCTCCACCTCGCTCTCGTACACCCTCTTAGTCATTCTCTCGCTTTCCATACGTTCCATATGGCCGAACCATCTCAAGTTGTTCCTTTTCACACTTTCCAGCACATCTACCTCCACACCACACCTCCTTCTTACTTCCTCATTAGTCTGTCTATCCCTCCATGTAACTCCGCACGCACTCCTTAAGTAATTCATTTCCACTGCTCTCACTCTTGGTCTGAGTCTCTCAACCAACGTCCATGCTTCGCTTCCGTAAGTCAGTGTCGGGATTACCACACTGTCATGCAAGGACTTCTTCACTTCCATACTGACCACCCTATTTCTTGTTACTGCTTTTAGCGTTCCTACAACCCTCTTCCCCTGTTGTACCCTCTCCCGCACCTCTTCATCCATAGTCCCATCTTTACTCAACACACTGCCCAGATACTTAAAAGAGTTGACGATCTCCATAGCCTGACCGTTCAGCTTCACCTCACACTCTGTGACTTCACCCCTTTCGAAGACCATAACCTTGCTCTTCCCCGTATTTACCTTCAAATTCCGTTTTTCGCACACTGTTCCAAACTCATTTACCAGACCCTGCAACTCCCATTCATTATCACTCATCAGAACTGTATCATCCGCAAACAGCAGTATAGGTAGCTTCCACTCAATTCCCTCCCTTTTCAGCGATACACCAACATCCACTGCTCTTGATAGTATTTCTTTCATAACTCCATCCATATATGAGGCGTTCATTCGCGGAACGTGTTGACCGCCCAAAATAAAAAACCGAGTAAATCGCGTCTGAAGTTTGCCGACTTATAAAAAGCTGTAACTATCAGACCCGATTAAGGAGAGAGGTGACAGTGTTATCAAAATGTTCGGAAAATAGTATCTAGCCACGTACCACAAAACAAATAATAATAAATTGCTTGTAATTTATCGCAGAACATGATAGTTGCCCAAAATAAAAAAAGGAGTAAATCGCGTCTGAAGTTTGCCGACTTATAAAAATCTGTAACTATCAGACCCGATTAAGGAGAGAGGTGACAGTGTTATCAAAATGTTCGGAAAATAGTATCTAGCCACGTACCACAAAAAAAAAATAATAATAAATTGCTTGTAAATTATCGCAGAACATGATAGTTGCCCAAAATAAAATAAAAAATAAATCGCGTCTGAAGTTTGCCGACTTATAAAAAGCTGTAACTATCAGACCCGATTAAGGAGAGAGGTGACAGTGTTATCAAAATGTTCGGAAAATAGTATCTAGCCATGTACCACAAAAAAAATAAAAATAAATTGCTTGTAATTAATAGTAACGTGAGTGTGATTGAAATAATCCCATGATTTTATAACCCCATATCAATTCAATACTGTAGAAACGTTGAGAAAAAGCAAATGTATAACAATAAAACATAAATAATATTATCAGTGAATAATAATAAGACATGGAAGAGTAGGGTAAGATAATAGAAACATAATTTTATAAAATTAATAAGCGATAATAAAGATTAGAAAATGGAGGAAGACATGGTGAATAATAATGAATAAGTAAAACACAAGAATAGAGTAATAATTTTGCTACTTTAATGTTATTGATTTATTATTATAGAAAGTAAGCTAGTATTACTGTTAATTAATTAATTTGGGATGTTTTATTCAGCTTGGGAAGGACATGATTTTACAAAATTTTAATCTAAGGAAGGAATTTGATGGCTAGTTACTATAATGTTCTTGTGTAAAGATTGCTATTGTTTAACAATTTTACCTTACTAAAATGCATTATTACTCTATTCTATTGTTACATTTATATATTCATACTCACCGAGTAGTCAGGCAGTGTCGCTATCACTGTCACTATCATCTGCATACTCTTGCAGGTTGTCATCAATATCAGAGGAGTCAGAGTTGTTGTCCAAGGCTGGTCTAGCTGCTCTACTGAGGTCCCTCTGCATACGAAAAAGTGTGTGGTAATACTCCGAGTGGATTGGCGGAATGTAGGATAGCAGGTCGTGGACGGCTTGGAGTTTGTCAGCTTGAAGTTTGATGGCAGCTGGGTACTTGGGGGTGAGTGGCACTCGTGACAGATTAAAGGCCGATGGAGCATACTTGGCTTTACCTGGCATAAGCCTGAGACAATGCAGAGGCCCCTCGTAGCCTCGAGACAGCTGATACCCATCCCTATATTGCAGAGTAAAGCAGAATCGGCGACATTCAGAGAATAGGAGTGGCTTGGCGTGTGTACGGTGAGTTATGACACTTTGCAACAGGTCTAAGTTTAGAAAGTCCTCTCTCACCATGGGAATGACCTTGTTACCTGCGTGGACCGCACGCTCAATCACCTTGATATAGTGTTCAAAATCATAGATGTTCCCCTCAACCCTGAAGCGCTTTTCTATGTTCCCAAAAGCCCTGTCACACGCCATGTAACTATGTCCTGGGATGAGGAAATAATGGACCACTTCCTGAAGACGGCGACTGTGCAGTTCGTAAAGATGGCAGAGCATGATATTAATGTTCTTATTCTGTCCACCACAATTGTCACTGAATAGTATAAGCTTGCCAAAATCACCATGACGCAGTACTTCATTCTCGATCCACTTTTTGATGCACGAACCCACCTCGACCGAGCCACGCCCACCTGTCACCTCATCCCACACGAAGAACTGGTTTTCACCGGTCTTGAGGTTGGAAATGCATAAATTGTACAGCCAGACTTTCTTCTTATAGTAGGCAGCATTAGTGGTGAGACGAGGTATTGGCTGTGTCTGTTGGAGGTCCAAGGCTATGACACGAGTATCATCGTCCCTGTCCTGCCCCAGAGTCTTCATAAGTGTTTGTGCCTGCCGTGCCATCGCCAGGTGTTCATCAAGTTCAGCCTGCAAGATTGCCTTATCTGCGTCATTACTGGCATGTTTCAAAGTGGTCTTAGCTAGGTCACAGGTCGAGCAAGTATCAGTATTTGGTGGTGAGAAGGAGAGTTCTTTACTTTTGAAAACTTTCCGGTAATAACTTTCCTTGACTACGCTGTTGTTAGGATAATTCTCAGCCATCCAGGTAGAATACAGGTGGTACATCCGGCTTAAACTCAACGATGTCTCTAGGTACCGCAAATTGGGCGATTTGGCTCTGCTATAATGGCTGGTAACGCTGGGGAATGATGCAATGTGTTTGTGCACACGCTTTGCATCAGGACCTGCAATGGTGACACGGTTCTTGTGTTGCCCGCGGCCGTCTCTCTTCGGTGTACCAGTGTCACTCACGTGGGTCAGGGCATTCTCTAATCTTGTCCTACCTATGGCTAAAATGTTGATGAAGGCTGTCTTGCAAACCTTATAAGATGTAGACTGGTAGGAGAGAGTAAATTTGCGGGTGCATGACCGATGGGGACCAGGGTTGTTGATGTCGGCAGGCTTTCTTCGTCGTTTCACTGGCACTGACAGAACGTGTTTCTGAATGAAGGTATTCTGGACTAACCAATCTCCAGTTTGCCAGAAGTTATTGTGGATTGCTTGGCGGATAGGTTCAGCAATTTTATCGTAGCATCCATCATTGCAAGGCGGCCCAATAACTCTAGCATTCACTGTATTTCCTGTTTGGCGGCTGACATATTCCTTCCCAGTATTTCTCTTGTTCCTGGCGATTATTTCAGACCAATTGTCCGGGTTACACCTCTTTTTTATAGGTGGGGGTGGGCTCCCACTATCACTCTCACTCTCACTATCACTCATTGTTCAGGGAAGCACTGCAACACGGTCAAAACGGCACAAAAACAACACCAGGTGCGAGGTAAATGATCCGTACGGCGTGAGAGCTGAGCTAGACTGTATTGTGGCGGGAGAACAGAGAGCAACGCGCGCCGTGAGTGGCTGAGCTGGCGCCCACGCGGTACCATAGCCGGGCTGTCATTGGCTGGCTGAACACACGCTGCCTGGGTGGCGCGTATCACCCTATGCGATGCAGAGACTAGGGCTAGGCAAACGCCCTGTCAACACGGATGAAAGTGCGTCGTACTTTATGCGATTTTCAACCATGTTGACATTCTCAAATATAGCTCCCTACCGCGGCTCCAGATTCGAGAAGGTTGTGGCAATATAATGCGATAATATAACGGCTTTTGCCAGAGGTGGCGGTTATCACGTTCCGCGAATGAGCGCCTCATATACAGTAAACAACCACGGGGACATCACACACCCCTGTTTCAAACCAACATTCAGGTCAAAGAACTCGCTCTGCTCACTCTCCACACGTACTGCCGCCTTTGCACCCTCATACATGCTCTTCACTGCTTTCAGCAACTTGCCCTCTACTCCGTATATTCTAAGTACTTTCCACAAACCTTCTCTATCCACTCTGTCATAGGCCTTCTCCAAGTCCATAAAGGCAACATACACCTTTTGTTTCTTCTCCAGATACTTCTCCACAACACAATTCAGGGTAAAAATCTGATCTACACATCCTCTTCCCTTCCTAAAACCTCCCTGCTCGTCGCCTATCCATTTCTCCGTTCTCACTCTCACTCTCTCAATCACTACCCTACTGTATACCTTCCCTACTACGCTTAGAAGACATATTCCTCGGTGGTTACCACACACTCCTCTTTCCCCTTTGCCCTTATATAGGGGGACTATTATGCCAGTCTTCCAGTCATCGGGTGCACTCCCCTTCTCCCATGCTAGTTTGCACATTTTCCATACCCATTCTATCACTATCTCACCACCATACTTCAACATTTCCCCACACACTCCATCTGTTCCTGGTGCTTTCCCCAACTTCACTCTTTTCATGGCTTCCGACACTTCTGACCTCCTGATCCCCACCTCCTCCTCCACTACTTCTCTTCTTCTCCCTCCCATACCATATCCAGCTATGTTTGCTGGCTCTTCATTCCTTTCATTTAGCAACTCACTGAAGTACTCCCTCCATCTTTCGACTCTCTCTTGCTTCTCGGCTAGCATTCTCCCATTCTTATCTTTCACACCCTTACTGTTTCCCTTGCTACCTTCCCTAACTTTCTTGACTTCTTTCCAGAACAGTTTCTTACTCTCCCTCCATTTTACACTCCGATTCCTTCCAAATTCCTCATCTACTCTTCTCTTACTTTCCTTCACTACTCTCTTCACCACCCTCTTACTCTCCACGTACCTTGCTCGTTTCTGTCTCTCGGAATCTTCATTCCCTCTACTACCCAACCACTCTCTATATGCTTTCTTCTTTTCTTCCACAGCTATTCTTACCTCTTCTGTCCACCATGCTGTACCTTTCACTCCCCTCCCTCTTCTCCTCACTCCACACACCTCCTCACATGCTGCACAGATCTCATCCTTAAACACCTTGCTCATCTCTTCCACTTCCTCCATAACTTCCAGGTCGAACCCACCTAGTCGTCTTTCCACTGCTCTCCTGTACTCCTCCCTGACTTCCTCCTCCTGCAACCTCTCCACCCTCCTCACCATTCCACCCTCCTCTCGCCTCCCTCCCGCTCTCCTCACCCACTTCTTTTGTATCCTAACCTTAGCTACCACTACATAATGATCAGACAGACCCCCTCCAATACCCCTATACACCCTAGCATCCATCACAGATTTCTTCATTCGTTCATCCACACATACATAATCAATCAATGACTTTCGTTCCACCACTGTCTTATCCTTCATCGTCAACATCCGTTTCCACGTGTACCTGTGGATCATTCTGTGTCGGAAGAAGGTGTTGGCTATCCACAGCCTCCTCCCCACACATACGTCCACAAGTGCACTACCATTCCCATTCACCTCTGATGGTACCCCCCACCCTCCCACCACTCCCTCAACTTTCCTATCACCCACCTTACCATTCATATCCCCAATCAGAAATATTCTTTCGTTCTTGTCAAACTTCTCCAGGCACGCCTCCACATTCATCCAGAACTCCTCTTTCTTTCTTTCAAGTATATCCTCTGTCGGGGCATACACGCATACAATCACCCACGTTTGTATTCCTACTTTCATTCTCACCCACACAATCCTTGAACCCACAGACCCATACTCTCTTACACATTCCTTCCATTTGCTACTTACAAACAAACATGCACCTTCTCTCGCTGTTCCTTCACTCACTCCAGCACACACACCCATTCCACACTCCCACTCTCTCACATCTGAACCTTTCCATTTGGTCTCTGTCATTCCACATACATCCAGCCTGTATAAATTACATGAGTATTGAGTATTATGAGTATAAATTATTATGAGTATTATGAGTATTATTACATAATAAATTACATGAGTATTGTTTAACAAAACTAAAGTTTGGTTAATTTTCATGTAGTATTACCTACTATAGGAAGAATGATTGAAAGATAGTCTATTCTCAGTAGCCTATACTTCCACAATCAATTTTTGTATTCTCAGTATACTCCTACAATGAAATTTTGTCCTTGTATTGTGCATAAATTGAGCTTCAGAATACAAGGAATCGCCGCCGCCGGCCGGGGGGCTACGCCCCCCGGACCCCCTGTTATGTCGCAGGGGGCTGCGCACCCCGGCCCCCCCCCGTGAACACCGCGCAATATTGATCCTTGTAAGCTTAGAAAAATTATCCAGAACTTGATATTTCCTGCTTTGGCACCCTGCTTGCTTAGGCCAATCAGCTTTCTGCAGACTCCCATTTTCTTATGTTCTTATGTTCTTATGAAGGCGTGGGGGAGACGGAGCGGGACAGGGGACGCCATCTCAAACGTTTACAACGCGTCGACACGAGGGAGGGCCAGTCGGTCAACAAATGTATCTCTAGGTTGGGCGCAGGGCTGCCAGAATGCGGAAATACGTCACCAAACGCGGAATTTAAAGTGTGGGAAGACGAAGTGCGGAAATTATATTCCGAATTTCCGCATTATCCAAATAATTCGGAATATTAATTTCCGCGCAGAGTGAAATTAATATATAGCCTAATGTTTAATATGGTTCTAAGTACCATTTATGTGTTCAATACAACATTACATAATGTACAGTAGCCTATATAGTGTCCATGCCACTCAAAGCAAATATAAAATATACCTGTAACTATATTGACATAGCCTACAAGTATTTATAATACAGACACGAAACATTCGCAGTCTCCTTACATTGTAGGCTACAGTTCCCTGCACAAGTTCCGTTTATATCTGAGATTGTATTTATGGAAGACAAAATAGTATAATTAACATTTGAGTGTAGGCCTAGTATCTTAACAGTTTCATAAAAAGGTGAATTAACTACTGCATAACAAGGAACTCTCCTAATTCAATACTATTTTTTCTGTCATAAATATAATCTGCAGAGGTGTAAGGACAAGACAGGGATACATACTGTATATAGTTATTATATTCAATATAGATAACAACATATGATGGCTTACTTGGCTCACACATATAATGGCATAAAATACCATACACAAAATCATGGATATGGAACAGAATATGATATACACCGGAGCTAAGATGAATTGCAAGTATTAAGACTGGAGGTTTACTGCTCCTTTGAATTAGCAATAGAAATTACACACAAAATATATGTGAATGATTCATATTGACAGGTAGATGGATTAGGTGGAGGAAAAACACAGGGAAGAGCTATGGTTCTTTATTCGCTAACGTTTTGGGCTATGTATTACCCATCTTCAGAGAGACTTGTCAGTCTCTCTGAAGATGGGTAATACATGGCCGGAAAGATTAGAGAATAAAGAATCATATCTCTTTTGTGTGTTTTTCCTCCACCCAATCCATCTACAAAATATATACAAATAATTCACCGAGTGTTTTTCATATATCAGAGTTTATCACGGATATATTGGTATCCTAAAAAGCGCACTTAGGAGTCTTCGCACACAGATTTAGACAAGTCACGGAAGCATTTCTCGAATGAATTTAGCATGAAATGAAAGTATAAACACAATGAAATAATCACAAGTCATTTGGTCACGGGCGTGGAAAGATAGTGTCACTGGGGTTAATTTTATGTGTATCACTGTATGGGTGTGTGCGGCTATAAAGTGAAATATTACCATATGTGATCACAAAGAGTTCATGTACAAAATATTCTACTTTATAACGATAAATATATGTGGTTTGTATCCTCGTCTATAGAGGCCTAACAAGTGATAAGGGAGGTCTGTTATACACTTATACAGCCTTCAACAAGCTAAGTTCTTCGTTCTAGTGCCTTGATCCAACATCTACGGATCTTCCTCGTGCTCGTCCTTCTAGTGGCTTCAACGTCAGGGTTGGTGGTGGGTGGTCCTCTTAACAGGTCTTGACACGGCTTTGAGTTGGCTCGTTACCATCCAGGTGTTGAGAGGTAAGGGAGAGGGATTAGAGAAATTACTAGGGAACACGGATCAGTGTACTGGTAATCTAGCAACTCCTATACTCAAGTCTCAGGCTACATATGGACCAGTGTACTGGTGATACCAAGCCTGGAGGGTTAGAGAACTTACTAGGCAGCGCGGACCAGTGTAGCCTACTGTCCACCACGCAATTTCTCTCTCGAGTAAGGGAGAAGTCATTATGGCCTGGACAACTATCAATACCCAAGTTGGGTATGGCCAGAGAATCTATTAGGCGGCTCGGACCAGTATACTGTCCACCTAACAATTTCTCGGTAGGGTTTGGATCACTACCCAGGGGCTGAGTTATAGCAGGCTACATGGACCAGTAGACTGGTAGCAAACTAAAGCTCAATAACCGGGCTTGACAGACTACTCGGACCAGTATACTGGCAGTAAGTCATTACCCAGGATCTGCACAATAACTAGAGTCATACGGACAGGTGTACTAACAACTCGTCGTTAATATACAATTCCTCCTTTACTATCTTTAGGCAAGTGGGACAGTTTAGGAAGCTCCAAGTCTATGTATCTTCTTGCACTGACCAGTGTACAGGCAATTTGAATTAGACCAGGAGATTGGATAGGGCTAGATGATGTTTGGCTGCACTGACCAGTGTACGGGCAGATCACGTTGCACCTAGGAATCGGCAGCTACTCTGCCTTCACCCTGTCTGCCCTCTGCTGGTTTCACCTGGCACGTCATACATTCAGCAACGTAGTCCAAGGCGAGGCATCTGCGAGTAATAGGGGTATGGGGTTAAGGTGTCAATTTTAAAGGGCTTTGGTCGACTTCCCTGATGGCATTGGTTCTGATTTCTCGGGGCTCTAGTTTTGCTTCTCGTTCTTGTGGATCTCCCATTTTCTGTCTTTCTGTCTTTCCTACTGGCGTCTTCCCATTTTTGTTGGTCTTTCCGTTTTCTTGTTTTCTTGCTCTGGTCGCTACTTTATCCCGAGTCTCGTGTTTTCTCTCGTATTTTTGGTATTGATCATATTTGTTAAAAATTGCAATTTGTTTGGCTTTAACTAATATCAACGTAAAAAACGTAAAACGTATGTTTACTACTACTACTACTACTAGTACTACCTTAATAATAATAATAATAATAATAATAATGTTATACCAGGTTGTTACTGGGGTTGTATTGACTAATTAGATAGATTCTTACTTGACTGGAGAAAAGGAGACCAACACAAACACAAGCATGAAGACAATAGAGGATAATATAACAAACATAGATTATTCTTATTTCACCGTAACATATGATTATAAGTGCAATGTTACATCAGACATGGATAGGTAATTATATAACAGCACGATCGAGGATCCACTAGGCGTCTCAAGGGGAAGATCTTTGGCAGGTTCCGACAGTCTTTGAAGATGCGGCTGCGTTGTATTCCTGATGACGACCTGGTCCGTGGTGGTGGTCCTGCCGTGTGATGGTTGCAGAGTTGGCGAAGACTTCCTTGGGGTCTTCTGAAGATCTACCGGGTTGAGGTCTTTTACGAATACGAGCCATTTCACCAGTGTATTACACTCTCGTATCGTAGGACTTGAGTAGTCTTACCACTTTCGTCGTTCTCCTCGGTGGGGAATTTCAGGGCTAGAGGGGCGGCTGTGCCTGGAGGAGGGTCTGGGCCGGCTGCGGTAGCCCTTTTGGGAATCCGCGTCACGGCGGTGGTGCTCCTTTGAGCAAGAAGGGCGTGTGGTGTGTTGATCTTTATGCACAGTTTGTTTATTACAACGTCGTGAGAGATTATCTTTGTTAGGTATATCATCAGTAGGTGCCGTCCTCACAGGTATGTTCTTTCCTGGGGTCGGGGGAAGTGCCTGAGTGATGCAGGTGACCCGAGCGAAGCGTGGTGAGGAGTCGCTTGTGCCCTCTTGTCTTGGTGTCACGGTGGCAGTGGTTGTTGGTGCGTGCAGGGCCTCATCTCTATGGTTAGTTTCCTTGGCACTTTTCTTCCCTATCTCAAAAAATAATAACGTATTGCATAAAACTGTTCCAATATTTTTAAAAGGTTGGACTATAATTACCTCTCAGTACAATCCCCAACACTTTAGGGAGCGTTATCGGACATGCAACTTATAAAACATATCACAGAGTACATGAAATGTCAATGAAAGCTAGTAACACATAATACAGTTGCAATCTGAATATCTGATGTCATAATTCAAGACAAATACACTATATTAACCGCAAAAACACACACATTCCGTCGATTACAACATGATGAGACAACTTTAGTAAAATAAGTGAACATACTTGAATCGTAATTAAGAGCAAGAAATCATTAGGCGTAGGCCTATAATACCAAGTACTATAGTACTATAATACCAAGGTCTAGGTTGAGTGGTCAAACAGGGAGCATATATTTATAAACACACATATATATATATATATATATATATATATATATATATATATATATATATATATATATATATATATATATATATACATATACACACACATGTAGAGTCCCGAATATATGTTCTTAACCATCCTAGGATTGTCATTATGTAATTAAAATGTTATGATATATATTATATACAGTATATACGATAAACAAAAATTACTTTTCCATAAATTTACAAACTGATAATTGCATAAAATAGTGATTATACATAAACTTGTTGATTCAAAATGTAATACTTGCGTAATTTATTCACAGGATGGTTAAAACCATGTGTCCATGCATGTAGGCTATACTATAGATGTACACTCAGGGACAAATTTAGTGTTTGCCGCTCCAAAATCTCTACCTTAGTGTTCTCTTTTGTTTTATAAGATAACATTATTCCCTAACACATCTGAACAAAGCTTATATATCCAAGCTTTGTTCAGGTGTGCGAGGAGTACATTTGTCTTATTCTAATACACAACATTAAAGTAGACATTTTGGAGCGGCGACACTAATTTTGTTTGTTGGTGTATACAACCTACACAGTTATATACCCAAATATTGGCTACAGTTTACAGAGTTCCAACAATCTTAATTAGATTTATTAGAAGCTCAACAGTTAATGTAAAAAGAGGATGAATCAAGAAAAATATAAGTGATAATGTTTCCTACAGCAATCTGAAAAGAAATGTAATTGACCACTTGAGAGTTTCGTTCTACAAGGAAGTTGGAGTTGTAGACATCGATAGTAAACATAAATGCAATACTAATGTAGGTTTCGGATGGCTAAAGAGTATGTTGAATTGGTTTTTATGTATCTATAAATGTACTATAACTCCCACTTCCTTATAGAACAAAACTCGCAAGTGTTCATTTTCATAATTTAATAATTATATTTTCTGAGACTACGAACTTCATAGGGCTACTGTACATATGCATAAAAAAATGCATAATGCCTAGACATATACGTACATATAGACTGACAGACATACAGACAAAAAGGTGCACACCTAATTCTTACCAAGTTACTCCATCAATATATCCATTTTCTTAAAACAAATTGTAAACAGCGGACCAAATAACTGCGGAAAAACGGCAGCACTGGTTGGGCGGCAGAAGCTTTGCCTCCCAAACTTACTACACGTTTGCGATACGGTCGACAAGTACGAGGGAGGGTGGTGCATGGACGGCGACACTTCTCTTCTCTACTGGCGTGAGCTCTTCCTTAATCTTAGCTCTTCCTTAATCTTAGCATTTTTCTCTTCGGATGTACCCCACCTTCCACTGCCTGTATGTTTGTGAGTAAGGGGTGGGTGATTTTAGTGGGAGGTGGTGGGATTTGGGAACGATGACGAAGCAGGGAGGAGTGAAAAAGGTGATAAAGGGGAAGAGAGGGGTGAGCAGGGACTCTGCACTAGGAGGAGGGCTGGTATCGTAACAAGGGGGGAAGAAAGAGGAGGGGAGGAAGCTGAGGAAGGAAATGGGATAGAGACCGATGAAGAGCAAGAAGCAGAGGTGCTAGATGATGATAGTATGATACAATGCGAGAAATGTGAATGTTGGGTGGAAGCGACGAAGATGGATGCCGAAGGCAAAAGAAGGGATAGTATTGAGAAAAAGGGAATGCTGTGCAGGATGTGCCTATTAATTACAGTGGAAGTTTTGAAGGAAAGACTGGAAGGGGTAATGAATAGGCTCAGAGATCAGGTAGTAGTAACAGAGAGGTTATTAAAGGTGTGGGAGAGTAGCAAGGATAAGAACCGAGGGGATAACAACATAGAAGCAGATCAAGACACAGGAAATGAAGGATCTGAAAATGGGGAGGGAAGCGGAGAGGAGACCACAGAGAGTCAGAGAGCAGAAGATGTAACAAAAGATGTGGAAGTAGGAACCAGAGTGAGAGAGGAAATAAGCACAGAGATATATGAAAGTGAGAGAGAGGACATAAGTGAGGGGAGGATTGGGGAGCAAATAAGAAGAATAGATGAGGCATGCGAGAAAGAAACAAAACAGCAAAGATGGCAGGTGACGAGAAAGGGAAGGGTCGTGAAGGAGACGCAGGAAAGTGAAAGGGGCGAAAACATGGGAGAATGGGAAGAATGGTCGAATGCATTTCTGGGAAGCCAAATAACGAGTCAAAGGTCACTAAAGAACAGGGAAAAGAAGGAAGGGGTAAATGAGCAGAATGGTGGGGATGGAGTTGGAAAAGAAAGAGAGGAGGGAGAGCTGAGCTTGACAGATGTGGACGAAGAGGGAAGTGAAATAGACTGCATAGAAGAGCGGAGAAGGGATAAACAAAGAGAGAGGACGGTAGAAAGGGAGGGAAGTAAAAGTAGGAGGGAAGAGGTACATAGAGTACAGGTAAACACAAGACCCAGGGGTAAGAGGGAGGATGGGGAGAGAAGGAGCAGTGGGAGAACACAAGTAGAGCCCGAAAAAAGGAAGAGTAGGAGCGTTAGGGAGGCGGAAACAAGGGAGAGGACAGTAGAAACGAGTGCGGTGAGGGGGACAAATAAAATAGGAGGAAGCTGGGAAAATAAGAGGGAAAGAAGGCTGAAGAAAACAGTGATATGTGGAGATAGCACCTTCAGGAATATGGGAAGGATTTTAGATAACTCGGAAAGGGAAGTAGTTAGCCTAAGAAGGGCAGGAATATGGGAGGTAATGAAGCAGGCAAGAAACATAAATTTTGAGGGGGGGGAAGGAACCTTAGTAATACAGGGAGGGGGAAATGGTCTGGAGATGCAAGGAGTGAGGGGAACAATGGCAGAGATTGAAGAAGGATTAAGGGAAATAAGAAAGAAAGAAAAGAGAGTGAACATAGTAATGGTGGGAATCCTGAGGAGGCCCAAAGAGAGCTGGAGTTATGAGAAGGTAAGGATTGCGACAAATGAGATTAAGGAGCTTACAAAGTGCATGAACTCTGTGCTAAAGGAAAAGGGGATTAAAGGATTTAGTTTCCTAGATTTGGACAGAGAGGTGGATTCTGGGAGTTTTGAAGAAGATGGGTGGCACCTAAAAAGGGAGGAGGAAAGACATATAGCAGAGAGGATAGAGGAGATTGTTAGACGAGAAGAGAGGTGGTCGGCACGGGAGAAGAACAAAGTAGATTGACTATTAACGAATAAGGGAGAGGAAAGGGAGGAGGAAGTAGGGGCAGAGGGAGGAGAAGGGATGGAAAATGAAGGAGCAGGAGATTCAATACAGGGGGGAAAGGGTAGAGGAAAAAAGAGGGAGATAGGGGGGGATAGTCTTGGAAGAAAGGAGATTATAGACAGTAGTGCGAAGAATAGGGAAAAAAATGGGAGTGGAGGAGAAGTAAAGGAAACAAATAAGGAGCCAGGGGGAGTAGAAGAGGAAAGGAAGGGGGGGAGACAGGAATGTAGGAGGAAGAAGAAAAAGAAACAAGAATTCCATGGAGAGGATAAGGGGGAAATAATAATTGGGTGTGTGAATGTTAATGGATGGAGGCCGGGAATGATGGAGGAAATAGAGAGAGAAGCAGAGGAAGGAAGGTTGAATATTTGTGGAATAGTAGAAACAAAATTGAAGGGGAAGATAGAATGGGGAGGGGAGAAGTATGAAGTAATAGGGAAAGGAAGAGAGAAAACACAGAAAAAGGGTGGAGGAGTCGCAGTGGTGGTAGAAAAAGAAAAATGGGAAGTTGAACAGGTGAACTTGGGGGAAGGGGAAGACCAGGAGGACATACTAGTAGTGAGGGTGGAAGGGAAAGGGGAAATGAAAAGAGCTAATTTTATGCTGATTATATGCTATATGACGGTAGAGGGAGGGCTGAAAGAGAGGGAGGAAAATCGGAGAAAATACGAAGTAATAAGGGCTGTGATGAGAGGAAACGAAGATGAAATCATAATAATGGGGGATATGAATGCTCACACAGGAATCTTAGGGGAACAAATCAATAGGAATGGGAAGTTATTGATAGACCTATGTGAGGATGAGCAGTTAGAAAATTTGAATATGGTAGAGGCGGAGGGGAAAGTAACATGGAGAGGAAGAGAAGGGAGGAGGTCAGCTATTGATTATATATTAGTGAACAGGAAAGCAGGAGAGAGAGTGATAGAAATGGTAGTAGATGAAGAAAGAAACTTTGAAATAAACAGTGACCATAACCTGCTGAAACTAAGATACAGCATAAAGTCTCACAAGGAGAAGATAGAGAAGTGTAGAGAGGCTAGTAAGCCAGAAAGATGGAAAATGAAGGAGGCGGAGTGGGGGAGGTTTAGGGAGGAAATAGGGAATATGGATATAGATGAAGTAGGGGGAGGGAGTGCAATGCAAATTGATAAGAGGATAGAGAGGGAAATAAATAAGGTAGCAGAGAGAGTGTTAGAGAAGGAGAAAATAGGGAGGAAAGGTAGAGGAATGAAAGGATGGTGGAATACAGACATTAAGGAGGCGAGGAAGAAGAGGAAAGAGAGGAATAGGATTAGGAAAGAGTTGGAGAAGGGGAAAAAAAGAGAGGGGAAAATATAAGTGAGGAGGAAATTCGAATAGCAAGGGAAGAATACGAGAGGGAAAGGAAAAACACAAAAAACTTAATAAGAGGAGCAATAGAGAAGCATGAACAGAAAGAAATTGACAGGATAAAAGAGAAGGGGAACAAAGGAAAAGCTGAGTGGTATAGATGGCTAAAAAGAGAAAAAAGGAGGGAAAAGGTAGTAGTGCAGCTGAATGTAGGTGGGGAAAAAGTTAGGGATGTAAATAAAATTGGAGAGGAAATAAAAAGATACTGGGAGGAAGTGGGAGGGGTAAATGACCAAATAAGAGTAGGGCAATGGAATATTGAACTAAATGAGGAAGAAATAGATGACAATATGAATGAGATGGTGAGTGAGGAGGAGATTAGGAGGAGTGTGAAGAAGCTGAAGAGAAACAAAGCGGCAGGACCGGATGGGATAACAGCAGAGATGTATATTGAAGGAGGGGAGATGATAGTTAGGATGTTGAAGAAGCTATTTGATAAAATATGGGAGGAGGAAGAAATACCAGCAAGATGGAAAGAAGAAAGGGTCACATTGATTTACAAAGGAGGAGCAAAAATGTGCACGAAATGGGGAGTTATAGACCAATAACGGTAATAAACATAATAAATAAGATATTTTATGGGATACTAAAGGAGAGGGTAGGAGAGTATGTAGAAGAAAGGATCCTACTTAGTGAAGAGCAAAATGGGTTTAGGAAGGGGAGAAGAGGAACAGAATATATTTATATTAGATGAGATTATAGAGAAAAAGGCAAAGCAAGGGAAATGTGTGTTTATAGTGTGTTTGGATGTGGAGAAGGCATATGATAAGATTAGTAGGGGAGTTGCAGAAGCAGTGATGGAGAAACTAGGAGTGAGTAGGAAGATAAGGAACATGATAATGAATATGTATGAAGGGGCGGAGACAGAGATTGTGTGGAAAATATTGCAGTGAAAGGAATCAGGAGAAGGAAAGGGTTAAGGCAGGGATGTAACCTGTCACCACTAATTTTTGCAATGTGCATGGAGGAGTTGGTGAGGAGAATTAAGAGTAAGGGTCAAGGAGTGAAAATAGGGCAGTATAGGCTAGCAATTCTGACGTTTGCTGATGATGTTGTGTTGATAGCAGAGACAGAGGAAGATATGGGGGAAATGTTACAGGAGGCGGAAAGGTTTGGCAGAGACCTAGAAATGAAGTTCAGTGTAGAGAAAAGCAGTATGATAGTAGTAAATGGACCAGAGGCAGTAGAAATGAGGATAGGAGGGGAAAGAATAGAAACAAGGGAGGAAGTGAAGTATTTAGGGGTATGGATAGGGAGGGAAGGGCGACAAAGGACAATGAATGAGAAAATCATGAAGGTTGAGCAGTGTAGTGGGAAACTGTGGAATGTGACAAAAACCAGAGTAAATAAATATAAAATAGTAAGAGAGGTGTGGAAGGACTTTGAAGTGCCGAGAATAATGTACGGGATGGATGTGAGAGGGAGTACAGGGGGAGAAATAAATAGACTGGAGACGGGACAAAATCAAATAGGAAGAATGGGGTTAGGAGCAAGAAGGTGGACAGCAAATGAAGCAGTGAGAGGGGAGATGGGATGGAGTACGTTTGAGGAGAGAGTGGCGAAGGCAAAGTTGAGGTACAAGAGTAGGTTGGAGGAGATGGAGGATCATAGGTGGCCAAGGAGAGTGAATGAATGGGGGGAGGGGAAGAGTAGATGGGCAAAAGAGTGTAAGAGAAAACTGAACAAAATAGGAGTGAAACAAAGAAGGGTGGGAGAGGAGTGGAGAGATGTAGGGAGTAATACAGGACTAGGTCAGGGAAGGAGACTAGAGAAAGAGATAGGAACGAGAGTGAAGGAAGTAGGAAGACAGGAATGGAAGAGAAATATGGAGAAGAAAAGTACACTGATAAGATATAGAAGCAAGGGGAGACCGAGAAAAGAGGAGTTCTATGACGGAAGTTGGGGAGCTGAACTACTGTTTAAGGCTAGGGCAGGAGCATTAGAGATAAATAGGAAAACATGGAGGTGGAATGGGGGGGTGAAAGAGTGTCTACAGTGTGAGGTGGGAGGGAGGAGAGTGGAGGAGACAATAGAACATATAGTGACAGAGTGCCAGGGGTATGCAGAGGAGAGAGAGGGGTTGGAAAATGAGTTGAAACGGGTGGTAGGGGAGAGGGAATGGGAAGAGCAGAAAGAGGAGGAGGATGAGGGTGTAAAATTTGTGTTAGGTCTCGAGACAGAAGAGGGGGTAGATGGGGAAATGGGGAAAAGAATGAAGGTAGTGAAAAGATTCCTGGAGCAGGTGTGGCAGAAGAGAAAACGGAATAGGATAGAATAGGGTGAGGGGGGAGAAGGGGACCAGAGCGGGGGAGGAAGAAAAATTAGATTAAATAATAGAGAGGGGAAAAGATAAATTAAGATAAGGAGAGAACAAGATATTGGGGGGTGGAGGAGGGGGTAAAATAAGGAGAGGAGAGTTCTGCTTAAGCTATATACTTCAATTCTTTGTCTTTAACTATCCTTTCTACGACTACATAATTTCTAAACTAATTCTTAAATCTAGCTCTAGCTGTTTCTGGAGAAGTCACCGGTGCATAGGTGAGCTGGCTTTGAGAGGGGACAGCAACTCCACAAAAAGAAGAAGAAGAGAAGACCCTCAACTGCCCAAGCACCTATAACTAATTATGTCTGCCAAAATAAACCGCATCCGACCTTGTGAATGGCCCAAAGATGCACTTGTATCATTAGCCTATGTGAATTGATAAAGGAGCGCAGTGTGATATGGGACGCCAGGGACCCGCTCTACTGCAAACTTAAAATCCGGTATCAAAGCTTCGAGGCGTTTGGCGGCGAAGTACCCAGCAGAATTGCAAGAATTAACTGTTATTAACAGGAGGTAAGACTTCTCTAGTACCGTATCTGTATCTAAATGGTAGCCTAGCCTAGGCAGCTAGGCTATAGGCTAGCCTAGGCCTAGGCATTTACAAAGTTAAAGGTGTAGGCACCCTTAGTAGCCTAGAGTAAGCCTAGGCTATTTAGCCTACTGTTTTTGGCTATTCTACAATACCATATAAATAGGATAGCCTAGCCTATAGCCTAGGCCTATTGACAATAAATGAAAGCATTAGCCTACCCTATAGTGCAGAGAACAATGCTTAGTGTTTGACACTTTGAAGGAGTGTTGAAGGAGCCAAACTACCTGAAATGCTGGGTGTGAAGGGAATTCATGGTCTCCTGAAATATCCCCAGGCTACCTTTAAATTTAGGATCAACTTTTCCTGGTACCTGGCGCGGGGTACGAACCTCTGAAGGGAATTTAACCCAGATCAACTTTTCCTGGTACCTGGCGCGGGGTACGAACCTCTGAAGGGTATTTAACCCTCCTAAAAACCCACAGGTTTTGAGATGCCTTAGGTGGGGTTCGAACCCTGGTTAGTGACCCAACCATCACCACCAGGCCCGCGCGCTAACCCACTGTACTACCACGGACGTACTAAAAGTATAGCAACCTTAGTCCGATTTTTAAGAACCAGGTGATAGTCTCGTGGTGTTATCACGTGATGAGTTTATTGGACTTACCATCTCCGACTATTTTACGCTATACCTGACGTCAACTCGGGTTAGTATTATTGTGGGTGCGGGACATTTTCGAGGGCATTACATTACATCCTTCTTTAACTAGGCTAGTCCCTAGCCTATTTTAAGGTCGTAAGGTATCGTAGCTATATCACCTCAGCAATCTCAATATTGTTGGTATAGGGTTCGCGTGACGGGTGCTCCACGTAGCTACCTGGTCACGTTCCCTAGCTGCCACCAATGAAATGCTGGGTGTGAAGGGAATTCATGGTCTCCTGAAACATCCCCAGGCTACCTTTAGGATCAACTTTTCCTGGTACCTGGCGCGGGGTACGAACCTCTGAAGGGAAATTAGGTAGGTTAGGTTAGGTTAGGTTAGGTTAGGTAAGTTAGGTTAGGTTAGGTTAGGTAAGTTAGGTTAGGTTAGGTAAGTTAGGTAGGGGGGGGGGGGGAAGGTTGGGGAGCAAGGAGTGGTAGGGTGGGTTACCCCCCAAATAGGTTTTGTAGGGTAGGGGAGGGGTGGGGGGGGGGAAGGTTGGGGAGCAAGGAGGGGTAGGGTGGGTTACCCCCCAAATAGGTTTTGTAGGGTAGGGGGAGGGGACATTTTCGAGGGCATTACACTACCCAAGCCGCGAAGCAAACTAGCGAGTGGGGAAACCAGCTCGCTGCATACCAGCAAACAAGCCTTCACACCTGCGTGCGTCATAGGGGACCCTGCAAACTACTTGATGACCGACGCTATGACATATGATCGACGCCAGGAGCTGTGAGTGGACCATGCACCTGCTATGCAACTCGAGGAGCTGTGATTGGAGCGGGCACCACCCCCCCCCCCCGCCTCCTGATTCGTTCCTACACCATCATTGTTTAGTATATAAGACCCGAGTTGTGGGCATTCAAATCAGTCTCATTTGGAGTTGGGGAAGGTGAACTTGCAGCTGGAGGAAGACGGGGTGAAGTATTATAATGGGATTGTGACTGTCAGTCAGATTATATAAATGTGTGTTAAGTGTGTTCGGTGTAAACACTTACGTTATGTTGGTTAGTGAGATATGTGATTGGGAATTAACGTTAACGCTACTATTATGTGTTTAACTATTTGATTGCGAATTAACGTTAACGCTACTATTATGTGTTTAACTATTTGATTGCGAATTAACGTTAACGCTACTATTATGTGTTTAACTATTTGATTGCGAATTAACGTTAACGCTACTATTATGTACGTAACTATTTGATTGGGATTTAACGTTAACGCTATTATTATGTACTTAACTATATTAGTTGACTGACTTGTGGACTAAAGCAACTCTTTAAGTAATTGGGTTATGATGAAAGTAATACTATTGTTTTAGATTAATACTTACGAGTTCTTTCATTTTCTTTTAATTAAGCTTACATTGCTTAACGGTGCTTAGTACGGTGATGCTATTGTCTCATATTAGTAATATCGCCTTAGACTAACATGGCTGTGTTAATATTACTTCTAGTGATTTCCTTAGCTGAAGAAAATTATTTTAGCTTCAAAATATTATTTTTGCTTTCATATTATTTGAGTGAGACCTGAATCGAATCTATGAAACGATCCTGTAACTTAATTTACTCATAATCAAACCTCAATGTTACGTGGTTAAGAAATACATTTAACTAATTATTAAATATATATCTACCTTTTTATGTGACTTTGATATAAATCCTGATGATAATAATAATATAATACTATTAACGTAAGACAAGAACCAAGAATAATTACATTAAATATAAATAAAAGGACATATAAGAAAACTATCTATTCATTTCAAAAAGGGTAAGAGACAGAAATATTCTTACTTTAATATTTATCTTTCAAGACTTTTTATAAAATTAATAGTCCTTCTTTAGCTATAACTTATTCGGTTCATAACCATAGCCTACTAAGCTTCGGTTAAATAATAATTCTTTATAAATACTACATGACTTTAATTAGTTTCAGTATTTTTCATAATTAAAGAGTATCAGTCAATAAAGATACTAAGTCCTAAGATCCAAAAGGAAAGGAAGCAACAACAGGAAATTATTTTATTAGATTTTACTTTTGTTTTGCCTTCAGCTGACTGATACCTTAATATATATCTCTGTGCTATCTAGATTCATCAAGTTAACCACTTGAGGATCAAGATACGTAACAATTTCAACACCAAACACCTTCCAAATAAATTAATGAAGGCAAGTGTCCTACCGGATTGAAATGGGTCACAACATACAGATCTTAAACACTAACCATTACGGCCTAGACCCCCCTTCAAGATCTGTATGTGGTAATCCATTTCAATCCGGTAGGACACTTGCTTTCATTAATTTCATTGGGAGGTAAATTTTTCGGTAGAAAAAAAGGATAGGAGGGGGGGGGGAGGATAGAAGGAGGGGGGGAGGAAGGAGAGAAAGAGGGGGGGGGGAGAGAGAGTGTGTGTGTGAGTGAGTGTGAGAGAGAGAGAGTGTGAGTTATAGGGCCAATTTTCAGGACCCACAACAGAAAGCCAAGAGCAATAAAACCTCAATGATCCTTATGAGGCTAGTTTGTGGAAAGACGAAGATATATAGATGATAAAGACATTACACACATACACACGCACTGATCTACACACACACCCACACACACACACACAGACACAAACAATTGACATGCAGTGGTCCAGATAACAAAAACAACATAACGCGTATACACTCCTACAAAAAACAAACACACACACACACACAATACATACACAAGCACACCCGCACCTACACATACTCACACACACACACACACACACCTACACATACTCATACACACACACCTATAGAAACAATGAAGTGATCCTGAGAGAAAGAGGGAGAGAGAGAGAGATAGAGAGAGGGGGGGGGATGGGGGGTTCAAGGTGGTTATACTTGCACCCCACTCATCCAACACTCTCACTATCGCTACTATTAACTATCTCTCTCTCTCTCTCTCTCTTAACAAAATAAAAGAGTGGCCCCCGGAATTCAGAAAGGGTCGATTCCATGACCTTTTTTCTTTACCCCTTCCTCCCTCATGTTTAGCCCCATTGCTTTTGAGATTTTAAGACGTTCGCCCCATTATTTTGTCGATTTTAAGAACTTTCACCCCATTTATGTCACTTTTAAGAACTTTCGTCCCATTTAGGTGTCGATTTTTTCCTGGCCAGCGACAGCGAGCCTGTAATTTAAGATGAACCGGCCTTCGGCCGGGAAATTTTTCTACCGAAAAATGTACAAATTTATCTTGGGGGTGTAATTTCAAGCTTGATGGAAGTCTAGGAAACACACTAAAAGCCTCCCCTTAAAGGAACGCCCCAAACATCCCACATACATCCCACAGCCTAATATGAGTAGAAATGGCGGAACATCGTTATGGGAGGAAATTAAAATAGCATCAAGGTTTAGCAATGTGTGCATTATGGGGGATTTTAATTTTCCGAACATTGATTGGCAGCACCAAATAGGCGACTCCGATTCAGTAGAGTTTATTGAGGTTGTACAAGATAGTTTTTTATTTCAATTCATAGATACGCCGACTAGAGGTATTAATATTCTTGATTTAGTTTTCAGTAACAATGAACATATGATAAATGATGTAGAGATTGGTGACCACCTAGGAAATAGCGATCATAAATCTATTTATTTAAATATACAATGGACAGGGAATGCTAAAGAGAATACGACACTTATCCCAGATTTCAGAAAAGCCGATTATGGTGGGCTAAGAAGAGACTTAAGGGTGGACCCTATTGTTAAGCAATTAAGTCAGGATATGCCAGAGTTAAACTTGCCACCTACATATAACCAGTTTATTGCTTCACTCCACAATGCTCAAAATAAATATATCCCTAAAAGAAAATTTAGATCGCTGCAGAACCAACCAAAATGGATGACTAATAAGCTAATAGATCTTATAGGAAAAAAAGAAAGGAATATATAGAAAAATAAAGAAAGGCGAAAATCATCTACATATATACTATCAGACTCTATCAAGACAGGTCAAAAAGGAAATCAGGAAAGCAAAAACAAATTATGAAATAAGGATAGCCAGTGACTCAAAAAATAACCCTAAAGCTTTTTACCAACTATATAAATCTAAAGTTAGAGATGTAATAGGCCCCCTAAAAACTTCCATAGGAGAAATAACAGAAAATGATTTAGAAATGTGCAGTACATTAAATAGTCAGTTTCTTTCCGTTTTCACTAATGAAAATTTGGCACAGATTCCAGAAGTCAATATGGTATATAGTGATAGTATAGAAAATATGTTAAGTACAGTTAGTATAAGTAGAAATGATGTGCTTAAGGAAATTGACAGACTGAAACCTCAAAAATCGCCTGGTCCTGACGAGGTATATGCTAGAGTATTAAAAGAATGCAGAGATGAGTTAAGTAGCCCATTAGCATTTGTATTTAACAAGTCTTTAGAAACAGGTTTAGTTCCAGAAGCTTGGAAGCTTGCAAATGTAGTTCCGATCTTCAAAAAAGGTGATAAATCGATAGCATCCAATTACCGTCCCATTAGTCTCACATCAATCATAGGAAAGTTGCTAGAGTCTATTATTGCTAGGAAAATTAGAAGCCACTTAGACAAATTTAACTTAATAAATTCTTCTCAGCATGGATTCACTCAGGGACGTTCTTGCCTTACTAATTTGCTTAGCTTTTTCTCAGAGGTATATGAAGCAGTAGATAGTGACAAGTCATATGATATTATTTATTTAGATTTCAGTAAAGCTTTCGACAGAGTCCCTCATGAGAGATTGATGAGAAAGGTTGAGGCACATGGAATAGGAGGATCGTTGTTGGGATGGGTTAGGTCATGGCTAATTGGTAGGAAACAGAGAGTCAGCATAAATGGTACCAAGTCAGAGTGGGGAGCAGTCAAAAGTGGTGTCCCCCAGGGATCGGTATTAGGTCCCCTGTTGTTTCTTATATACATAAATGACCTAGATTTAGGTATAACTAGTAGGATAAGTAAATTCGCAGACGATACTAAAATGGGGAGATCAATTGATTCAGATAGCGATATAGAGTGCCTCCAAAGGGATCTAGATACCTTACATGAATGGTCAGTAAATTGGCAGATGAAGTTTAACATTGACAAATGCAAGGTATTAAAGATAGGGAAGATGCATACAAATGTTAAATATAAACTAGCTAATTTAGAATTAGAAAATTCAGACTGTGAGAAAGATCTAGGTGTGTTTGTTTGCAATGATTTGAAGCCTAGAAAACAGTGTATAAGCGTTCGTAATAAGGCAAACAGGATTCTCGGGTTCATCTCTAGGAGTGTGAGTAACAGAACTGCTGATGTTATCTTAAAACTTTACTTGTCATTAGTGAGACCCCATATGGATTATGCTGTCCAATTTTGGTGTCCTTATTACAGAATGGACATAGATTCATTGGAGAGAGTACAGCGTAGAATGACAAAAATGATCCATAATATTAGAAATCTTTCGTATGAAGAAAGGTTGAAGAAATTAGGTTTACATTCGTTAGAGAGACGCAGAGTTAGAGGGGATATGATAGAGGTGTTCAAGTGGGTTAGTGGGATCAACAAAGGGGACATGACAAATGTACTAAAGCTCAGTGATAGCGAAAGAACTCGTACCAATGGTTTCAAATTAGATAAATTTCGTTTCAGAAAAGATATAGGCAAATATTGGTTTGGTAACAGAGTTGTAGATGGGTGGAATGGACTACCAAGTGCTATAGTGGGGTCTAAAACGGTAGGGAGCTTTAAGATAAAATTGGATAAGCATATGGACGAGAAGGGTTGGGTGTGAAGGGGGATCAGCCGGGTTGGGCCAATCAGCACTCTGCATACCCCCATAATCCTGCGTTAATCTCTAACCGTTTTGGTAAGATGATCCTCAGGGTATTAGAGTGTTGAGCCTATAATTGGGCTTTGTAATTGAACTGGGGTTGTGTGGGACAGGGATCTGCCTTGCTTAGGCCAATCGGCTTTCTGCAGACTCCCATTTTCTTATGTTCTTATACCGAGCCTCACAGCGCGGACAAGTGAACAAGTATACATTATTAGAGCATAATTGGTCTGCCACCCTATCCTTTATATTAAAGAAACTTCCTAATCTGAAATCGTTCGTGAAAATAATTCTGAAATTAACTGAAGGAAAACTGCTTCGTAGTAAATATAATATAAGTGTTCTATACTGGTATATAACTGCTTCGTAGTAATTATAATATAAGTGTTCTATACTGGTATATAACTGCTTCGTAGTAAATATAATATAAGTGTTCTATACTGGTATATAACTGCTTCGTAGTAATTATAATATAAGTGTTCTATACTGGTATATAACTACTTCGTAGTAATTATAATATAAGTGTTCTATACTGGTATATAACTGCTTCGTAGTAAATATAATATAAGTGTTCTATACTGGTATATAACTGCTTCGTAGTAATTATAATATAAGTGTTCTATACTGGTATATAACTGCTTCGTAGTAATTATAATATAAGTGTTCTATACTGGTATATAACTGCTTCGTAGTAATTATAATATAAGTGTTCTATACTGGTATATAACTGCTTCGTAGTAATTATAATATAAGTGTTCTATACTGGTATATAACTACTTCGTAGTAATTATAATATAAGTGTTCTATACTGGCATATAACTGCTTCGTAGTAAATATAATATAAGTGTTCTATACTGGTATATAACTGCTTCGTAGTAATTATAATATAAGTGTTCTATACTGGTATATAACTACTTCGTAGTAATTATAATATAAGTGTTCTATACTGGTATATAACTGCTTCGTAGTAAATATAATATAAGTGTTCTATACTGGTATATAACTGCTTCGTAGTAATTATAATATAAGTGTTCTATACTGGTATATAACTGCTTCGTAGTAAATATAATATAAGTGTTCTATACTGGTATATAACTGCTTCGTAGTAAATATAATATAAGTGTTCTATACTGGTATATAACTGCTTCGTAGTAAATATAATATAAGTGTTCTATACTGGTATATAACTGCTTTGTAGTAAATATAATATAAGTGTTCTATACTGGTATATAACTGCTTCGTAGTAATTATAATATAAGTGTTCTATACTGGTATATAACTGCTTCGTAGTAATTATAATATAAGTGTTCTATACTGGTATATAACTGATTTTGCCATACAACGGAATCTTCACATATTTAATCAGCTTCGGAACAGTCGTGACCGGTAATTTATCATCCCGTTGTGTATTACTTAAGCAAATATTCAAAACTCTATTAAAGATGTCTAACTTATAATTATGTTTAGCAAAGTAATCTCTCCGTCTACAGATGTCATCATGTAACTTAAAATAATCAGAACAAACACCATACGCTCTGTTTAACAAGGTCTTAATGGGATTAATCTTATAAATCTCGGGACAATAACTGTACCAATTCAAGCCTGATCCAGTAAAGGTTTTCTTTCTATACTATATACACCGGTGACAATACCATGATCCAGTAAAGGTTTTCTTTCTATACTATATACACCGGTGACAATACCATGATCCAGTAAAGGTTTTCTTTCTATACTATATACACCGGTGACAATACCATTTTCCGTTTTACTTACTAGTACATCTAAAAATGCCAGAGAACCACTAACTTAATTTTCACATGTGAAATTTTGATTTACGTGCTGACTATTTATGTATTAATAAAACCTAGATTCACTACCTCATCCTTAAATATTAGAATCAACTCATCTACATAGCACTTATAATATATAGGCTTGAACTGTGCTGGGCAATCATTAGAATCAACTCATCTACATAGCACTTATAATATATAGGCTTGAACTGTGCTGGGCAATCATTAGAATCGACTCATCTACTGTACATAGCACTTATAATATATAGGCTTGAACTGTGCTGGGCAATCATTAGAATCAACTCATCTACATAGCACTTATAATATATAGGCTTGAACTGTGCTGGGCAATCATTAGAATCAACTCATCTACTGTACATAGCACTTATAATATATAGGCTTGAACTGTGCTGGGCAATCATTAGAATCAACTCATCTACTGTACATAGCACTTATAATATATAGGCTTGAACTGTGCTGGGCAATCATTAGAATCAACTCATCTACATAGCACTTATAATATATAGGCTTGAACTGTGCTGGGCAATCATTAGAATCAACTCATCTACATAGCACTTATAATATATCAGCTTGAACTGTGCTGGGCAATCATTAGAATCAACTCATCTACTGTACATAGCACTTATAATATATAGGCTTGAACTGTGCTGGGCAATCATTAGAATCAACTCATCTACATAGCACTTATAATATATAGGCTTTAACTGTGCTGGGCAATCATTAGAATCAACTCATCTACATAGCACTTATAATATATAGGCTTGAACTGTGCTGGGCAATCATTAGAATCAACTCATCTACTGTAGATAGCACTTATAATATATAGGCTTGAACTGTGCTGGGCAATCATTAGAATCAACTCATCTACATAGCACTTATAATATATAGGCTTGAACTGTGCTGGGCAATCATTAGAATCAACTCATCTACATAGCACTTATAATATATAGGCTTGAACTGTGCTGGGCAATCATTAGAATCAACTCATCTACATAGCACTTATAATATATAGGCTTGAACTGTGCTGGGCAATCATTAGAATCAACTCATCTACATAGCACTTATAATATATAGGCTTGAACTGTGCTGGGCAATCATTTAAGGGGAGATTTCCACTTGAGGGATTTTTTTCTTGACTCCTTTCTCCCTCATGTTAGCCCCATTGCTTTTCTAATTATAAGACGTTCGCCCCATTATGTTGATGATTTTAAGAACTTTCGACCCATTTCTGTCAAATTTAAGACCTTTCGTGACATTTATGTGTCGATTTTATCCTGGCGAGCGATAGCGAGCCTGTAATTTAAGAGGAACCCCGGAACATTTTTCTATCGAAAAATGTATACATTTATCTTGAAAGGGGCTCAAGGGGGTGTAATCTTAAGCTTGATGGATATCTAGGGACCAAACTAAAAACCTCCCCTTAACCAATCCACCTCTTTTCTACACATGAAAGCATTGGCCAATACAGGACCTAAGCAAGAACCTATGCTAACACCGTCTACTTGATTAATACAGGACCTAAGCAAGAACCTATGCTAACACCGTCTACTTGATTAATACAGGACCTAACAAGAACCTATGCTAACACCGTCTACTTGATTAATACAGGACCTAAGCAAGAACCTATGCTAACACCGTCTACTTGATTAATACAGGACCTAAGCAAGAACCTATGCTAACACCGTCTACTTGATTAATACAGGACCTAAGCAAGAACCTATGCTAACACCGTCTACTTGATTAATACAGGACCTAAGCAAGAACCTATGCTAACACCGTCTACTTGATTAATACAGGACCTAACAAGAACCTATGCTAACACCGTCTACTTGATTAATACAGGACCTAAGCAAGAACCTATGCTAACACCGTCTACTTGATTAATACAGGACCTAACAAGAACCTATGCTAACACCGTCTACTTGATTAATACAGGACCTAACAAGAACCTATGCTAACACCGTCTACTTGATTAATACAGGACCTAACAAGAACCTATGCTAACACCGTCTACTTGATTAATACAGGACCTAACAAGAACCTATGCTAACACCGTCTACTTGATTAATACAGGACCTAACAAGAACCTATGCTAACACCGTCTACTTGATTAATACAGGACCTAACAAGAACCTATGCTAACACCGTCTACTTGATTAATACAGGACCTAAGCAAGAACCTATGCTAACACCGTCTACTTGATTAATACAGGACCTAAGCAAGAACCTATGCTAACACCGTCTACTTGATTAATACAGGACCTAAGCAAGAACCTATGCTAACACCGTCTACTTGATTAATACAGGACCTAAGCAAGAACCTATGCTAACACCGTCTACTTGATTAATACAGGACCTAAGCAAGAACCTATGCTAACACCGTCTACTTGATTAATACAGGACCTAACAAGAACCTATGCTAACACCGTCTACTTGATTAATACAGGACCTAAGCAAGAACCTATGCTAACACCGTCTACTTGATTAATACAGGACCTAACAAGAACCTATGCTAACACCGTCTACTTGATTAATACAGGACCTAAGCAAGAACCTATGCTAACACCGTCTACTTGATTAACACAGGACCTAAGCAAGAACCTATGCTAACACCGTCTACTTGATTAATACAGGACCTAAGCAAGAACCTATGCTAACACCGTCTACTTGATTAATACAGGACCTAACAAGAACCTATGCTAACACCGTCTACTTGATTAATACAGGACCTAACAAGAACCTATGCTAACACCTCTACTTGATTAATACAGGACCTAAGCAAGAACCTATGCTAACACCGTCTACTTGATTAATACAGGACCTAAGCAAGAACCTATGCTAACACCGTCTACTTGATTAATACAGGACCTAAGCAAGAACCTATGCTAACACCGTCTACTTGATTAATACAGGACCTAAGCAAGAACCTATGCTAACACCGTCTACTTGATTAATACAGGACCTAACAAGAACCTATGCTAACACTGTCTACTTGATTAATACAGGACCTAACAAGAACCTATGCTAACACCGTCTACTTGATTAATACAGGACCTAACAAGAACCTATGCTAACACCGTCTACTTGATTAATACAGGACCTAACAAGAACCTATGCTAACACCGTCTACTTGATTAATACAGGACCTAACAAGAACCTATGCTAACACCGTCTACTTGATTAATACAGGACCTAACAAGAACCTATGCTAACACCGTCTACTTGATTAATACAGGACCTAAGCAAGAACCTATGCTAACACCGTCTACTTGATTAATACAGGACCTAAGCAAGAACCTATGCTAACACCGTCTACTTGATTAATACAGGACCTAACAAGAACCTATGCTAACACCGTCTACTTGATTAATACAGGACCTAAGCAAGAACCTATGCTAACACCGTCTACTTGATTAATACAGGACCTAAGCAAGAACCTATGCTAACACCGTCTACTTGATTAATACAGGACCTAACAAGAACCTATGCTAACACTGTCTACTTGATTAATACAGGACCTAACAAGAACCTATGCTAACACCGTCTACTTGATTAATACAGGACCTAACAAGAACCTATGCTAACACCGTCTACTTGATTAATACAGGACCTAACAAGAACCTATGCTAACACCGTCTACTTGATTAATACAGGACCTAACAAGAACCTATGCTAACACCGTCTACTTGATTAATACAGGACCTAACAAGAACCTATGCTAACACCGTCTACTTGATTAATACAGGACCTAAGCAAGAACCTATGCTAACACCGTCTACTTGATTAATACAGGACCTAAGCAAGAACCTATGCTAACACCGTCTACTTGATTAATACAGGACCTAAGCAAGAACCTATGCTAACACCGTCTACTTGATTAATACAGGACCTAACAAGAACCTATGCTAACACCGTCTACTTGATTAATACAGGACCTAACAAGAACCTATGCTAACACCGTCTACTTGATTAATACAGGACCTAAGCAAGAACCTATGCTAACACCGTCTACTTGATTAATACAGGACCTAAGCAAGAACCTATGCTAACACCGTCTACTTGATTAATACAGGACCTAAGCAAGAACCTATGCTAACACCGTCTACTTGATTAATACAGGACCTAAGCAAGAACCTATGCTAACACCGTCTACTTGATTAATACAGGACCTAAGCAAGAACCTATGCTAACACCGTCTACTTGATTAATACAGGACCTAACAAGAACCTATGCTAACACCGTCTACTTGATTAATACAGGACCTAACAAGAACCTATGCTAACACCGTCTACTTGATTAATACAGGACCTAAGCAAGAACCTATGCTAACACCGTCTACTTGATTAATACAGGACCTAACAAGAACCTATGCTAACACCGTCTACTTGATTAATACAGGACCTAACAAGAACCTATGCTAACACCGTCTACTTGATTAATACAGGACCTAACAAGAACCTATGCTAACACCGTCTACTTGATTAATACAGGACCTAACAAGAACCTATGCTAACACCGTCTACTTGATTAATACAGGACCTAACAAGAACCTATGCTAACACCGTCTACTTGATTAATACAGGACCTAACAAGAACCTATGCTAACACCGTCTACTTGATTAATACAGGACCTAAGCAAGAACCTATGCTAACACCGTCTACTTGAATAATATTAATAATACAGGATTAATACAATAAGCAAGACCTAACACCGTCTACTTGATTAATACAGGACCTAAGCAAGAACCTATGCTAACACCGTCTACTTGATTAATACAGGACCTAAGCAAGAACCTATGCTAACACCGTCTACTTGATTAATACAGGACCTAAGCAAGAACCTATGCTAACACCGTCTATGCTAACACCGTCTACTTGATTAATACAGGACCTAACAAGAACCTATGCTAACACCGTCTACTTGATTAATACAGGACCTAAGCAAGAACCTATGCTAACACCGTCTACTTGATTAATACAGGACCTAACAAGAACCTATGCTAACACCGTCTACTTGATTAATACAGGACCTAAGCAAGAACCTATGCTAACACCGTCTACTTGATTAATACAGGACCTAACAAGAACCTATGCTAACACCGTCTACTTGATTAATACAGGACCTAACAAGAACCTATGCTAACACCGTCTACTTGATTAATACAGGACCTAAGCAAGAACCTATGCTAACACCGTCTACTTGATTAATACAGGACCTAACAAGAACCTATGCTAACACCGTCTACTTGATTAATACAGGACCTAACAAGAACCTATGCTAACACCGTCTACTTGATTAATACAGGACCTAACAAGAACCTATGCTAACACCGTCTACTTGATTAATACAGGACCTAAGCAAGAACCTATGCTAACACTGTCTACTTGATTAATACAGGACCTAGCAAGAACCTATGCTAACACCGTCTACTTGATTAATACAGGACCTAACAAGAACCTATGCTAACACCGTCTACTTGATTAATACAGGACCTAAGCAAGAACCTATGCTAACACCGTCTACTTGATTAATACAGGACCTAACAAGAACCTATGCTAACACCGTCTACTTGATTACAAAATGCCTTTGAACAGAAAAGAGGACTCAGAAGTAGCACATTTTAACAATTTTCTAACAATATTTTCACTTAGGCCAAAAAATTCATTAGGATCATAATTACTCATGATAATATCTATAGTTTCATTTATAGGTACATTGGTAAATAATAATGTTACGTCATAACTGGTCATTACAAAGTCTGAGGGTAGGTATAAATTAGTGATCTCGTCACTGAAACATTTTGAGTTAGAAACAGAATATTGATTGACTGTAAGAGGTGTGATCATTGCTAATACAAATTTGGCTAAGTTATATATATATATACAGTATATATATATTGAGTGTGTTTGTATGTATGTGTGTGTGTGTGTATGTGTGGGTGTGTGTGTGTGTGCATGTGTGAAATCTGCAGAGAGAGAGAGAGAGAGGCAGAGCGAGCAAGAGAGACCTACAGAGAGAGAGAGAGAGATAGGTATAGAGAGAGAGAGAGAGAAAGGTGTGTATGTATGAGGTGTGGAGGTAAGGCTGGCAACACTAGTATGTTAGTAAGGCACTGGACTGGCTCTGGCTCACACACGGCACTCTAGTCTACTGGTCAGGTCCGTCTCTCAACCCAAACACGCCACGCCTTGCAAACGGCTACCCCTATTGTTTTGTGACTTGTGCTTGTGTTGTGTTTCCGAGTGCACACGTGGTTCTTTGGGATCTTAGTAAATTCTTCTATGTTTTTTTAGATATATGAAGCTTTCTTAAATGTCTACTACTTCTCAGGTCCGTCTCTCACCCAAACACACCACGCCTCGCAAACGGCTCCCCCTATTGTTTTGTGACTTGTGTTGGTGTTGTGTTTCCGAGTGCACACGTGGTTCTTTGGCTGCTTCTGTTGGGATCTTAGTAAATTCTTCTATGTTTTTTTAAGATATATGACCCTTTCTTATAAATGCCTACTGCTTCTCAGAATCGTTTCTTACCCAAACACACCACGCCTTGCAAACGGCTCCCCCTTATTGATTTGAGACTTGTGATGGTGTTGTGATTACAAGTGCATTTTGGGTTCCTTGGCTACTTCTAAATACTTCCGCTTGGGATCTTAGTACATTCCTCTATGCTTTATAAGATGTAAGACGTTCTTATAAATGCCTGCTGCTTCTCAGATTCGTTTCTTACCCAAACACACCACGCCTTGCAAACGGCTCCCCGCTCACGTAGTCAATATAGTGTTCCTCCTCATATGCTGTTTATATTAAGGGCAGATCTCCACTTGAGGGATTTTTGTCTGGATCCCTTTCTCCCTCATGTTTAGCCCCATTGCTTTACAGATTTTAAGACGTTCGCCCTAGTAGTTTCGGCATTTTAAGACATTTTGCCCCATTTCTGTCAATTTTAAGACCTTTCGTGCCATTAAGGTGTCGATTTTTTCCTGGCGAGCGATAGCGAGCCTGTAATTTAAGAGCAACCGGCCTCCGGCCGGGACATTTTTCTACCGAAAAATGTACAAATTTATCTTGAAAGGGGGTCTAGGGGGTGTAATTTTAAGCTTGATGGAGGTCTAGGGAACAAACTAAATACCTCCCCTTAACTCTGTCATGTTTTCAAAGTTATTTCATCATCGTGTTTGTGATTGCTTTGTGCTTGTGTTCTGCGTATCTTTGCAAAACAGCCCTCTCTTCCTCTCATTGGTGTGCTTTTGATGATCTAATACAACTTGGGCTATTCTATTCAGCTTTGTCTACATAACAAAGCCACTCCAACAGCTTCTTCCTCTCTCTATCTCTCTCCAACACCCCTTCCTTCTCCCCTCTCTCTACACTCTTCAGACAAATAGGAAGAAGTAGAATGTAGATACGAGGTGCCGTTGTAAAGGCTAATAACACACATAACAAAGCCACTCCAACAGCTTCTTCCTCTCTCTCTCTCTCCAACACCCCTTCCTTCTCCCCTCTCTCTACACTCTTCAGACAAATAGGAAGAAGTAGAATGTAGATACGAGGTGCCGTTGTAAAGGCTTTTCCCTCAATACCTTCACCTGACCTATCTCACCCAAACACACCACTCCGCCTCTATATCGGCTCTCCTTCTTATTTTGCGACTTCTCCTGTGTTTGTGTTTCTATATATTCGTGTTGGGATCTTAACCCTTTCAGTACCAGCTGCGACGTGTGTTATATTTTATTCTAGCTATATTTAAAAAACAAAAAACAAAACAAAAAACAAAAACAAAAATAGGAAAAGTGGGGATTGGGCCTGAGCATATAGATAGATAGATAGATAAATAGATAGATAGATAGATTTGACGATATTATGCAGCTTAGGAAGGATCAGTGGTAGTTAAAAGGGTTGGTTAAGGGGAGATATCGACTTGAGGGATTTTTTTCTGGACCCCTTTCTCCCTCATGTTTAGCCCCATTGTTTTTGAGATTTTAAGACAGTCGCCCCATTAGTTTGGCGATTTTAAGAACTTTCGCTCCATTTCCGTCAATTTTAAGACCTTTCGTGCAATTTAGGTGTCGATTTTATCCTGGCGAGCGATAGCGAGCCTGTAATTTAAGAGGAACCGGCTTTCAGTCGGGACATTTTTCTACCGAAAAATGTACAAATTTATCTTAAAAGGGGCTCAAGGGGGTGCAATCTTATGCTTGATGGATATCTAGGGACCAAACTAAAAACCTCCCCTTAAGATATATTGAAGCCTTATTATTGCTAGAGGTCCTTCCTAATCCGAATAAAATCGTCTAACAGCTGCCCCAATATAATGCAAAGTACGTCACCGGTACATAAGGGGTTAACCCCTTCACCACCATGACGTAATTGTCACCATGTTCTGGTTACCATTAGACGATTTCCTTTAGGCCGTAATCTCCCTCTACGACTCCCAGGGGTAGACATATCTCAATAAACCCTCTGAATAGCAGAGGTCCTTCTTAAACTGCCTAAAACCGCCTAACTTTAGCTAAATTAATGGTAAAAACACGTCATGGTGCATTTCTCTATAGTTTTTGAGAAGTGAGACGTATTATTGTATCTGCTGCTCACCCAAATACACCACGCCTTGCTATCGGCTCACCCTCTTATTTGACAACGTATTCTATGCTTGCGAGAGTGTTGTGTTCCGAAGTGCTCTCGTGGTTCTTAAGGGAGCCCACCTCGCTTTTGTTTTCTCTTGCTCTCCCTTTCTCTTTGGCTTGTATCTATTCGGCCCCATTCAACCTACTGTTTTAAGACGGTTACCCCCATCCAGGTGTCAATATTTTCCTGGTGAGCGGTAGCGAGCCAGCATATATATATTTTTGTTTTGACAGCAAGCTAAATTTGTAAATTTTTCGATAGAAAAATGTCTCAGGCGAAGCCGGCTTTCTCCATACAATACTGGCTCGCTATCGCTCGCCAGGAAGAAATCGACACGTGGATGGGGATAAACGTCTTAAAACAGTTGGCTGAATGGGGCCGAATGGATACAAGCAAGGGAAGGGAGAACAGGAGAGAAATATAAACAATAAAACAGGTGACCCCCTTAAGCTTCTTCTTGATACTTTAGTTAGGATCTCAGTGTATTATTGTATGTGCTTAACCCTTTGAGGATTATGATGCATTTTGAAAGTTTATGCTGGCTGTCAGTAGATAACTTTATACAGCCTAGGAAGGATCTGTCGGAATTAAAAGGGTAAAAACCATATCAATTAACCCTCTGACTTCCACATACCCTTCCTAATCTAAATTAAATCGTCTATTAATAGCCAGAAGACTTAAAATAAATGCATAATAGAATCTTGAAAGGGTTAAGACGTCTGTTTGTCTCTTACTGTCATTAACGACCAGCTCATACAAACACACTACACCGGTGATAATAAAATTATATATATATATATATATACACAGTATATATATATATATATATATATATATATATAGATATATATATATATATATTATATATATATATATATATATATATATATATATATATATATATATATATATATATATATAACGTAAATTACCACTATCACAAACCGTATTCGCCATATACGGTGGTCTACATGTATTCGCCATATACGGTGGTCTACATGTATTCGCCATTACGGTGGTCTACATGTATTCACCATTACGGTGGTCTACATATATTCACATTACGGTGGTCTACATGTATTCACCATATACGGTATCTACATGTATTCACCATATACGGTGGTCTACATGTATATATATACGGTGGTCTACATGTATTCGCCATTACGGTGGTCTACATGTATTTGCCATTACGGTGGTCTACATGTATTCGCCATTACGGTGGTCTACATGTATTCACCATTACGGTGGTCTACATGTATTCACCATTACGGTGGTCTACATGTATTCGCCATTACGGTGGTCTACATGTATTCGCCATTACGGTGGTCTACATGTATTCGCCATTACGGTGGTCTACATGTATTCACCATTACGGTGGTCTACATGTATTCACCATTACGGTGGTCTACATGTATTCACCATTACGGTGGTCTACATGTATTCACCATTACGGTGGTCTACATGTATTCGCCATTACGGTGGTCTACATGTATTCGCCATTACGGTGGTCTACATGTATTCACCATTACGGTGGTCTACATGTATTCACCATTACGGTGGTCTACATGTATTCACCATTACGGTGGTCTACATGTATTCGCCATTACGGTGGTCTACATGTATTCGCCATTACGGTGGTCTACATGTATTCGCCATTACGGTGGTCTACATGTATTTGCCATTACGGTGGTCTACATGTATTTGCCATTACGGTGGTCTACATGTATTCGCCATTACGGTGGTCTACATGTATTCGCCATTACGGTGGTCTACATGTATTCACCATTACGGTGGTCTACATGTATTCGCCATTACGGTGGTCTACATGTATTCGCCATTACGGTGGTCTACATGTATTCGCCATTACGGTGGTCTACATGTATTTGCCATTACGGTGGTCTACATGTATTCACCATTACGGTGGTCTACATGTATTCGCCATTACGGTGGTCTACATGTATTCGCCATTACGGTGGTCTACATGTATTCGCCATTACGGTGGTCTACATGTATTCACCATTACGGTGGTCTACATGTATTCGCCATTACGGTGGTCTACATGTATTCGCCATTACGGTGGTCTACATGTATTCGCCATTACGGTGGTCTACATGTATTTTACCTTTAGTTTATGACAATATAACCGTAAATAACTACAGTCCGTTCATTCTAGGTTGGGGCAGAAATCGTAACCCCTAACCTCCCCTAACTCAAACAGGACCAGAGTAAACGAGCTAATATTTCTACCACATAGGAAGACTTGGCTAGGGAATCGGTGTATATATTGACACCTCATTTGCTCCAGCCCTTTTTGAGCTACAGAGGTTAGAGGTTACAACTTCTGCCCAAAGTAGAATGAACGGACTATAGTAATATCGACCGCATTGTAAGCTTATAACCGTCGATAGTACGGTATTATGTTGGCAATAGTGCTGCCTGTGTCTGTAATCGTATGAATATCTGAATATTTTCGGAAAATTATTATATATTTTGTTCTATATTTTGCTATCGAGAAAGTGTACAAATTTATCATAAAGGGGTGTGTCATGGGGTGTTTTGTTTCTATTGTTCAAGCTTGATGGGAGGTCTAGAAAGGAAACTAAATTAATAATAACACGCTAAATAGATCAGTTAATAAATACGCCCGATCCCCCTTAAATACGCCCTTCCCCCCTTAAATACCCCCGTCCCCCCTTAAATACGCCCATCCCCCCTTAAATACGCCCATCCCCCCTTAAATACGCCCATCCCCCCATAAATACGCCCATCCCCCCCTAAACCCCCCCATATTACTAACACGATTGCATACATATATTTTTTACCCAGATTTCTTCATTTACACTATACAAGTTCCTGGTAACATTTATATTATATAGAACAAGTTTTATATCAATATTCCAGAGGGTGTGGTCTAACGTCAAAGGTCAAAATAAGATTCTTACTAATATTCCTTATACTAACTGGTATTTTTCTTATTTTATTTTTTTCTATGTGAGTGAGAGAGAAATCCGGCTTCGCAGGAGACATTTTTCTATTAAAAAATGTACGAATTTAGCCTGCTGTCAAAAACATGTTTAAAAATATGCTGGCTCGCTGCCACTCGCCAGGAAAAAATCGACATCTGAATGGGGATAAACGTCTTAAAACAGTAGGCTGAATGGGGCCGAATGGATACAACCCAGAGAGAGAGACACAAAACAAGGTGGGCCCCCTTAAGGGGAGGTTTTTAGTTTGGTCCCTAGATATCCTTCAAGCTTAAGATTACACCCCCTTGAGCCCCTTTCAAGATAAATTTGTACATTTTTCGATAGAAAAATTTCCCGGCTGAAAGCCGGTTCCTCTTAAATTACAGGCTCGCTATCGCTCGCCAGGATAAAATCGACACCTAAAAGGCACGAAAGGTCTTAAAATTGACGGAAATGGGTTGAAAGTTCTTAAAATAGTCAAAATAATGGGGCAAACGTATTAAAATTAGAACAACAATGGGGCTAAACATGAGGGAGAAAGGAGTCAAGAAAAAAATCCCTCAAGTGGACATCTCCCCTTAAGTAATCCGTTGTTTTGACGATAACTGGACATCCGGTATTATTGTCAGAGCATAGTACCGTCATTTTAACCCCTTCAGTACCGGTCACCTCCTTTTTCACTACATGCTGGTTACAATTGGGCGGACCGCTAACCAATTAACCTTTTCAAGATCCAATACGCATTTTTTTCTGTTTTTCCCAGAATTACAGGCTCGCTATCGCTCGCCAGGAAAAAATCGACACTTGAATGGCATGATAGGTCTTAAATAGATTAGATAGATTAGGAAGGGTATATGGAAGGCAGAGGATTAATTGAGACAGTCTTTACCCTTATAATTCCCACAGGTCTTTCCTATGCTGTATAAAATCGTCTAATGCAAGCCAGAATAAATTATCAAAAGACGTTATAATCCTCAAAGGTGTTGAAATATTACGTTGGATTTATGCAGTGCAGACGTAAGAGAACAGTGGTTATTTTATTGGTCGATGTTTTTTCATATAATTATTATTTTTCTAGTTTCCTCCCTAGACCTCCATCAAAAAAAAAACAAAAAAAACAAAAAAAAAAACAGGATCCCCTTCAAGATATATTTGTAAATTTTTCGGTAGGAAAATGTTCCGGCCGAAGGCCACTTTCTTTTAAATTACAGGCTCGCTGTCGCTCGCCAGGATTAAATTAACACCTAAATGACACGAATGTCAAAGAAAAGGGGCGAAAGGTCTTAAAATCGCCAAACTAATAGGCCGAACGTCTTAAAATCTGAAAATTAATGGGGCTAAGCATGAGGGAGAAATGTGTCCAGAAAAACGACCCATCTCCCCTTAAGGACAAATATGTCACAAAACAAGTTTTATAACAAATATAGTTTGGCGATTTTAACACCTTTTGCTCCATTCCGTTTTCAATTGTAAGACCTATCGTGCCATTAAGGTTTCGATTTTTTCCTGGCGGACGATAGCGAGCCTGTAATCATGAGAAGAGCTTACATTTTTCTACCGAAAAATGTAAAAATTTATCTTGAGGGGGGTCTAGGGGGAGTTTTTTTAAGTTTGTTGGAGGTCTATCGAGAAAACTAAATACATTGATTGACCATAAAACAGCCACTAGCCCATTAAGGGGAGGTATTTAGTTGGTTCCCTAGACCTCCATCAAGCTTAAAATTACACCCCCTTGAGTCCCTTTCAAGATAAATTTGTACATTTTCGGTAGAAAAATGTCCCGGCCGAAGGCCGATTCCTCTTAAATTACAGGCTCGCTATCGCTCGCCAGGATAAAATCGACACCTGAATTGCACGAAAGGTCTTAATATGGGGTGAAAGTTCTTAAAATCGCTAAACTAATGGGGCAAACGTTTTATAATATCAAAAGCAATGGGGCTAAACATGAGGGAGAAAGGGGTCAAGAAAAAAATCCCTCAAGTGGAGATCTCCCCTTAATAAACAATCGTTAAATTATGTATGGTAAAAAAAAAAAAAAAAAAAAAAATGGCTACTCTTTTTCCTATCTGAACTCTAGTAGCGTTCCTTACTAACCTGTTCAGTACCGGTGACGTCCTTTTCATTGTAATTATGGCAACTATTAGACGATTTTATTCAGCTTTGGCAGGACGTTTATCCGTGATCAGGCTACAGACTATCTCAATTCAGCCTTTTAGCCACCGTATATCCATCCCAGGTTTTAGCCACCGTATATCCATCCCAGGTTTTAGCCACCGTATATCCATCCCAGGTTTTAACCACCGTATATCCATCCCAGGTTTTAACCACCTTATATCCATCCCAGGTTTTAACCACCGTATATCCATCCCAGGTTTTAGCCACCGTATATCCATCCCAGGTTTTAGCCACCGTATATCCATCCCAGGTTTTAGCCACCGTATATCCATCCCAGGTTTTAGCCACCGTATATCCATCCCAGGTTTTAGCCACCGTATATCCATCCCAGGTTTTAACCACCGTATATTCCCAGGTTTTAGCCACCGTATATCCATCCCAGGTTTTAGCCACCGTATATCCATCCCAGGTTTTAACCACCGTATATTCATCCCAGGTTTTAGCCACTGTATATCCATCCCAGGTTTTAGCCACAGTATATCCATCCCAGGTTTTAACCACCGTATATCCATCCCAGGTTTTAACCACCGTATATCCATCCCAGGTTTTAGCCACCGTATATCCATCCCAGGTTTTAGCCACCGTATATCCATCCCAGGTTTTAGCCACCGTATATCCATCCCAGGTTTTAGCCACCGTATATTCATCCCAGGTTTTAGCCACCGTATATCCATCCCAGGTTTTAGCCACCGTATATCCATCCCAGGTTTTAGCCACCGTATATCATCCCAGGTTTTAGCCACCGTATATCCATCCCAGGTTTTAGCCACCGTATATCCATCCCAGGTTTTAGCCACCGTATATCCATCCCAGGTTTTAGCCACCGTATATCCATCCCAGGTTTTAGCCACCGTATATCCATCCCAGGTTTTAACCACCGTATATCCATCCCAGGTTTTAACCACCGTATATCCATCCCAGGTTTTAACCACCGTATATCCATCCCAGGTTTTAACCACCGTATATTCATCCCAGGTTTTAGCCACCGTATATCCATCCCAGGTTTTAACCACCGTATATTCATCCCAGGTTTTAGCCACCGTATATCCATCCCAGGTTTTAGCCACCGTATATCCATCCCAGGTTTTAACCACCGTATATTCATCCCAGGTTTTAGCCACCGTATATCCATCCCAGGTTTTAGCCACCGTATATCCATCCCAGGTTTTAGCCACCGTATATCCATCCCAGGTTTTAGCCACCGTATATCCATCCCAGGTTTTAGCCACCGTATATTCATCCCAGGTTTTAGCCACCGTATATCCATCCCAGGTTTTAGCCACCGTATATCCATCCCAGGTTTTAGCCACCGTATATCCATCCCAGGTTTTAGCCACCGTATATCCATCCCAGGTTTTAGCCACCGTATATCCATCCCAGGTTTTAGCCACCGTATATCCATCCCAGGTTTTAGCCACCGTATATCCATCCCAGGTTTTAGCCACCGTATATCCATCCCAGGTTTTAGCCACCGTATATCCATCCCAGGTTTTAGCCACCGTATATCCATCCCAGGTTTTAACCACCGTATATCCATCCCAGGTTTTAACCACCGTATATCCATCCCAGGTTTTAACCACCGTATATTCATCCCAGGTTTTAGCCACCGTATATCCATCCCAGGTTTTAACCACCGTATATTCATCCCAGGTTTTAGCCACCGTATATCCATCCCAGGTTTTAGCCACCGTATATCCATCCCAGGTTTTAACCACCGTATATCCATCCCAGGTTTTAACCACCGTATATTCATCCCAGGTTTTAGCCACCTTATATCCATCCCAGGTTTTAACCACCGTATATTCATCCCAGGTTTTAGCCACCGTATATCCATCCCAGGTTTTAGCCACCGTATATTCATCCCAGGTTTTAGCCACCGTATATCCATCCCAGGTTTTAGCCACCGTATATCCATCCCAGGTTTTAGCCACCGTATATCCATCCCAGGTTTTAGCCACCGTATATCCATCCCAGGTTTTAGCCACCGTATATCCATCCCAGGTTTTAGCCACCGTATATCCATCCCAGGTTTTAGCCACCGTATATCCATCCCAGGTTTTAGCCACAGTATATCCATCCCAGGTTTTAGCCACCATATATCCATCCCAGGTTTTAGCCACCGTATATCCATCCCAGGTTTTAGCCACCGTATATCCATCCCAGGTTTTAGCCACCGTATATCCATCCCAGGTTTTAGCCACCGTATATCCATCCCAGGTTTTAGCCACCGTATATCCATCCCAGGTTTTAGCCACCGTATATCCATCCCAGGTTTTAGCCACCGTATATCCATCCCAGGTTTTAGCCACCGTATATCCATCCCAGGTTTTAGCCACCGTATATCCATCCCAGGTTTTAGCCACCGTATATCCATCCCAGGTTTTAGCCACCGTATATCCATCCCAGGTTTTAGCCACCGTATATCCATCCCAGGTTTTAGCCACCGTATATCCATCCCAGGTTTTAGCCACCGTATATCCATCCCAGGTTTTAGCCACCGTATATCCATCCCAGGTTTTAGCCACCGTATACCCATCCCAGGTTTTAGCCACCGTATACCCATCCCAGGTTTTAGCCACCGTATATCTATCCCAGGTTTTAGCCACCGTATACCCATCCCAGGTTTTAGCCACCGTATATCCATCCCAGGTTTTAGCCACCGTATACCCATCCCAGGTTTTAGCCACCGTATATCTATCCCAGGTTTTAGCCACCGTATACCCATCCCAGGTTTTAGCCACCGTATATCCATCCCAGGTTTTAGCCACCGTATATCTATCCCAGGTTTTAGACACCGTATATCCATCCCAGGTTTCGCAAAATCGTCAAAATGTAGCTCAATAAAACAGACGGCACCGGTACCGAAAGGGTTATATTCTATAGCGCCAGTCTAATAGTTGTTGTTGCCTTCACCAGTGGGGCAACAAAGTATGTTATCATTACATAGAGTTACCAAGACACTTAGACCACACATATAAGGTTGGTCCACGTCGGGGGGGGGGGGGGGTTACGATATTTGTTTAATTATAATTGAGGATTTTTTTTTTTTTTTTTTTTTGAGCAATGCATTGTCCCCTACGCTAACAAAAACGTCTTCCTACACTTCCTTCAAACTAAAGAACAGGCCACCCAGACCCCCTTCAAACTAAATTTTGTACATTTTTCGATATAAAAATGTCATGGCCGAAAGCCGAAATCTTCAAAGTTACGGGCTCGCTATCGCTCGCCCAGGAAATAATCGACAATCAAAGGGGGTCTTGTTATCTCCCAACTAATGGGGTGAAGCGTCTTGTTACCATTACCGCCTAACTAATGGGGTAGAGAACCATATTCTCGACACATTAATGGGATGAAGCGCCTTATTATCGCTAAACTGGGTGAGACGTCTTACAATCTCTCAAGTAATGGAGCGAAACAGTGGAGATCCAAAAAGCTACCCCCTCGGCTCAAATAGGGTTAAGCTGGTATCACACGAGCGCTTTTATAGTCAATTTTGTATTGTTAATATTAATCTATGGTTACATGTATGAGAGCTTTGTGTGTGTGTGTGTGTGTGTGCATGACTGTGTGTGTGTTTGACTGTATGTGGCAGTGTGTGTGTTGATATATGTGTGCATGTGTGTGTCTACGTCTATATGTGTATGATTGTGTGTGTGTGTGTGTGTGTGTGTGTGTGTATGACTGTGTATGTGTGTGACTGTATGTGGCAGTGTGTGTGTTGATATATGTGTGCATGTGTGTGTCTACGTCTATATGTGTATGATTGTGTGTGTGTGTGTGTGTGTATGACTGGGTATGTGTGTGTGTGTGTGTGTATGTACGTGAGCCAGTTATATAGCTCTTTCGTAACTAATTGCAATAGTAATTGTGTGAACATTAATTTAATGCAATACCGTCTGGACATCTGGTGTTATGACGATATTGCGTAGGTGTACTGTGTGTGTGTGTGTGTGTGTGTGTGTGTGTGTGTGTGTGTGTGTTGATGTGTGTGTGTGTGTGTGTGTGTGTGTTGCTGTGTGTGGGGGGGGGGGGCGTGTGTGTGTGTGTGTGTGTGTGTGTGTGTGTGTGTGTGTGTGTGTGTGTTGATGTGTGTGTGGGGGGGGCGTGTGTGTGTGTGTGTGTGTTGATGTGTGTGTGTGTGTGTGTTTGTTGATGTGTTTGTGGGGAGGGGGCGGGGTGTGTGTGTGTGTGTTGATGTGTGTGTGTGTGTGTGTGTTTGTTGATGTGTGTGTGGGGGGGGAGGGGGGTGCGTGTGGGTGTGTGTGTGTGT